>MU158934.1:253592-303881 GCA_015888305.1 Antheraea pernyi
CCGCTATAGTTGGGGTGGCACGAGATCTCTATAGACTTCATTGTGCCGCCCGAGCGGTTGGCCCAGCAGCAAAAGGGTCGCCGCCGGGCCCCGTCTTGTTAGTCCAGTTATCCTCACTACCGAGCATGGCCGCAACCACGCTCGGCAGTGAGAGGTCTTGCCCTACCGCCGCAGCCAGAGTGCGACGTTGCTCCTCCCATGCAGCACACTCAGACAGAGTGTGCTGCGCGGTGTCCGGGTCAACGCCGCACTGATGGCATACGGCGGTCGGCTCCCTGCGTGCTATCCGGTGCAGGTACCAACCGAAGCACCCGTGCCCGGTCAGCACCTGCACCAGACGGAACGTCGACCTATCTGAGCTAACCTAAGCTAAGCTAACTATTCATACATATATGAGTTGTTGAAAGATATATGTGTACCAAGCATACATACCTCAACAACCCTTATATATATTTTGTATCGGATAATATTCTAAACTATTTCAGTTTGATAAGGGACAAAAAATAACACCCTTCCACTTGCATGTGTAAGCGTGTATGGAGTGTGTGGAGGTGACAGAAGTAATGTTGTCGCAGTGATGTAAGATTTTGTGTCACTGTATCGCACGAGCAGCGTACTCAAGGGCTCCACGCCGAGGGAACGGACCTAGGCTTGAGCTGCTGCCGAGGGGGGGCCTAGTCTGGTTACATTTTTCCATTTTCTACTGGTGTTAGCGATTGTAGATAAGTAACTTGGCTAGGCCCCCTGATCTATTTACGTTAAATAGGAAATTTTGTTTTTTCTCCGTAATCTTTATACTTTTGTGTGTATTTTTATATTGCTACCGGGTATTTCGAAAATGAAATGTCATGTAAGGTTTGTCTGTAAGAGATCGCTGCAAACGATAAGGTCGCCTAATTGTACACGTATATATAATTTACTGTTTAATTTTGTATATATGTAAGTTGAGCGATAAATAGTTTATTATTATTTGAATCTTTTTTATATAAATTTGTCAATATAAAATAGTTCGGAACCTTTGCCTCTGTTTGTCAACTGATGGTCTTAATTTTTTTTTCTTGTTTAGTAGCTAATTACGAAGGTTAGAGGTGGAGGATAAAAAAATTACTTTAACTTAATTTATTAAAAAAATACAAAATAAGATCTAAAACTAACACCGTGAGAGTGTCGCCGATGTTAGGCTAACTCTCATCTAAAACTAAGCTAAATCAGGTGAATGCTACCGATGTTACGTTAACACTAGTTCAATCGACAGCTTGTCCAAGTATAAATGCTTGGACAATGTGGGAACGGAGGAGTCGGACCACCGAACGTTTCCACTAAATTCGTGCATCTGTTGTACCGTGGAAATTGCTGATTTGCTTTGAACATCTCCCGCACCGTGGGACTGGGAACTCGGCTTTCTACACTCTTAGTCAGCAATTGTGATGCGTAGCGATGACGTAACAAGCTATTGATGAATTTTAGTGTTATCAATAAAAAAATGGAATTCGATTTTTCCATAACATCGAGGAGTCGAATCTTTTGTTTATGAGTATTTATTTGTTATACATACTTCACTTTCCGTAAGTCAACAATAACCATTATTTGTGTAATACTCAAATCAGTTTTTATTATTTAGAAAGAAAAAACATCTTAACGAAATATGTTCTTTTTTTTAAATTTATTAGGGACAACAAACAATTGTACTCAAAAATACATGTAAGCAATATTCCATAAAAAAAACAACATAGTTCTTAGAGAACAATCCGCTCCGCCGCCCACGGAGTAAGTATACAGATAACATTAGGGCAGTAAATAAAATCAAAACGAATGATAGTTAAAGATTAAACATGATATATAGTATGAGGGTACAATGAAATAAAATATATATAACATAAAGACGAACTGACAATCGAAGCATTCTAAAACATATCATAGTTGAAAATTCAGTAACAAAATAAGATATATATATTAGTTCAAGACACAATACTCTGTTTTATAGCCTTTTTAAACAAAGCCGGCGAGCTGGCAAACATTTCAATTTCTATAAAATGATTATTATATAATTTAGTTATTCTATATAATGGAGCTCGCTCACCGGCATTTGTCTTAAAAGAAATAAACGCAAAGAGGTAACGAGGTGATATAATAATATTGTGTATTAAGACGTGAAAAAACACTTTGTATTATGGTCAAATTTTCGACCATTGGATGACCGCTACTTATGAATTCATTTATTTGACATCCCTGAAAGTTATTTTTTTAAATTTTATTTCTGGCCTGCCATTGTCGAGTAGTCAATAGTATTACAAGTGTCGTGTGAATGTTCAAAATGTCAATGTTCTAACAAGATGGTGGCTCCGTTATTAGAACTTTCCAGGGAAATTTTGTGGCATTTCAAAATTCATGCTCCGTGGTATTATTTTCCATTCACTTCACTTGTGCACGATAACCAAATTATATTACGTAAAACACCACCGATTTTACAAAATTTAGAGTCAAATAACACAAGAATATGAATAAATATTGCGGGGTGGTAGGGTTTTACAGCCTGACTGGGTCGCAACCACCATGTATATGGCGAAAAAGCCCGTCATAGTGATTCGCTTTTGCGAGTCGCGTTTCGGGATCAGCCTGTGCATATCCAGCTTTTCGCAGGCCGGCATGACAGCGGCGACCGGCGATGGATAGTATATAACTCGGTGGTCGCCGTTGTTTTTGGATTGTTCTGTGCTTACCATCAGGCACAGTGCAGTCATTTTGCCGTGCTACTATAAAAAAAAAATATCTGACCCGTGCCCACTTCGTTGGGCAGTAATATGCATTATCAAGCTACAACTTTTCTCTAGAACTCAATCACATATCTCTCATCGTTAAGGCAGCGTTCGTAAGAAACGTTTTCGTTCAACCATTTCTCCGACTCCACCGGTTATTACCCCCTACAACAGAAACAAACTTTACCTCTTTATAATATTAGTATAGATAATATAATTAATTAATAGCGTCTGCCCACGACTTCGCACGCGTGGAATAATTATTTTGGGCTAAGACGCAGCGGAAGCTCTCAAAAGGAAAAAAGAAACCCGATTTTAAAACATTCTTCATTGTTATTTCGCTCCTAATGGTCTTAGTGTGATAATATATATGGCACTCACAAATAACGTGGCTTTCTATTGGTAAAAGAATTATCAAAATCTGTTTTTAGTTCTTGAGATTACCCCCTACAACGTCACAAACTCACAAACTTTACCTCTTTATAATATTAGTATAGAAAACAAACTCCACTACATGACAGACCAAAATCCCGCCTAAAATTCCTGAAAGTTGCTAATGCGCACGCTAATTACGAGGTTGTCAACTTGATTGTCACTTGTTATAAAAAGTGAATTCTTCAAGACAATTCCAAATGCTCTACGTAGGTTGCAAAACACAGAATTAAATTTAATCAAAGTGTAAACTACATTTTGCTGCAGATATAAACGATTATGTCGAGTTATGTATGTAAATTATTTAGTTATAATAATCTGATTAGTTTTCCAGACGAGTGCACAGCGAACAGCAGGTTTGCAAGGATATCCGATGTTGTTGCTCTTATATTTTCGACATTGGCTACATATACAGGCTTTAATGATTGGTCTTTGTCTTTGTTTAACTTACTTTAATTGTGATACATTTTAAATGGAATTTAAGGTATGATAATTTGTAGATTTTAGAAAAGCGTTAAGACGTATATATTATAGGTTTTTTATTTATATTTGTCATTTATAATACTGGCATGTCCGTTTTGACGTTTGCGAAAGTAAATATGCTGAATAAAAGTGTTTATTGGCGGTGGCAAGCAGACGCTCTATTCTTGAATTTTTAACTTGAAAAATTACACCTCTACTACCACAATCTCCTGTAGAAAAACTTTATGTATACCCGAAAGCAATAAGTTTGCTATGGACTTCATTACAAGGTATTAATTACAGTGAACAGAGTCATGACAAAGGAATATTTCAATGGTTTAGGCGGATGTTAAAGATAGACTTGTTAATATTGTGAAAGGCAACAATTCCTGACTCAGAAGAAATAATGTTCTATAAGACTTAAAACTATAAAGGAATTGAGGTGCATATAAAGTAAATACCTCATCCTTGAAACACAATAAATAATTAACAACGCATCTTCCGACCGATTGAGAATACGAGAAAAGTTTATCAATAAACTTCGTGTATTTAAGAAACGGAAGTTATGAAGTTAAGAGGGTCAAGTTGCTTAATTCGGGGCGTATATGTAACATGCCCACGTGATGAACTAGAAAATATGGAATCTAAAAAATATATATAAATTCAATAATATAAAATTATGGCACAGTAAAGGATAGTTTTAGTTGGGTTGTTTTCAGAACCAGTGGTAGTTTTTGACATTAAAAAGTACCTGCTCTAGGCCTATCAACTGTACACCGTATTTTTGATTTTGATTCTATTGTTAAAGAAAACTATTAAATTACAGTACTCGCCAAACTTTTTCACCGCTCAGTAAATCTGGGCATAATAAAAATTCAGGTATTAATACACGTATTATATATACTAGCGACCCGGTTTAGCTTCGCATGGGTGCAATGTAGATATCCATTTTACTAAATACTGTTAAGGGCTGTTTCGGTCGACATGACATGTACAACGTATGTAATGTATTTAATTCGATAAGGAATAATACTGTATTGTATAAAATAGCTTAGTAAAAACATAATTATTTTTGTAAAAAAGTAAAAATTTTTACTCTGGGTTATTATTTAGAGATATATCTTATAAGACATATCTTACCTTTTCTATACTATAATATATATATATATATAATGGATGACCATATTTTTTTATATGTTATTGCAGCAAAGTGACTGTATATATATATATATATGTATTATATATATAAATCTTCCCCTTGAATCACTCTATCTATTGCTGTATTAAAATCCGTTGAACAGTTTAAAAGGTCTAATGGAACAGAAAGCGGAAGCGACTTCAATTTATACTATGAAAGTATGTATAACATCGAGACAATTGAAGGATAAATAAATATCAGTTTTAAATTGCTATAATAATGTATTAACTTTCTTTTGTATTAAACTTTCGTCGATATTATGCACAAACCCGAACTTAATGCTATATTCAGAGCGGTAAAAAAGATTAGCGAGAATTGTACATCCGAAATTTCTGAAGCTCGGACATAAAATATTTATATACAAATTGAGATGAGTAAAGTATAAGAACTACATTAATTTCGAAATCAGAAGAATGAAAATTGATCTTTTATTTCGGTTTTGAATAAATAAATACCTCCTTTTAGTAATTCGATGCTTAAAACCTCGTAAAAGCATGTCGATTTCCGAAATTATAGTGATTATAAACATTATAATTATTTGTAAAAGATATTAACACATTGAGCACTATTAAATATTTCTATGTACGTATTGGATGTGTAGTTTAATCTGTATAAGCATCATATTTACGGTTAAACCGCTTTACCTCATAAACGAGTAAGTTCTCGGTCGTAGACTCGCAACGAAACTTTCACTACGAATTTTGTATCAATATTATAATCGGTGATTGACCGTTTTGCAACCATGATTATTTTCTCTCTGTATTTGACATTTATAAAGTGCAATTTATTTTTAAGCTATGATTCACATTTTCGTTAAAGGTCTTATGAAATTTTGTAGTTACTTAAGTTTGGGCAAAAAAAATCTTACTAATATTGTATATCACTTATTTACTGTATATAGATTATTATCGCTACTTCGCAGCAGCTGAAACGATGAGGGTTTGATTTCAGAAGGATGATTCTAGGGGCTGAAACTATGCGTAATCTATATTATCTATATTAATATAATAAAGAGGTAAAGTTTGTGAGCTTGTGACGTTGTAGGGGGTAATCTCAGGAATTACCGGTCCGATTTGAAAAATTCTTTCAGTGTTATATAGCTCATTTGTCGAGGAAAGTTATATGCTATATATCATCACGCGGTCAATAGGAGCGGAGCACCATTGAATAATGATTCAAAATCGTTTTTTTCCTCGTGAGAGCTCCCGCTGCGCGTTAGCGTTAGCCCAAAGTAACTATTCTACGCGGACGAAGTCGCGGGCAGAGGCAAGTTTCTATAGAATCATAAACTTTATATACATATTTGTCTTTTTTGTACCTATTATATTAGTATAACTGAACTTTGTAACATTTCTTACACTTCATCAATTATTTCTATTAAAGTTGTAACCCTTCTTTCTCCACATCAAATTACATGGGTTCCTTTATATTAATCAATTGTTATAGAACACATTTGTTATATTAGTGTTCCAATCCTCAGGGCTTGAATGTGATATTGGTAAAATTCTCTTGGGTTCCTTTCTATTAATCGATTGTTATAGAACATAATTGTTATATTAGTGTTCCGCTCCTCAGGGCTTGAATGTGATATTATTAAAATTCTCTAGTGTAAAATGTTTTTTTTTTCATATCGTACTGATTGTCTCTATGTTCATTTCGTTAAAATATACAAAACTTTACAGGTTTACAAAGTAACTATTAAATGACAACGACATGGTACGCGTTAATTACCATGTTATAAATAATGAGACATATAACCATGTTGAAAGAAGTTTTGAAATCGAATTAGTTGTTCCAGAGTTTAATATCTCTATACTCATAAACTTTATCTCTTTATAAATCTTGTACATTATTATCTGTATATATGGGTGTGTATACAGGATGGAGAAAAAAACGAGCGAGATAGCTAGATATTTGAGATAGCAATACGTTATTTATATGTATGTTGTGTGTCTCTATTTATATATTCATTGTTCCCTATTATTAATATATATGTACTTACTATCTTATATTTCATATTAAACTTCTATTACCATTAACTTTTTTCCAAACTTATATAACTTCACTACACGAAACGCTACATATATAACAATATGCACACCATCTCTCGGTGCACACATAACACTCTTGGTCCCGAGTGAAAATCAGCGTTGAAGGACTAACCTCCCAACAGCACACACGCTGACTCGAGGCCCATTTGCCACACACACACTTAACCATCAATTTGTATTTCTATTTTTCATTCTTTATATGTATGTTTTTTCTTTCTTTTTTTTAATTATACGTGTTTTTATTTTTACTTATAAGTGTTGCAAATAAATGTTTTTTTCTTTCTTTTAATATTCTTTTGTTTTTAAAAGCAATAGTAACTGTTTCACCTATTTATTAAAAAGCTTTTTTTTTTTTATGTCATAGGTGGCAAACGAACAGGTGGGTCACCTGCTGTTAAGTGATCACCACCATCCATGCACACTAACAACCCCAGAGGAGTCGTAAGTGCGTTGCCATCTTTCGGAGGGAAGGGTTAGGGGAGGGAAAAGGAGAGGAGAGGGGAGGGGAGATGGGTCTCCGGCGCTCTCACTGACCGAACGAAACGCAACAATGCAAGCACTGTTACTTCACGTGGGTTTTCTATGAGAGGGTGGTAGTACCCCGGGCGAGCCGACCCATTCATGCTGAAACCAGTAATAGTTTCAGCGTTGCTCTACCACCATGCTTATCTGTGTCGTGACGGGAACTATGGAGCGAATCTATGAAGCGATGATTGATTGGTGGTGAGCGTGTTCGGACAAGATGTTGATTGACGTAGGTTTTGATCTTTGTAAAACATAATGAAGAATCCATAGCATTATGGTAAGGCTTTTTCTAAACTCACCTGGTTAGCTACCACCCCCAAGTACTTGTCGGTGTGTTCCGATAGCTGCACTTAAGAGCCAGTTTAAGTTTAGCGTGATTAACCTCGTGGACCATATCATCATTTAAGATTAGGTGAGATTATGGTCAAACGATAAAACCTATAAAGTATCTCAAAGAATATATCTCGATTGAACATTACAAAATACAAGCGGGCCCGCCGGACTTTGTTCTGCCTTGATAATAAAAACAAATCCTAAAAGTCAACTGCAGTGCCGCCTACCGGATCCAATTGTAAATATAAGCCATTCTCCGATCCACTGGTACATGCACACAAAATTTCATCAAAAACGGTCCAGTCGTGTGAGGAGTTCAGTGACTTAAACACGTACAGAAGAAATTTATATATAAAGATAGACAAAGGAGACTTTTAACCGATAATTTTGATAGTTGTCGCATCTAACTATTTGGAGGAATTATTCATGTTACTCATTTTATCGCTCATTTATTAAAAACAAATAGTAGTTATAACAACAAATAAAAATAAAAACGCGTGTGGAACCACGGGCGCACCTATTATTTATGAAGGGTAAATAGAAAAGTATACATTTCTATAGTTTGTGAATATGATATTATAATAACAGAAGTTAACCCGGGGTCCCATTATTGTATTGTTCTGTTCCAACATAAAGTTATTTTTTCTTCCAATTAAAAAATATTGCTATCCGTTGTTCACTCTAAAGAGAAAGTTAATGTGTTGCTTAGATTAATAACCATATTTTCAACAATACAAGTAATAAGAACGTGATAATTGTATCACATTCGCTTATTTATATTATTGAATGAAACATTTAATACATTTAAATTCGTTTATGTGTAGGATGAGTTCGTATTTTCACTTGTTTTATAAAATCTTCGATCTAGAAATTGCGGTAAATGCTCAGTCACGGCGTGCGTTGAAATCTTTCGTTCCGCGCACTAAACAGTTGACCACAGTCCGGCGCAATCACACCACGCGTCCCCCGTCATACAGGTTATTAAGATATAATGTATCACTTGTATGTCTATGGGGACACGACGCGCGTAATTCGAAATTAAAAAAAAGTAATAAGTGAAGTGTTCATTATTGTGATAAAATTGTTTAAAGAAGAAAAAAACACACGTAAATAATTACATTTCGTACCGTTAATTGACTTAAGTTATCAGCGTAATTGGATTGTGCATTGCGGCGTCAAATGACGGACTGTATTATGGTAAGTTTTGTACTAATACTTAAGATTAGATTATTATTTAATTAGGAGAGAGTACTTTTATGTAATTTTATTTAATATATTTAAAAAACATTGAGAAATTCTGTACGTTTATATTTTTTTTAACAGTGAAATTTTTAAGAGTAATTAATGGACAACAATGTAAGTAAGGCAAATTATTGTTATAGTATACGGGGATAATTGCTTATTTGCATTAAAGGACCAGTTATCCAGCGTAACTGTGTCAAATAAGTCTTAGTACTTAGTACTCTTATGGTAAATTGTGCTTGTTTCCCAATGAACATACGTTTCGTTAATTAAAATTTGAACAGCTTGCACTTATTTTTGACGTTTATTCTTTATAAAAGTGATGTTTTGTATGAAGGTAATTATTTTCACAGTTAATCTATTTATGTTTTAATACAAATTATAATTTTTATACACAATTATTAATTGGACGTATATTATTGATGCATCGAACTTTTATCGTATTTTTTAGTATTATAGAAAAATTCTATTGTTTTAGTTGTATTTTGTGAATTCTAACTTTTTAATATATATATAGTTCAGTTCGCAAATTGATGTGTTATATATTATGTTCATCTTATTTCTGGGTTTTCGCTCGCGTGAATTTTCTATGAAAATTATTTCATATCTTTCTCATCCTTACTTCTTCAGAAAAAGTAGTCTATTTGTAACTAGTTGATACCCGCGACTTCGTTTACATTGTCCTGAGTATGCGCACCACACCGCTTTCCCCAATTTTTCTCGACAGGAAGACACGTCGTTGAACGCGTAGTGTTTACAAACCCGTAGCTTTTTATAACTTTTTATTAAATAAAGCACGATAGCTTTTTTAATCTTTTTTCAGATATGGACCGAATGTCTATAAAGTAAAACTAAAAAAAATATCTAGATCTATTGAGTAGCTTTTACATGATGCGTGCACAACGCCAGACAGACCTCCGTCATTTTATTTATCTAGATTTAGAGGAAAGAATTACTTCACAAAAGGAACTTATTGTCCTTTCGTTTTTTTCTTTTTTTTTCGAACTGACTATGCTATTGACCTGGCAAGGTCTTTACAGCTTCACCGGACTACTATTGTCCTTTCGTATTTGATCTTTAGTAGTCTTTAAGTCTGTGTTGATTACTTGTAAGATAACTGTTTAATTCTATGTAACACTAGCCTTTACTCGCTGCTTCGCTCGTATTAATGTACATTCTATTTATCCCTTTCCCTCGGTAACGGTATATTTTATCTGGATACAATATAGTATATGTCCATTACTGTATCACTGATAATATGTATGCAAAATTGTATGATGATCGGCTGAGGCGTGAAAGCGTAACGGACAAACTCGCATTCACATTTATAACATTAATAAGGTTTGTAAAGAAAGGATGGCAAAGAAAAAATGTATGTTATTTACTATATTTTTGGAAACGTTATGAGAAAACACTCTTTTTCATCCTCGGGTTTAATCAAAATTTCTCGGCCTGTTCTATTATCAATATTATCTGATTTATATTATATTTTGTTAAAAATGTATGTGCTAACGATTATATTTCATAACGTATTACACGTCAAATGTCGTTTAAAAAAAGTTGCGATCGGACATCTACCTTATCAGTCTTTATCATAATCATCATGGGCTGTAAGGGGTGTCGAATAACATCATAAGACTTGAGAGACCCAAGCCAACCTCACCTGCACGTGCTGCACCCTGCTGAATAACGAACGAGGCAATGGCGAAAGCGGAGTGGTAGAGTTTTACAGCCTGACTGGGTTGCAACCACCTTGTATATGGCGAAAAAGCGGGTCGCGTTTAGGGATCAGCCTGTGCATATCCAGCTTTTCGCAAGCCGGCATGACAGCGGCGACTGGCGATGGATAGTGTGTCACTCGGTCATCGCCATTGTTTTTGGATTGTACTATGTTTACCATCAGGCATAGTGCAGTGATTTTGCCGTGCTACTATAAAAAAAATCCACTAGCGGACGACGTTGTCCCGTCGACTTACCCGTTGATTTTGATTATAAAAAAAAACCTTAATAAATTACATACCTAAATCTTCCTCAGGAATCACTTTTTCTACTGGTGAAAACTGCATGAACCTTTTTTGTTCAGAAGTGTTTCAGTTTATCGCGAACAGACAGACAGTAGTAGGTGGTAGAGTAGTGGTAGAGCAGAGAGAGGTGGTACAGTTTTAGTAGGTGGTAGAGCTATGCTGAAGCTATTACTGGTTTTATTTCTGGTTATTACTGCTCGGCGGGGTAGTACGACCTTCTCATAGAAAACCGACGTGAAGTAATAATGCTTGCCATTGTTGTGTTTCGTTCGGTCAGTGAGTGCACCGAAGGCACACCTGCCCACCCCTTTCTTGTCCGCTACTCTCCCGTCGGATGAGTCGACCCGTTCATGCTGAAACCAGTAATAGCTTCAACGTGGCTCTACCACCTATAATCAAATACGTAAAACACCTAAAATTAAATTATTAGGAGCTCCATACAAACGAATGTAGACCTTGTGATGCACTGGTCAACATACTGTTGGCAGCGTGAGTATAAAAAATACCGTATTTATTACGAAATTTGACAAACTTGAACAAAATAACAAATTATGTAATGTGTTATGTAATTGTAATTTCATAAAATTGCCTAGATATTTAAAAACGTGAGATGTCGTGAGATCTGGGTCTTGAAAAAGTAGCCGAGGGGTTTAAGTGACTAACGCGTGAAAGTTAAAGCACAGTCCCATTCGCATTCATAATAATGGTAACCCTTAAAAGTGGTATTAATTCACGTTTTGTTAGATTGTTTATTATATTACTAATATTGTTGTATTTACTATGTAAACTAGCGGGCACGGTGGACGTTGTCCCGCCCTGATAATAAAAAAGCTTGAAGTTAAAAATATGCTGTCACTTACTTTTTTGTAGACATTATCGACCTCTACAACGTTTCTCTAGAACTCAGTCATATATCTCTCGTCGTTAAGGCAGCGTTCGTAAGAAACCTTTTCGTTCGACAGTTTTTTCTCCGACTTTGCAAATCCGACGACCACAAAAAAGACTTTTCATTTTTCGGGTTAATATAGAACCTATGATACTCACAAATAACGTGGCTTTCTATTGGTAAAATAATTTTGAAAATCGGTTTCGTAGATCTAGATATCACCCCCTACAACCTCACAAACTACCTCTTCATAACGTTATTAAGTATAGATTTAAACGTGTATAACAAGATCAAGACAATAATATTATGCATTTCTGGTTTCTACTTTTGGGACTACTTTCAATGAATTAGCAAAATGTTAGAATTAATTAATTATATTTTTGCAATATAAATATTGAGTCAACTGTTTATATAATCCTGTCAGAGAAGGAAGTTGCGTCGTAATATAAATGCATATTAAGTCGATTTTTAACGAGTTATGTTTTTGTGAGATAGAAAATTTTTCAAGAGAAATATAATATCTTTAGGTCTTTTCGCTATCTAGCTTCTTTAGCATTGAAACGATAGTTTGCAAAACAAAATTTGTTTATTTCTCATTCATTATACTGCAAATATTCAAACGACAGTCATATAAAATAAAATAAAATAAATGTAATATCGCGCGCTAAACAGATCCCAATCACATAACAGATTCAATGACATAATAAATGCCTCCATATAGCCAGAAATTACATGGTAGTCTGCTACGGCGTCTGACAGTATTGGGACCTAATTGCTTACTACAGCCTCTAAATTAAATGTGAAACGAATTGTCTCAGATAAAAACTATGACTCCAGTTTGAATAGCACATAGTAAGCGCATTTGTGACACTAAATATCTCATCGAATTTATAAGCCTCTATTAATAGAAATCACGAGTTTATACGGAACTAGCTTCAGCCTGCGACTTCGTCTGTATGGAATAGTTACTTTAGGCTAATTAAGAGGGAATTAAGAGGGAAGACAGGAAATAAAAGGTGGTAGAGCCACGCTGTAGCTATTACTAGTTTCAGTATTAATGGGTCGGCTCACCCGGGGTAGTACCCTCTCACAGAACACCGACGTGAAGTAATAGTGCTTGCATTGTTGCCTTTCGTTCGGTCAGTGAGAGCGCCGGAGGCGTACCTGCTTTCCCTTTCCCTTTCTCCTTTTCCTATCCGTCCTCCATACACAGGCTGGCAACGCACTCGCGATTCCCCTGGTGTTGCTAGTGTCTATGGACGGTGGTGATCAATTAACATCAGGTGACCCACCTGTTCGTTTGCCTCCTTTTGACATAAAAAAGAAAAACATTTTAAAGCGGTGGAGGATGCATGAGTGGAAATATCAGATTTATACAAGATGGCTCCCGATTTTCGTTCAATACCTGCAAGTTTAGTGTTTGCTGAGGAATTATTTTATAAAGCATGATTACTAGGTATTTAGAAAACATAGAAACATTTTCAGTGATGTGTTTAATTGGAATTAATTAGTTAAGAAAATAATTAATGTAGTATTGTAATTACATTTGTATTGTATGTTTTATATAAATAAATGCTAAATCTGAAATACATTATCTTTATTATGCTACTCTTCCATTCCATGTAAGGCGAGAGTCTGTGACTGTTTTGACAGTATTTAAAAATGGTCTATTTTATTCATTTGTTTGGATTTCTATGTCAATATAAGCTCAAACTGTATCTTCTCTATTGCGTTGTGCTAAGGTCTAAACCCCTGTGCGTAATGAATACATGCAATAAATAGCATTAGGCTAAAAAGTAATTGAAAAATTTCTTGCATGACCGAGACCAACACCAAGTCTCGTCTTGGTCTTGCATTTGGGCAGCACTACTTAAATATGTACTTTTGTTTTAAAATATTAACACACAACCTGCGGAGGTGATGACTTTGTTTCGAAACATGCGCGGAAGGTGTTACGACATTCTCTCAGCCAATTTCCTTATGTCATTTTCTTTAAATACATTTTAGATTTCATATGCAAAAGCGATACTAAATCTAGCAGAATGTCATAAATATTTTGTAACAGGTCAAATGTTTTATCATCATTCGAAATAGTTTTTATTTTAATAACTTAATTGTGTAAATTGTGTTAATTTGGAAATCGTTGGTAAGGTCGTTAAGAAGTTAATATTATAACTGTATAAATCAGCGGTTAGATTTGCCTCCCGAAACAAATCGAGCGGATTTACAATACAGTTACATATATGATGGTCGTAGTTACTGTGAAATATGCTGTGACTTTTCATTTCAATACCGCGTGTTATAAACGTAACAGGTTAATATCATATTAATCGTTAATTGACGTAAGTACGAATAGAACACTGAGCCCAACTATTTGTCAAGATGAAAGGATGACATATTGGTAGAAGATTTTTTACGATATGCATGACAAAGAGTAATTAAACATCCAAAGTCGAGTAACTATTGATGCAGAACAGTTATCTGCAGTTGATTATCATCTTTAGTAACATAAAAGTTGGGATAACAAAATATATTAGTTAATTTTTACTTCGTTCTGGCTTAGCGTGTCTTCTCTTCTATATTTTTATGGTAACTGCTTCGCTCTTAAGGGAAATAGCATGGTGTTATATAGCTTATAAATAAATCCTACAACATATTATAAATACGTAAGTGAGTTTGTTTATTTACTACGCTTTTACACTTACAATTACACAACTAACTATCATGAAATTATGAATTTTTGGGATGTAAGGGGTGTCGAATAACATCATAAGACTTGAGGCGCCCAAGCCAACCTCACCTGCACGTGGTGCACTCTGCTGAATAACGAACGAGGCAATGGCGAAAGCGGGGTGGTAGCGTTTTACAGTCTGAGTGGGTCACAACCACATGTATATGGCGAAAAACCCGTCATAGTGATTCGCTTCTGCGGGTCGCGTTTCGGGATCAGCCTGTGCATATCCGGTTTTTCACAGGCCGGCATGACAACGGCGACCGGCGATGGATAGTGTGTCACTCGGTGGTCGCCATTGTTTTTAGATTGTACTATGCTTACCGTCAGGCATAGTGCAGTCATTTTGCCGATATACTAAAAAAAACTCTTTCATACTAGTTGTCAGGGGTTCAGATACATTATTTCTATAGTTTTTAAGTTATTAAACAATATTATAATGTTATATTATATTTTCTTCTTCCCTTGTAGTCCTTTTCTTAATTGTATCTTCTATTTTATTGTCTTCAATATCGTATTGTATGATGATAATTGCTGTAATCGACTATAATTAGTGGCATAAGTAATTTTAACAAATTGCATGTATGTTTTAGCTATTTTTTTAATAAATCAAATCAATTCAAAAACACTTTAACCAATTTAACAACAATCGAAAACAACCCAGTCATCGAGAAGAACCGGCAAGAAACTCGATCTGGTTTATCTTTTTAATATATATAATATTTAGAATATATTAGGTACATGTCACAAACGTGTTTAATGAATGCACAGAGATGAGTCAATTCCAGATATCACCATCGTTCACATATTGATCCATTCTATAATAGCCTTTTAACATCAAAACCCGCTTGACATGGCGCTTAAACTCATAATCCGGCAAATCGATAATAACCTTTGGGACTTTGTTGTAAATTATGTACCTGTTGTCAATTCTTTCTGATAAATAAATATACATAAATTTATGTTTCATAATTCTGGTTAACTGCGTTATGACATTAACCCTACTGTAATACTATTGACCTGTATACTATATTATGTTACGATAATACAGGTCAGTGCATAACACCGAGATTTAAAAGCGAATATTTCCACGCAATGTTGTTTTAGCATTGTTTAAACTTTAATATCGTTCATCTGTGAATCGCGCCCCGGTTTGTAACAGTAAAGGCACACTTTCTTGTAAGGCTTGCCTAACAACGTCATTATTCGGATAATGAACAACTCTCACTACTAAATTAAAATAATAACCTCAGTTATTATTCATATTTTGCTTTGCTACATTAAATGTAAGCACTATGGTCCAGTTAGTAATTTTGTATTAGTTATTTAATTCCTATGATTTCCTTCACAGATCACACTTCAAAAATGAGACTAAACTGAGAAATGTTGTTTCTTGTGATATTGATTGATTCTTAATGCAGTATAGCGTTTAATAAATAGTAAAATCAAGGAAGGGGAAAGTAATGATCATTTAATTTTATAGTTTTCTGTAGGTGGTAGAGTCAAGCTGAAGCTATTACTGGTTTCAGCATAAATGGGTCGGCTCGACCAGGGTAGTACCACCCTCTCATAGGAAACCGACGTGAAGTGCTTGCATTGTTGCGTTTCGTTCGGTCAGTGAGAGCGCCGGAGACCTACGTACCCTCCCCTTCCCCTTCCTTCTTTCCTTTCTCTCCTGGGGGCACAGGCTGGCAACGCACTCGCGATTCCCCTGGTGTTGCATGTGTCTATGGACGGTGGTGATCACTTAACATCAGGTGACCCATCTGTTCGTTTGCCTCCTATAATATATAAAAAAAAATAGTTATTCCAATATGTAAATAGAAAGTTGTAGGTTTGTTTACATATTCGTATGTAATTCCTATGATATTATGAAGGAAACGTTCTTCATTGGTGCTCCGCTCCTATTGGTCTTAGCGTGATGATACTTGTATATAGCCTTCCTCGATAAATGAGCTATTTAATACTGAAAGAATTTTTCAAATCGAACCAGTAGTTCCTGAGATTAGCACGTTCAACCAAACAAACAAACCCTCCAATTTTAGATAATAAAGGTTAATCTTATATATATACACCAACACACATTTTTATATATCGAAAATTTTCTACGTATGTGTTTTACGTAACAATTAATTAGTAAAGACATAGGTGTACTAATTTGGGAGTTGAGAAAAAAATATATTTTAATTCTGTTTCTACGGTATTGAATAATTCATAGTCACGTATAAAACATTTTGAGGTGGCTGCTGATTATATATGTAGTCGATTATGTAATTTGTGAGAAATCTCTATAATGATATTAAAAAAGTTTTGACATACGAGCATACGTTTTTATATGACACAACTAGCAAGCGCTTGCGACTTTGTCCACGTTAATCACAACATACTACTGGATAAAATTAATATATAGTTTACTAGCGACCCGCCCCAGCTTAGCACCGTTGGAATGTAGATATCCATTTTAATGAAATAATATTAAGTGCTATTTTGATCTCCATGACATGTACAACGTATCTAATGTATTTAATTGGATAAGGAATAATACTCTATTGTATACAATAGCTTGGTAAATAACACGTAATAATTTTTGTAAAAAGAGAAAAATGGTTACTGTGGGTTATCCTTTTGAGATAAATATATACCATCATGAACTATTTTATCGATCATTTTCAGATATACAATTCCGTTGTACATTAATTTGATCTATCTCGTAAGGTTTAGCCAGCGTTTACAATTTAAGCGCACAAAAATATGTTTGGTACGACATCACATGACAAATCTTTGAATTTTTCGGCTTTTCTGTATTATAATATCTATGTATTATGGCCCTACAGTGGGTCTCTTACAGGCTGATGATGATGATGATGTTGAATTTTTTTTTATATTATAACTGGCAAACGAACTTGTGAGTCACCTGATGTTAAGTGATCACCACCGTCCATAGACACTAACAACACCAGGGAAGTCGAAAGTGCAACGCAGCCAGCCTGTGTTTGGGGGAAAGGGAGTGAGAGGGAGAGGAGAGGGGAAGACAGGTGGGCCTCTGGCGCTCTCACTGACCGAACGAAACCCAACAATGCAAACACTGTTACTTCACGTCAGTTTTCTATGAGAGGGTGATACTACCCCAGACGAGCCGACCCATTCACGCTGTAACCAATAATAGCTTTAGCGTGGCTCTACCATAACTGTTAACTTGTTGTTAACTGCTTCAGGTATTGCGGCGATCGCCGTGGGTTCTAATCCTTGCGAAAAAACCGGAGCTTGGTGAAGGAATCGGTGAACGAAAACATAGCGTGGTGGTAGGGATTTTAAGGGTTTAGGCGTTTAAGCCCGTTAGATATCACCGTCTGGTTGAAAATCTGTCGCCAAGCAGTTGCAATTGTGTTCCGGTTTCTGTGCTTGAGATCCAGTCTTCCACTAGATTCAACTAGTGTTATTACAAAAAAAGTTAAATACATATTGAATACTTGCTTTAAAAAGGTTTCGAATTAAATTGACCGCGCTCGGCCGAGGCAAGTTTGCGTTATCCTTTTTCGCAAGTCTAACCTAACGCAGTCAAAGCGAGACAAAAGAGCAAAATGGCGAACATTCAGCGACCGCGGTGCATATAATTCGAAACCTTTTTAAAGCAAGTTTTCAAAAGGTTTTTTTTTTGTAATAACACCGAACGTGTTTACCCTGTTGGACCACATCGTTATTTAACATGAAGTGACATTATGGTCGAACATGAAAACCTACTAGTGGGCGCCCAGCGGTCGACATTAATCGTCAACCTTAAATGTAAATCGTAGACGTGGCCGTGTTTGTAAAGTAGAACCTGACCGGACAGCTCTTGCATTGATCTATAATAAGATTAATAAACATATTGATACATTTAATTGTCCGAGGTACACTGTCAAAAACATTGATCAGTACGTGGCTTTGCGGATAGTAGTTGAAGACACACACACACACACAGTAGTTGAAGATCTCCTTAAATCATAATATATATACAGCATGATAGGCCTTGTGTAAACTGAAACACACACACACACACACACACTTTAACTCACACACACACAGACACGTTACACACGCCTACACACACGCTGCACACATAAGCGCGCACTGGGCACGCACACACACTAAAACTTAGCACATACGCGTACACACACTGCGCGCACATACAGTAGTTGATAATTGATCTCCTTAAAAGATACAGCATGATAGTCCTTGTGTAAACTGAAACACATGCATGCAAACATGGCGGAGACGGCCACTTTGAGGGTCTGCCTCGCGGGCCCTCTCCGCCTCCTCCTTCTGCGAGATGACCTCCTCGCAGAAGGAGGCCATCGCTCGCCACGCCTGTTCGCTGCCGAGCATGGCCGAAACCACGCTCGGCAGCGATAAGTCCGTTCCCACTGCCGCCGCCAGAATGCGGCGCTGCTCCGACAGACAGAGTTGACACTCAGACAGAGTGTGCTGCGCGGTATCTTCGACAGCGCCGCACTCGTGGCAGGCGGTGGTCGGCTCCCTGCGTGCGATCCGGTGCAGGTACCACCCGAAATAACCGTGTCCGGTGAGTACCTGCACCAGTCGGAACGTCAGGGAGCCCCACTCCCTGGACATCCACTCCCGCAGGACCGGGCGGACGGCGTCCACAGTGAATCGCCCGAAACGCTCGTCCGCCAGGTCCTGCTGCCACCTTACGACGGCGTCCTCTCTTTGACGCCGTCTCTCCGCCTCTACCTCCCTGGGAGCCGGCGGCTCCCCCCTTCTTTTCCTCGCCGCCGTGAACTCGTACACGGCGGCGAGAACTCCTGCCTCCAGCTCCCAGGGCAGGGAGCCGGCGAGCACACAGGCCGCCGCCGAGGACACCGTCCGGTACGCCCGGATCGCCCTCAGTGCCACCGTGCGCTGCGCACTTCGCAGCGCACGCACGTTGACGGCACCGAGGGCGTCGGCCCAGACCGGAGCCCCGTAGGCGGCCATCGCTCGCACGACTCCCATATAGAGTTTGCGGCACCCGGCACCCGGTCCCCCTACGTTGGGGAGTAGCCGGCCGAGTGCCGCAGCCGCCCCACGAATTCGCGGTCCGAGCCCAGCAAAATGGGGCCCGAACCGCCAGTGCCAGTCCAGGGTTAGGCCCAGATATTTCATCCGGGTCCCCACCCTGATCTGGGCGCCCTCCACCACTATGTGGGCCCCAGGTGGTGGCCCTCGCCGAGGCCCATGAAAGAGTAGGGCCTCGGTCTTCTCGAGGGCCACCCTGAGGCCCAACCTCTTTATGCGCCTGACCACGAGGGTTGTGGCCATCATGGCCAGGCGCTCCACCTCCCTCCAGTCTCCCCCCCGGGCTACGACTAGGGTGTCGTCCGCGTAACAGATGAGGCGTGCTCCATATGGGAGCACGCCGCGGAGCACCCAGTCGTAGCCCATGTTCCACAGGAGTGGCCCCAGGGCCGACCCCTGTGGAACCCCCCGCCCTGTGGCCCGCCGGACCATCCACCCGTCGCCGTCCACATAGGCAACCTCCCTACCCTCGAGGTACGCCTCCAGCACCCGCCGCAGGTACGGGGGCACTCCGAAATATCGAAGCGCCTCCCGTATGACCCCATGCGGCAGGGTGTTGAAGGCGTTAGCGATGTCGAGTGACACCGCCAAGACCCTCTCCCCCTGGGAGGTCGCCTCTAAAGACAGCGACTTCAGGAGGCACAGGGCGTCCACAGTGGAACGCCCTGTCCGGAAGCCATACTGCGCGTCCGCCAATAGCAACCTCCAACCTTTTTTGAAGTCCTTTATTGACAGATGTCAGAATGTCTTTTTTATTTACATGTGTGTATATGTTGTGTAAAATTGAAGCAGTAGTGGGAGTAATTCATATTTTAATTAATTTAATGTACTTCTAATGCATTTTATATACAATAAATAGCTTTCTGCACTTCTCCATATAAACTTTAACTATGACAAATTTCACGTTCATCCGTTCGCGCAATTCCGTTAAAAAGTGGTACAAAGTTTGGGCTTCACGTATTAATATACTCGTATATGATAATTGTAAAAAAAGAATATTAAAACCTATAAATGTAAAGAAGGATGTGTAAAAGAATATTATCCTGATTAAACAACAAAATCAACTTTATTCGAGATTTTGTAAAACACGATCCTGCTTCACACAACACTTTAAAATACAATCATATTAATTATTTTTTTTATTCGTTGGCTTTCAATTGTGACGTGAAATTCAACACGCGTTTAATATTCATTTTTACATTAACCAGTGGTAAAAGCGGCACTCTTCACTTCAGACGTATTCGGTTTGTTACTTATGAACTTGACTCGACACACTTTCAGAGTGACTTGTGTTTTTTTATCAAATATAACGTACGTGATCGTCGATACTTATATTACTAGTAATTCGGTTTATACTGATTCAATCATATCATGAAGTCATTTCAGTGAAACACGACTATATCCTCTAAGGATCTTCTGTTTAGCATAAATTTGTTTTTTTTTGTAATTGGATGTAATTTTTTAAGTTACCTCTTTTGGCGCGTTAGCGAAAAATGACGAGAGTAAATTTTTAGGATGCGCGCGCACACCGTCACGAAAAACCGACACCCTGAAGTTTGCTATAGTCCACATTTTGTTTCTTTGTATTAAAACTTTCAGTGTATTAAATACCTTTTTCTATTGTTAGTGTCGTTTTTTTTACAAACGTAGATTAAGGCGAAAGATAAAAATTTTTGAAAAGATTTTTATCCTGTTTCGCCAAAGAAGTATAACTTCTAACGCGTGTACATAAGTACATACACACTTTTTTTGTATCATAGGAGGCAAACGAACAGGTGGGTCACCTGATGTTAGGTGTTCACCATCGTTAGGTGATTCATAGACACTTGCAACACCAGGAGAGTCGCAAGTGTGTTGCTAGCCTTTGTTTGGGGGAAGAGGGATAGGGGAGAGGGATGGGTGAGGCGTGGGGGAGGGTAGGAGAGGTGGGCTTCCGGCGCTCTCACTTACCAAACAAAACGCAACAATGCAGGCACTGTTACTTCACGTCGGTTTTCTATGAGAGGGTGGTACCCCGGCCGAGCCGACCCATTCATGCTGAAACCAGTAATAGCTTCAGCGCGGCTCTACCATCTATAAACTCCTCCGTACTGTTACTCGTATTCAGTTTTTCCTATCCTTGACCTCCCATATCTCAGGCCGTGCCATAAAGCACACTCTAGCCTCTCTATTAGTTCCTTATCGATTATCGTATTTTCTTCTCTTCTACTTCTTTTTCTTGTTTTGGCTCCACAGAAGCACTTACCGGTGTTAATGTTTTGTTTCAATGGAGATTACAACATATTTTACACAGTAAGTGTCTTGTGAATAATTTCAATATTCCAACAAGATGGTGCCTCTCTTGTTAAAACTTTCCAGGGAGTTTTTGTGGCATCTCAGAATTCATAGTCCGTGGTATTATTTTCCATTCACTTCGCTTATGCACAATAAACAAACTATATTACATAAAACACCATCAATTTTACACAATATAGAGTCAAGTAACACAAGATTATGAATAAAATATAAAACCCCCTATATGACAGACCAAAATCCCGCCAGAAATTCCATTCATTATGCTGAATAAACTTTTTCATTAATTATAAAGTGCAAAGCCACAGATTGCACAATCCAAATTTCATTCAATTCAAACCAAAGTTCAAATTTCAAAAATTAAGACGTGAAACAAACAAAAGGCAAACAACAGACTTATAAAAAGTAACTTTTCCATTAATTGCGTTGTGCCGTTTTTGTTACAAATTTTAGTTGCATCATATACACCGGTAATTATCGTCATAATAACATCTTCAATTAATAGTTTTATTAGTTCCTTATACATTGTAAGTGAGCACTTAGGTAGTTATATGGTGGGTTAAGGTTCCAAATATATTGGTTATGATAAACCTCATTTGACAAACTGTTAGTATTCATATATCTAATGTGTACGTTACATGTTGTAAGTGGCGTGCGTGTCGTACTTACAAATGTTTTAGAGAGCATTTCTGTAATTGTACATGGTCTAACAGTTTTATATTTGTTTGAATCAATTTTAAAAAAACGCGTACGGAGCTGCGGTTACCGCTAATTATCAATGTTTTAAGATACATTAAATTAAACTTTTTATCCATTTACCCTTATATTTATTTAAACCCTTTTATAGATAACGGATATAATTTTTAACACTTTTCCAATAGGAATACTTAGTGTTAACATTCACACAAACAGTTAACGATCATACTTCATTTCACAAATTATTGTACAGTTTTAAAAAAAATAGTGCGTGGAGTCCCTCCGCACGGAAGAAGTGAAACTTTTTAATGTGGAAATGAAAATAGGAAGGGGTAGAAATTGATTTTTAGTGAAATCATATTGTTTCTTTAAGACATACTTTATTAACATTGCTTACAGTTCACAGTTGATCGCATCTTTTAATTATCATTTTCGATTGGAGAAATATCCAAATGTATAACATTTACAAAGGGATTATGATAACTAAAGTAAGTTACGAAATGTTTGATTATTTTTCTCACGCTGTCTCTTTCTATCCCCTCTCCCCAGGAGCGTTGAACGTTTCACACAAAAGTACTTTCATATCCCCTCCATAGTAGCGTTAAACGTTTAACGCAACATTGTTGGAAGTCGCATTAGAAGTTTCACTTCAAAATGCAATTAAAATGTACCCATGTTAGGTATATAAAATATTCTATTAAAGGTATGTAAATCATACTTATATGACCTATATTAAAACAGCATATTAACAAGGTCTCTGTAAGTATTTACAAATTTTTCGTAATATGTTTTGACATGCGTTGGCTGAACATGTAAGTTATTAGTTGTTTCTAAATCGTTACATTGAATAAATTCGCAAGTTTTGTAAGTTTGACTTTTAAGAATATTATCGATATTCTATGATAATATAAAAACATTTAAGCTTGCACCAAATTATAAATTAAATAAGGCCAAGGCCAAGTTCCGTTATAGACCGAGCTATTTTTCAAAATTTGTATGCAAAAAAGGTATTAATTTTTTTTTTGCAGAAATTATATTGTTGTTGTTAATTTTTATGTCCGTTCGCGCAGTTTTCGATCAGTCATATAATTCTTAACTTGGATGGATATGAAATTTATTACAATGTTGCACTCAGTCTTTCTTATTTGTTGTCAGTAATTTAAAAGACATTTTGTAACATACAAAAATGAAGAGGGAAGTCAGGTTCATTCATCGAGAGCTACAAATAATCCTTCAAATGGCCGCATGTGGCTAGCGAGCCGTAGTTTGGGCCCCCCTATTATACAGCTTGCCGACTGCCTCCGGTTTGAGACGAAAATTGGGACATTTTAATTTTTCGTCGTGGTTGTAAGGTTTGTATGAAAGACAATGTGTAAACATATGGGTATTAAATCCCCATATAGAAAGCGAGTGAATAAATGAGATAAGACAGTAAGGAGATTTTCAAAAATATAGACAATTGGCATTCAGATTTTTACTTCATTTTTTATTATACTGTCGTACTTTAAAGGGAAGATTTACTCTAATTTTCTTCTTAGTACATACAGCTCTAATATACATTAATATACATTTTGTTTAATACAGACTATTATAAAATGCAATATTTGTATAACCTTTTGTTTTTGCAATTGTTCTTTATATGTTCAATTGGCTAAGAGTAAAAATGACTTATATAATGATGATGCGTTAGTAACGTGTTCGAACATCGAGTGAATTGACGTAGTTTCAAATCCTATAATGAGGGAGAACTTCTGGTGTGTAAAATATTTCGATGAAATCATATCAAAGTGGTAGAGCGTTGAGAACAAGTTGAAAATTTGTCACCAAGCACCTATTGGTGTGTTCAGACAGCAGCACTAGAGAGTCAGCCCCTCTCTAGGTTTGTATTGTTTACCATCTAAGACCGCTTACTTAACATCAGATGAAATTTTGGTCAAACATTAAATCATATTAAGTAAAACAAAGATGATAAAGATATACATATAATATTCAATTTATTAACAATGCAAGTATGTACATATGTCATCATATATTTACCACTTTCAGCTATTTCTGCACCGGTTCCGCGGTTTGTGTCAAGGATTAACTGTTATTGTTCTTCTGTTTCTTTATTCGCGTTTCAAGTTCGTAGCGATGACGCGGAAGTTTATTGTTCTCGGTTATTTTAACGTCAGCGAAAGTTTTCGTTAGAGGTCACGTTATGAAAGTATTACTCTTTATAGTTCGTTATCTATATCTCAAAATCCCTAGAAGTTTCACTACTTCGTCGCGTCACGATCACCGACATTATTCATGTAATGGTCTTTAAGAAAAGAAATATGTTAGAAAGACGATAAAATTATAGAAATTGATTGTCATCAAAATTATATCGAGTCATCACCTAACGTTCCAGATAATCCACGCTTGCCGAACTAATTGGTTGTACCTGGTAATATACAATATAAAATAAATATTTAAACTTTTTTACATAAACCATTCTACAAGGATTTGACTATTGCGTCACACGTGCCATTTGTGTTATAAGATTAGTGAAGCCATATTAGGATGAGTATTTCATGGAACAGTGAGAGATTTTCTGTACTATGCGTGTTAAATAATTTAATGAGTTTATATAGGTTCTTAATATAGGTGGTAGGATATCTGAACCTGTGAAATGTTGTTGTAGTACCACCGTATACCGTACTAGGGAAGATGGGTCGGGGGGCCCATCTTCCCATTGCACAGGTCCGGCGGACGGAGGAGACGGCAGGTGTGTACGCGGCTCATAAAAAATCACTTGTGGGGCGGTGGCGGAGCGGCTTTGCCTCTCCGCTGCTGGCCGAACCCAGGGAGAAAGGGGCGGGGGCCCCGGACTCCCATTGCACGGGTTCGGCGGGCTGGGAGGCAGTCTCACAACCGGGCTGCCTCAGTCGAGTGTGGCGTGGGAAACGCCTGCCGCCGGGGGTGTTGCTGAGCTTGTTAACGCAACCCCGGAATACTCGCATAGTGCGGCGTTGGTTGTCGAGGAGTTTTAGCTGGTTAAAGTCGCCGTATAGCACCACCCCTGCGTGGCATCACAATGGCTGGTGGTCGGTTCAGGCCAGGCTCTCCTCCGAGGGCCTGACAGTCCATGATGGATTTTCTCTCCACGTTAAAAAAAAAAAAGGTGTGGACGCGGCTGTCTCCTAAAAAGACGGGGCCCGGCGACGGCGCTTTTGCTGCTGGGCCAACCGCTGGGGCGGTACTATGAAGTCTATAGAGGTGTCGCTCCAACTATAGTGGCAGACGTACACCGTGGGGGTTTAGTCCGTGCGAGTCGGACATAACCCTCTTTCTCCCCCGAGAAAGGTGTATCCCCCGAGGGTGGTATATCCATAAAGGATTTCCTCACGTAAAAAAAAATACCACCGTATACGGAATAATATAGAACCTCTGCATTTCTCAAAGTCTGAAATGGACCATGCTTCATAGGCTGGCGTAGTGATTATGCCCATTCTGGAAGGGGCCAATAGCGCCGGGGGTCTCTTACAGACTGATAATGATGAATATAGGTTGTAGGGTTTCAATACAATCTGACCTGATTAAAAACGATGTGACCTACATTAGTAATATGTTAAACGTGAAAGCAAGACTGGCTTTACGATTTTCTTGAAGAGGTTTTAACGTAAAAATAGTACTTTAGTAGTGATGCGTTAATAAACAAACAGACAGACAGACAAATATTTCTAAAAATGATTGAAATATATTCTATCACTTATTCCTAGATACTTCTAACAATTATTTTTTACACTCTTATTACCTACATGTATAAATTACGTTTTAATACGCAATGTATTCTGCCTATAACGTAGAAAAATACAAAAATGTCGTATGTACGTCAAAAATATAAAGAAAATTAACAAAAAAACTACAGTATTCTATCTATACTAGTCTATACTATTATTATAAAGAGGTAAAGTTTGTGAGTTTGTGACGTTGTAAGGGGTAATCTCAGGAACTACTGGTCCGATTTTGTAAATGATATTTACAAATTATATTTAACAATATAAAGCCATGTTATTTGTGAGTGTTATAGGCTATATATCATCACGCTAGGACCAATAGGAGCGGAGCAACAATAAAAAATGTTTTAAAATCGGGGCTTTTTTTCCTTTTGAGAGCTTCCGCTGCGTCTCAGGCCAAAATAACTATTTCACGCGTACGACGTCGCGGGCAGAAGCTATTAACTAATTATCTATACTAATACTATAAACAGGTAAAGTTTGTGATGTTGTAGGGGGTAATATCTGAGGAGTCGGAGAAAAAAATGGTCGAACGAAAACATTTCTTACGAACGCTGCCTTAACTATGAGAGATATATGATTGAGTTCTAGAGAAAAGTTGTAGCTTGATAATGCCTATGACCGCCCAATGAAGTGGGCACGGGAGTTTGTGACGTTGTAGGGGGTAATCTCAGGAACTACTAGTCCGAATTCAAATATTCTTTCAGTTTTATATGGCTCATTTATCTAGGAAGGTTATAGGCTATATGACATCACGCTAAGGCAAATAGGAGTGGAGCACCAATGAAGAATGTTTCAAAATCGGGGTTTTTTGTGCTCTCGAGAGCTTCCGCTGCTTGTTAGCGTTAACCCAAAGTAACTAATCCACCCAGACGAAGTCGCGGGCAGAGGCTAGTGTTATATAAAAAGTTAACGCATATTTGATAATTTAGGATTACATCTCTAACTTACTGTAACGGTTTATGTAATTTGGAGTTTGTCCAAGTTTCAATTTCAATTCAATCAATTATCTAATCTATATGCAATATAAGTTTTACATTAATTCAACGTTAATTAATATGCTGTAGATTTTACTTTCATAATGACATATCCGCATTATGTTTGATTATTAAACACTACGTATTAATATATTCAAGTTATAGACTCGTCTTCGAAGGCCGAGAGTTGCATCGAAAGTTGGTCATCCTTTGTGTTAATGTTACGAGAAGCCATCCACCTTGAGCTTTGGGAATTGAATTGCTAACGAATCCGAAAACGGAGTAAAAGTTACCCAAGCGTATTGAAGAAATATGATTTCAATTAAGGTATCGTACGTTACGTACTTGTGCGTAAGATGTACTTCTTTTTTGAAAAGTCGTCATTGTGTATAATATACTAGCTGACCCGTGCCCACTTCGTTGGGTGGTAAACATTTATAAAAAACTACTTTTTGCGACTTAAATATAAAAGTTAGACATATGTGGTCGCTGACTTTTTTGTAGGCGTTATCAAGCTCTACGACTTTTCTCTGGAACTCAATCATATAACTCTCATCGTTAAGGCAGTGTTTGTAAGAAACGTTTTCGTTCAACCGTTTTCTCCGACTTACTTAGCAAATCCGACTTCCCAAAAAAGTATTTTCATTTTTCTGGTTATGACACTCATAAATAACTTGGCTTTCTATTGGTAAAATAATTTTCAAAATCGGTTTAGCGAATTCAGATATTACCCTCTACAACGTTACAAACTTAACTTCTTTATAATATCACTAGCTGACCCGTGCCCACTTCGTTGGGCGGTAGTAGGCATTATCAAGCTACAACTTTTGTTTAGAACTCAATCATACATCTCTCATCTTTAAGGCAGCGTTCGTAAGAAACGATTTCGTTCGATCATTTTTTCTCCGACTCCCCAAAGGTTACCCCCTACAACCTCACAAACTTTACCTCTTTACGATATTAGTATAGATAATATAATTAGTTAATAGCTTTTACCCGCGACTTCGTACGCGTGGAAAAGTTATTTTGGGCTATGACGCAGCGGAAGCTCTGAAAAGGAAGAAATACCTCGATTTTGCAACATTCTTCATAGCTGCTCCGCTCCTATGAGTCTTAGCGTTATAATATATAGCCTATAACCTTCTCCGATAAATGAGCTATATAACACTAAAAGAATTTTCTTAATCGGACCAGTAGTTCCTGAGATTCCCCCGCAACCTCACAAACCCACAAACTTTACCTCTTTATAATATTAGTATAGTTTAGTATTAGTAATTATAAATAGTAATTAGTATAGGTTAGCGGACCAGGCGGAAGTTGTACCACCTTGTTAATAAAAACAACCTTGGCTAATCACCCAAAACATTCCTCAGGAATCTCTTAATTTACAAGAGAATACCGCATGAAAATCCGTTCAGTAGTTTTGAATTTATCAATATAATATAATTCATAATATACCTATCAAAAGAAGTCAGTCAAATTTAGAACGTAATTTCTCTTTCAGTTGAATTCTTCGCGTCCCACTACTTAGAGTTCGCTGTAGTAAACCAAAATCGGTGTACGCAGGTGTCGGTTACTAACCGAAGCGTAACTCGCCTAATTATTTCCTTATTCATACGGAATTGCGATGCGATACAACAGTTGTTAGAGGCGCTATTTTCTTAATATAGACGTTATAACCAAGTTATGTAGTGAGTTATTTTGAAAACTGCTTTCACATTTTTTTTAATTTCAAATTTATATTGAACTAGCTTCTGCTCGCGACTTCGTCGTGTAACAATTACTTTGGGCCAACGCTGACACGCAGCGGAAATTCTCAAAAGGGAAAAAACTATTTTGAAACATTCTTCATTAGTCATTCTTATTGGTCTTAACGTGATGATATATAGCCTTCCTAGTTAAAGGAGTTATCTAACACTGTAAATTTTACCGGACCAGTCGTTCCTGAGATTAGCGCCTTCAACTAAACTAACAAACAAATAAACTCTCCGGCTTTATAGTATAGATATGTTAACATTAATTGTTGCTGATCTCAACAATAAAAGATAGAATGGTAGTTAGATTTCGAAATAGATATAAGCTTGTATGGTGTTCTTATTACAACAGAAACAAACAGAAATGGAACACTACCTACCTCTTTTTGAAGTTATACTTCTTTTGGCGCGTTAGGTGAAAATGATGAGAGTAAAATTTTACGATGGGCGCGCATACCGTTAGAAAACCGACACCCTGAAGTTAGCTATAGTCAATATTTTGTTTCTTTGTATTTGTTGTCTGTATTTCTTTGTATTAAAACTTTCAATGTATTAAATACCTTTTTTCTATTGTTACTTTCGTTTTTTCTACAAACGTAGAATAAGGCGAAAGATAAAATTTTTGAAAAGATTTTTATTTTGTTACGCCAAAGAAGTATAACTTCCAACGCGTGTACATATGTAAGTACACACACACTTTTTTTTAAATCTTTTATATAAACAGAATTATATGGTCCGCGATAAGTATTAATTAAATATAATTGTCTGGTTACATTTAAAAATTAGCTAAATCCAATTTTAATCGTTCACATAACTTGTTTAATTTTCTTAATATTTCCAGACTTTATACATCGAGAACGAAGTTTAACTTTGCCGTTCATAAGGTTTTTAGTTTTTTTTTTATAATCTTCATATTTTACATGTACAAAGATCTTGAAAGATAGCGGTAAAATGTTATGAACGGCTAAAATTGGATTTACCACATTTTGAAATGATTGCCAATCAGAAATTGTTAGTCATTCCATAGGCTGTTTCACCTTGAAAATAAAACTAACAAAAAATGAGGAGATATTAGCAAAATGGTTTGATGAGCGGCAAACGTCATGTTTCCTTAAATCCATTAAACCGCCTTGTTACAGTAAGCGACATGTCACCCCGTCCACCTACAAATGCGAACGTATTTTATGAACGACACCTAATCGGTTAACAGTTAGAAATTTCAAGTAGATAGTAGCTTATTTCGTAAAGTCTCAAATCAAAGTATGATGTAATGCGTCATCATTTGCTAACTTTTCGTCATTAAACGAGACATACTTCAAAGGTGAGCGCGCTGTTTGATTGATGCGATATGGCTCTAAAAGCTCGACGTTGAACGCCCGTGAAACTGTTGAGAAATAAAGCCATTAGTCTACTGTCTCATTTATAATAAATTATAGTAGCAGTTATCCCTGATTTGGACTTAATTGTGTGGTTAAAATAGATAGAACCGTTTCATGTAAGTGACTTGCTAACGGTGATTTAAAATTGTATTTATTATTTATCTTGCAGTATTATTTGAGGTAAAGGAGTGACATTATGTACACCATTCCATGGTACCGTTCACGTACTTCAGTTTTTTAATACAACAATGTTAGCAATGTTGTTTTGTGAATTCTTTATATAACAGTTATGTTTTCGGAGGACCCTGTATTTTATTTGACCGTACGATTTATGCCCGTTTTCTGAGTCACATTTATCTGTTCAATAGCGTTATCGGTTCGATAACTTGTTAAATTAGGTTTCTGAACTCACAATCATACGATAAACCTCTATTAAACATAACTGGCCAGTCTGGGCATTTATCTATTCTATAAGTTTTGACATTTTAAATAGTTTTTAATAACTTGACAAAGACATGCATTGACGAACAACTAACGAATTGAAAAGTTTTGTATCCAAAATAATTAAATTTATAATTAAATAATTATAAAATAATATTAAACCATCTATTAACCTCCAAAGTTTTTTTAATCATAGTATTACTACTATATGTTAAGAATTAAAATAATAAAATCAATTTTTAACACTCTTTCAAAAAGAGCCATCGAGTGAACATCAAAGAACTAGTTATTGGATTCATAGTTATTTGACAACTAAGAAACGTATTGATAGTTTATCTTATGGATAACTTTATTGAGTCAATAACTAATGGTAGTTTAACCGAGTACCTCAGAAACCGGGCATAGAGTATCCATTTTTACTATCGTTGATTGATTGATTACTTTATTACTCTATTCGCGAATGAAATTTAAAAAATATTATAAGAAAAATTAAGTTTCATTGCATTATAGCGTACAGAATATTGATGGTTATAATAATATGTTATTGTTCAAACTGGGTACGGGAAATCTGATTTTGAAATCTTAACGAATTGCTAGATATAATAATAACAGTGTATCTCCTTTATATTTATACCCGCTACTAGGCTACTATGAAAAATGAAGGCATCGTGCTTCATCGTTAAATCAATGTAAAAACAACGTACATCAAGAGATGTGAAATTTATTGCCAGTTGTTGCTGTAAACATGAATAAGTAAAATGGAGTCATGTGATGCATTTATCACCATATGTATAGTGGCAGCGATCCTGTCATGTACAAACTCGTTAATATCTTTTTATATGCAGAACGCTCTGAATTAATTGAGTCACTAAATTTAAAAAAAAACTTATCTATTATTCCATGGTATAAAACAAATTTCCCTACTGCGTCTGTCTGTCTGTTCGCGATAAACTCAAAAACTATCGAACGGATTTTAATGCGGTTTTCATCAGTGAATAGGGTTATTCATGAGGAACGTTTTAGTATATAATTTGTCAAGGATTTTTTCATAATCAGGGCGGGATAACATCTGCCGGGCCTGCTCGTACTAATATATAAATAAGAAAGGTCATCACGATATGACCAATAGGAGCGGAGAACTAATAAAGTATGTTTTAAAATCGGATTTTTTTTCCTTTTGAGAGCTTTCGTTGCGTGTTAGCGTTAGCCCAAAGTAACTATTCCACGCGGACGAAGTCGCGGGCAGAAGCTAGTATCTAAATAAAATCATAGAGGTCTGCCGTTATAAACCTTTCACTCAATAACTACTGGATCGATATCAATCGATCAATTATTCTTTTTCTTTTACGTCCTAGAAGTCACGTCTTTATCTAAAATAATGTATTTAAATCTAATAAAATATCATGTTAGCTTCATTTAGTATAAAGTTATTAAAGATTTAGGAACTTAATATTTTTATAAGCACTACGGGTACAGCGACGTGTGTTGTCATGTAGGGAAAGCGATGTGGCGCTTAGGTTCGTTCCTCTATACATATAATATTTTGTTAAGATAATAAACAAAGAAGGCGAAATCGCAGGAATCAATTAGTATCAACATAAGATCTCCTCTATGTGCTTTGTCCGAATTTTTATATGTGATCGAAAGGTAAAAGGAAAAGCTTGCAAAAGAAGAACGCATACTTAAGTCCGCGTTTATGTACACTGTCGTTGATTTTATGTATCCAGTTACCGTAAGGTTGGCGTGTGCTGTATCATTAAGAAATTTCGATATATTGACCGTTACCACACTATCTAGGTCAATGTTACGTAGTTTTTATATTTTCACTTCAAAGGGACTGAGTATAATTTAATCAATATAATAAAAGTTTTAGCGATATCTATCGTTGCCATCTTTTTTTTATGTCATTGGTGGCAAACGAACAGGTGGGTCACCTGATGTGATCACCACCGTCCATGGACACTAACAACACCAGAGGAGTTGCAAGTACGTTGCCACCCTTTGGGGGGAAGGGTTAGGGAAGGGAGAGGGAGAGGAGAGGGGAGGGGAGGTGGGCATCCGGCGCTCTCACTGACCGAACGGATCGCAACAATGCAAGCACTGTTACTTCACGTCGGTTTTCTATGAGAGGGTGGTACTACCCCAGACGAGCCGACCCATTCATGCTGAAACCAGTATTAGTTTCAGCATGGTTCTACCACCATTAAATCTTCTCTCTTCTCTTCTTTGATGAACACTATCAAAAATGATAGTTTATCTATTTTAAGTGTTACTTTTAATAGAATCTCAATTGCTATTTCAAGATCTGACATAACGAAATGATAATTCAATGATCTAGAGAAGATTATTGTAAATCAAGATAAGTATCAGATTATGACATATTTTTATTGATTGGTATTGTAGCATACTATGCTACAGATTGGACCAACTCTTTACAATCACAATAAATCGCTGCCTCCTATGCTCCTATGTCCACCGGCTATTTTACCGCCCCCCGCGCGGCAATCGATCGAACGAGCGGCGTCCACGCACCCTCACCCGCCTACTCGCGGAGATACCTTACTGGAGGCTACACGTATCGCGCGATCTAAATGTTGTCATCTTTATCTTACGTTATACACACTGTAATTTCTGTTAATAGTTTTATAAAGATTAAAACTTTAATTGTTAGCACGTTATTATTTTAATGTGGGTTGTGTACACCACGCGGCCCACAGTATAATTGTTCATTATATTCTAGTACTAGCGGGCCTGGCAGACGTTGTCCTGCCCTGATTAAAAAAAAATCCTTGATACATTATATACCAAAAGTTCCTCATGAATCACTCTATCCATTAGCGAAAACCCCATAAAGATCCGTTAAGTAGTGATTAAGTTTATCGCGAACAGACAGACAGACAGACGCGGTAGGGGCCTTTGTTTTATACTATGTAATGATTGTTTATGTAACAGTTTTGAGATTTAAAATGTTTACACATAATTTTGAAATGTTAGCAACTTTACAATGCTTAAATCATCGATTCTTACTTGTGTGATAAAGGTCGAGAGATTGTATGTTTATTCGTTTGTTGAAACGAGCTCAACTATTAGATCAAATATTTTTTTTTTTAATTTGCATTTTTTAGCTTTGTTCTCTGCGACAAGTTAAAAAATATCTCATATCACATAATGACAAACGAATCATAAAAAAATATAAGTCATAAAAAACGCAAAGCGAATATAAAGTAACGATGCGGGCTGCCGTGTGGCGTGGCGTGATGTATAGATAGTCGAGGACAGCTTCCTAATAACGGATTTTGACAAAAGCGATAACGGATTACTTAATAAGGCCACAAAGTGAATTAGAATTACCAATATAAAACTAATTTAGTATTTCCTGTTATGAGCGCTCTCTTGCGAAATACACAATCCAGGTATCCAACAAAAACAGAGCTTTAGTAAGAAGGGCCGAACTCTGAAGTATTGGTATTACAAAAAAGTTAAATACGTATTGAATACTTGCTTTAAAAACGTTTCGTATTACATGCACCGCACTCGACCAACGCAAATTCGCGTTATCCTTTTTCGCAAGTCTAACCTAACGTAACCAAAGCGAAACAAAAGAACAAGATGGCCAACATTCAGCGACCGCGGTGCATTTAATACGAGACCTTTTTTAGCAAGTATTCAATACGTATTTAACTTTTTTGTAATAACACCGTATATGTTCAAGTTAGGAAGATACTATTCAGTGCGGCTCGGTAAAGAGCTTGGTTTACTCCTTCGATCAACAATAACTAGATAAAGGGTCGGCGCGAGAAATACGTCTCGGTAAATAACAGCTCACTTGAAATGTGTGCCCTTATTTTATTTAGTTTGAAACACAGCAAATGTAAACCCGTTTCACATACCGCAGTGTATTCAAAAGATGCAAAAATAATACCCGAAAAACCAATTTAACGGCCGGAGTATGTTACTTCGCTAAATACATGTTGAATAAGTTATATTTTAAACTAACAAATAATATCAAATTTTGAACAAAATTACCGATTTTAAACCTGTGTTACAAATGTTTGTAATTTATTACTTTGTTCGCTTTATCGTAAGTATTAGATAATATTTTGAACATTTGTGACTTTATTACTAGGTGTTATGGTTGTAATTAGGTTGAACTTAAAACTGTTTTAAAACTTTTTTCTCCCTTTCTTAGTAAACAAATAGCTACACATAAGTATATATTTACGCGGACAGATTTTAGCTTCAATTTTGTACGTGACCCTTTATCTAGTTATTGTTGATCGAAGGTTTACTCTCTATATAACAAACGTGTTTTATATGGAATTTGTTTACGTAACTGTGTTGATATTAATTCAAATATTTAGAAATTAGACGCCACTGGAATCGCGGTCTTAGCTTGTGTAATAGTTAAATGGTGATTAGAATACTATACTGTCAAGTCATTTAAATATTATTTTGGTTTTTTGTATTAATTTGGGTACATTTTATCTATACTATTAGAAACGTTTTGATATTTTGTTTATAATTAATAAATTTGTTCGGGCATAAATTGGTTGGGGGTAGCCAAAATTTTTTTTTTTTGACACATTGCTTGTCAACGGACAGTCGGGATGATCGGTCACTTACTCGGCGGACTTGCTCGGCGGCACTTGTTCGAAACTCGCGCTTACACTCGGACCCGCTCTATACAAGCGACACGGCGGATATTAATTTATATTTGTGAATTGTGTGTGTACGTGTTGGACCACTGGTGCTCTCACCACGGCTACGGCGGCGGAGAAGACTTATCAAGTAAGTGAGCGTTTTATCCCGATTATAAAGAGACATACTTTCGGCATTTATTTTCAGGGGTATCTACCTCCAGCCAATTTTAAATATACAGTCCATTTCCTAGGCTAGGTACCCCGATCAGTGTGGGTGTGGTGGTTGCCACCCCAAAATTAAAAAATTACTTAACCGTTCTAATAATTCTTTCACCTTTTGGGCAAATTGGGTAGTGTCAGACTGTTACTTACGGGATACGGCATTGCTCGAATAAGCACCACGACGCCACGATGGTAAGACCCAACGCGAACGCCAGGCCGCCCACTGATCAAGTCAGTCTGGTCAAACTCTCAGTCTACCGAACCAGTACAATAGATGATCACGTACCCTGCCTCTTCTCCCTTTGTTCCAGTCTGGCAGTGAAGATGACGCTTAATTTAACAGCCACCCGTCACTGTTTTTAATCAGGTTGTGTCTTCATCCTTTTTAACATTTTTACGTTATTTTTTATCACGGTAAATTTAAAAGGTTTTCTCCTCCATATGCCCTAAGGCTTGTCTGTAACTTTTAACATGGTTTTCTTCCATGGTACCTTTTACGGAGGTTATGTCTCTCCATCATATGATGAGCGAATCGAAGCAAATCTGTCCCAACTCCGTCCATTGCCCACACTGACACGCAGAGGGGTACCGCGAGAAGCACCGTCTGCTAGCCTATTATATGAGCCGGGGGTCCATCTTTTCATTGCACAGGTCGGGTTGACTGGGGAGGCAGCTGGTGTGTACCCAGTCTGTCTCTCTATCAGGTAGGACCCTAGCGGCCACCTTCCGCTGGACGAACCGTTGTGGAGGCTATCCAAGGTTGAGTAGCGAGTACGATCCCTTGCCGCCCCAACAAATACGGTCTGTCGGTACACCGTGGGGTTTTAGTCCGTGCGAGTCGGACATAACCCACTCTGTCCCCCGGGAGGGTGGGTATCCCCACGTGAATAAAAAAATGTCCATAGTGTTCCGTGAGACACAGCCACCTAGAGTAGATTTTGGATTCTTTGCCACGTATTATGATCCTATGATGGCAGGCTAAGACCGCAATTAGGCCACAGTCCACCTCCTTACAGATCAAAGATACAAGATACACAAGTAGATTGTAGGTGGTAGAGCCACGCTGAAGCTATTACTGGTTTCCGCATGAATGGGCCGGCTCGTCTGGGGTAGTACTAACCCGTAGTACCACCCTCTCACAGAAAACCGACGTGAAGTAACAGTACTTGCATTGTTGCGTTTCGTTCGGTCAGTGAGATCGCCGAGACCCACCTCCCCTCTCCTTCCACTTTCCCCTTCCCTTCCCTTCCTCCCCCCCCAACACAGGCTGTCAACGCACTTGCGACTCACCTGGTGTTGCAAGTGTCTATGGACGGTGGTGATCACTTACATAAGGTGACCTGTTCGTTTGCCTCCTATGATATAAAAAAAAGTAATTAACCGCGCTTGATTAACCCAAAACAAAAAAAAATCATGTATGCTACGTTTGTCTGCAAGTAAAATTGACTGTATTTTATTTCCAAATACTACATTAACGCATCCCGAGCGAAAGCTAGTAATTATTATTTAAAAGATGTAACTTTTTTCAAAAAATATCTCGTATGAATCTAATAGATTGATAACAAATATTTCTTTCCAACTTGAAAATATACAATACATAAATTCGTACACGCAGTAATCAATACAGTTAACAATAATGAGCAATGAATTTAATTAACACATTTCCCCCCAGAAACTATAATTTGATTCATAACGTGAATTTTAGTGATCGCATGCGATAGACGAATTTCACTTTCTCTATAACAAATTTTAAATGTTATAATAAAGTTTTAAAGTAATCGTAAACAAAATAGAAGCTTTTCCCATCACATCAGATTATTCGAAAACGATTCGGAATACATTACGTCAGTTATATAATGTTTGATCGTTTACATATATTGAAAGCCGGTTATTCTCTAATACTTTTACTATAACGTATAATATGTGTGATAACCACTACAATACAGGTTTATTAAGTTTTTCCAGGTGTATTCAAGTTATTATAACTAGCTTCTTCACAGGCTTCGTTCGCGTGGTTTGTTTTTTATTAAATTTTGACTCATTGTCTAATTGTGTTTTATATTTTTATTAGCGACCCGCACGGGCGTAATGTAGATTATCCATTTTAATGAAATACTGTTAAGGGCAGTTTTGATGTACATGACATGTATAACGTATGTAATATATTTAATTCGATGAGGAATAATACTGTATTGTATAAAATAGATTGGTAAATAACACATAATTATTTTTGTAAAAAGATAAAAATGCTTACTGTGGCTTATTCTTTGAAAACCATAGTCGCCTTTTAGATTATAGATCTTTTTAAGATACAATTCCGTAATACATTAATATGATCTATCTCGTAAGGTTTAGCTAGCGGTTGCGATTTAAATGCACAAAAATATGATTATTACGACAACACATTACAAATCTTTGAATTTTTCGGCTTTTCTGTACTATAATATGTATGTATTATATATATATAAACCTTCCTTTTGAATCACTCTATCTATTGCTGAAAACAGTATTAAAATCTGTTAAATAGTTTAAAAGATCTAAGCGAACAGACAGCGGAAGCGACTTCATGTTATAGTATGTAAAGATTGTAATTTTCACAAACACGTTTCACTCATGGTGTTGCGGGCCGCAAACTACAAATATAAGGTTTAAATAAAGAAACGTAATTTCAAATTAATCACGTATTAATATAGCGAAAAATTGTTGTTCGTTAAAACGAGCATGTTATAACCCTTATACCATAAAGACCGCATTGCGGTCGGGTTATCTGGGATCAGTTTCATTTACTCAGTGTGTACATAGTTTCCTTTATGGGCACGAAATTTAAAATAATTGAAAATAAAGTATAATCGCGTGGGCCAACTACGAAGACCCAGCGGGCCGGAGATAGAGTAAAACTGGTCTAGGGCTTATGTGACTATTTCTACCAATAAACTCCTACCGCAAACCGTCTTATAGAACTTGTGTTTCACAAACTTTTTCTGTATAAATTATAAAATATAAATGACTGCCATTCTTTTTTTTTCGAACTGACTACGCTATCGACCTATCAAGGTCTTAACAGCTTCATCGGACTACGACTGCCATTCAACTTTTGCCGCAAAACACTAGAGCTCTGTTAGTCTGAAGGGTGAACACGTACACTGGCACACAAAGCGTCCCGAATCACACACGTTATTAGCTATTGTCCTTTTTGTGGTTGGATATATATAAGCTGTAGTGACTATTTAATATAAGAGGAACTGAAAACCTATATGCTTCTTGCTTATGCTAAACACCAGCTTAGTAGAACAAATATACGGTGCGACAAACTTGAATTAATTTATTACTCATGACGTGTGTTTATTATATAAACACTGTCCGTAGTATATCTAGACTACTGAGTATTAAATGTAAGCAGAACGTATAGTGAAATCGACATAAATGATTATATAGAATTGGTCCGTTATTGCGTAAAATGTTTTATAAATTCAGTCCAAATGTGTCATTGTCACTATAAATGACAGGTAAAAGTGTTTATAAACTACATTATATAATAATTGTACTAAAATTTACATATGTTTTTAGTTCTATTGAGTGATTAACATTTAAACTTATATTAAAACGACTTTCCGTTAAAAAATGTAAATAAGTAAACATATGTATTATTTTGAGAATGGGTATATAAGAGGAAGATTGAAAATAGCAGCATTTAAAAAAAAAAATCGAACTGACCACGCTATTGACCTACCAAGGTCTTAACAGCTTCACGGGACTACTAAGGCGAGCGCTTAAGGCACTCAGTTGATTTTATTTGACAACTAATTCAGTGTGCACGGAACATCTCGGCTTGGGCTGTTGCCTGATACATGCAATTCGCGACCTGTCTGAGCTAATCTAAGCTAGGCTAACTATTCATACATATATGAGTTGTTGAAATATATATGTGTACCAAGCATACATACCTCAACAACTCTTATATATATTTCGTATCGGATAATTTTCTAAATTCTTTGAAAATAGCAGCTTGTGATAGAGAAGTTGAGAAGTAATAGCTTGGTATGGCCATGTCATGAGAAGAGATGAAAACCATGTAACTAGAAAAATCTTCATTATGATATTAGACGGATATAAGACAGACTTTCAATTTGAGAATGATCTATATATCTATACTAGTGGGCGCCCAGTGGTCGACATTAGACCATAGTTCATTGATTTTTTAAAGGGATAAATATTATAATAATAGTTGTATGTTATAATATCATTGTTGAATGTAGAATGAAAAAGTGTAATTGGAACGTAGAGTAAAATAATACATATAGTCGAGCATAGCAACCTCTTTCACAACCTTCTTTGAAGTCCTTTATTGACAGATGTCAAAATGTTTTTTTTTATTTACATGTGTGTATATGTTGTGTAAAATTGAGACAGTAGTGTGAGCAATGCATATTTTAATTAATTTAATGTAATTCTAATGCATTTTATATAAAATGAATAGCTTTCTGCACTTCTCCTCCATATAAACTTTAACTATGCCAAATTTCACGTCTATCCGCCCAATTCCGTTAAAAAGGGATACAAAGTTTAGTCTTCACGTATAAATATATATGATATATTATGTTGACCTTTCATCATTAATGAATACGATCCTGAAAAGAGTCTGACTACCCTTTTTGTAATATTCATCTGTTTAGGTATTGCACCTAGTAAACTGTCTGTTCTTAACTTGTTTGACGTCTAAATCCATGAGATATCACATAAAATATAATAATAACAAAGTAAAGTATATAAAGATGTGTATAAAATTGTTGATTTTCCTATATAAAGTGGTTATTATGTCGCTTACATCAGATTCAATAATAAGATTGTATTGGTCAAATTATAACGGCGTGAGTGCACCGCTCAAGTACTGCTACCCTACTACCAATAACAGTTACGTTTACCCTACTTCCCTGGATACGTCACTGAATATAAACACTGATGTCGAAATATACAAGCACATTCAATATACGTTTAATAATTTATTGATAATAAAATTGTCGGTATTCTTTAATTTTCTTAACGGATTGATTTTATTTATTATCAATTACTTTTTTATATCTCGTCCGAATATAACTTGTCAGTTTTCAGTTCCGATGTAATTATGTGGTGTAAGGGGTGTCGGTGTAAATATTTTGGGGTGTAAGGGGTGTCGAATAACATCATAAGACTTGAGACACCCAAGCCATCCTCACCAGCGCGTTGTGCATCCTACGGAATAACGACCGAGGCAATGGCGAAAGCGGGGTGGTAGGGTATTACAGCCTGACTGGGTCGCAACCACGATGTATATGGCGAAAAAGCCCGTCATAGTGATTCGCTTCAGCGGGTCGCGTTTCGGGATCAGCCTGTGCATATCCAGCTTTTGGCATGACAGCGGCGACCGGAGACGGATAGCGTGTCACTCGGTAGTCGCCATTGTTTTTGGACTGTACTGTGCTTACCATCAGGCATAGTGCAGTCACTTTGCAGTGCTATAATAAAAAAAATCATATACTAGCTCATGCCCGTGACGTCATCCGCGTGGAATAGTGACTTTGAGCTAACGTTAACTTTAACTCGCGACTCCGTTTACGTAGAAGGTGAATATATTTATAAATAATACGTACGTTAACTTCGATTTTGAAACATTCTACATTGGTGCTTCACTCCTATTGCTCTTAGCGTGCTTATATATAGTATAGCTAAGACTGAAACATTTTTTTCAGTTAGCACGTTCAAGCAAACAAATTCTTTTAGCTTTATATTAGTATAGGTTGTGAAGTAACGAATAGGCGTAGAATTCACCTGATTTTGAGTGACATTGTAGTCCAATCTTGCACATGTGCTACTACTTGTACAATTTAAGAACATTTGTTATTTAATACACTATTATTGATTTGATGATATTTAAATTGTTAGTGTCGTTTTATTTTGTTATAGATTTTATGTAAATTTTAAGCTTAATATGCATTAAAAATATATTATGGGGTAATTAATCTAGTCTCCAGTGGTCAAAATTTGATCGTAATAAAGTATTCATTTGTTAAGTTATTCTTCTTCTTCTTACCCTTATCCCACATAAGTAGGGTCGGTATAACCTGTTTGTCATGTTGTGGTATATGATTTGGCTTAATTTTTACGATCGGCCGCCTGCCTGACATCAACCCTCCTTGGGATTATTTTGTTTTACCACTGTATTTATGATTATTATTATATAGTTACGAAGTCTGATGGGATCCTTAGCCTTACAATTTTCTGTAGGTTTTAGCTTTGGTATGCTATTTATAGTGTCTCTTTGAGCGGCACCACCGTTCCGGTTAAAAACAAAGTTCTTTTAGAATATGGTCTGCTTGCTATATTGCCATTTTTATGTAACAGAAAACTAGTCAAGTTTACATTATTCCCGAGGACTGCATTTTCGGTTTTTTTTTCAGGATTCGTAGTTTCAGAATTTTTCCAGTAATAACAATATAATATTATATACAATAAACCATTATAATAATATAAAATATAATAGAAAAATAAATGCAAATAAATTGACATGTCAATTTCATAATGTCATTTGTTAGTTATTATAATATGGATTTCTTTTGATTTTTGAAGTATACTTATGGGTTCGCGTCACCGATGACATCGCCATGCTCGTAACGTATTGCGCCAGACTAGCGCTAGTCTGGTGAAGTTGTTAAGACCTTGCTAGGTCAATAGCGTAATCAGTTCGAGGAAAAAAAGCCAGACTAGAGACACGTAGTGTTGCAGCTTGTGTGCATATAATATTGATATTTTGTACTTAGTTTGTGCGGCCCATTATATATTTGACTATCTCATAAACTGTATACAAAAATGTATAACATCGTTATTTCTCGGAGTGTCAATAGATATGTAACTAACGTTAGAGACTAACGTTAATAATTTCAAATTAGAAATTTAAATAATTCGGACTATAATTGATACAAAAATTTTAAAAAGTCACATTTATACCATTGGTTTTACTCCGGTCGGTTCGACTTTTCGTTTCTAAATGACAAAACTGTATTGGGTATTGTACAGAGATTGTAAATTCTAGACGTTAGAGCGAGAAGTATGACGAATTGAAATTTATAAATAAACGTTTTGATTCGTTGATGGTGTGTAAAAGAATTAATATTTAAAAAAAAGGTACACTAAAGGTCGTACTAGCTATATAAAAAAATCGGTTGAAAAACAGAGAAAAATATGGTACTGTTTTATCTTCACCTGTTTAAATTCCTTGACTGTTTTTAAACATTTAAGAAAAAAAAGGTGTGTGTGCGATTCACACACGATATAAGTGAAACTTCAGTATATCAACAAAATGAGATGAATATATATATAACAAGGGTAGGATAATTACAAAGTTTATTTGTTTAAAAATGAACTTTTGAAACACTATTAAATAATAACACACCACGCCGACTTCTTACTAAAAAGCTGTAATACGCAGCCGCACATTTTCACATATACTAACATACGTTAAATGCTCAAATACAAGCAAGTATTAAACAGTGTGCAATACATATACACCGACATTTGCTCTCTCGCTCTGGATCACTAATTTTTGTATTTGTGTCTCTTACCTGTCGTTTTTTTCGTTGCATCCGGTTTGACACACCGACATTTGCTCTCTCGCTCTGGCTCACTAATTTTTGTATTTGTGTCTCTTACGTGTCGTTTTTCCGTTGCATCCGTTTTGAAATCACAACGATTCTAAAGAAGTTTCACTTCAATAATTAATAAATTTAATCTTTTATTTACTATACTAATAATTTTAGTTTCTTCGGGTTAGGGGCGCCGCTACTACTAATGTGATAGAGAATCTAACATGTAGTCGTAAATGAAAGATGTTAACGAATCTAATGATCTTGACAGAATAGCATAACAACTTAGTAGAAAATTGTTGGATATTTCAAGCGCTCTGTAGACTGTTGTATACTTTTACTATACTTTCTCGGACATGCATACACTAAAATGGTTGTTGGTCGACATGATTTAATCGTTCTACTAAAGTTACTATCTTTTTCTAGTTTCCTATGCTTTTGTAAGTCTCGGTGTTAAGGTAAAGCGTCGTGAAACTTGATTTTTTTTCTCGAACTTACTCCGCTATTTATATGCGTGTATTATTTGGGGATGATTTATACCTATGTATACTTTTTTTCAAAGAGGTATGTTTTAAAAAAATTTATATAACTATGCTCGCGAGTGACACTGTTCGCGTGATAAAGAAAAACGGTAACTAATAAAATCATTGTATTAAGTCCATTTACTTACCTACTTTTCTCTCGTACTTAAGTCGCGTCGTCGTTAAAATTACAATAGCTTTTGATAGATAGAACCGATTTCAGTGAAACTAAGACTAAATGTTAGGTACTCGAGAATATGCTTTACGATTTTCTTGGCGAGATTTTATCGTGGACGCAGTACTTTATCAGTGATGAGTGTTCATACAAAGTTAGAGACTAACGTTAATAATTTCAAATTAGAAATTTAAATAATTCGGACTATAATTGATACAAAAATTTTAAAAAGTCACATTTATACCATTGGTTTTACTCCGGTCGGTTCGACTTTTCGTTTCTAAATGACAAAACTGTATTGGGTATTGTACAGAGATTGTAAATTCTAGACGTTAGAGCGAGAAGTATGACGAATTGAAATTTATAAATAAACGTTTTGATTCGTTGATGGTGTGTAAAAGAATTAATATTTAAAAAAAAGGTACACTAAAGGTCGTACTAGCTATATAAAAAAATCGGTTGAAAAACAGAGAAAAATATGGTACTGTTTTATCTTCACCTGTTTAAATTCCTTGACTGTTTTTAAACATTTAAGAAAAAAAAGGTGTGTGTGCGATTCACACACGATATAAGTGAAACTTCAGTATATCAACAAAATGAGATGAATATATATATAACAAGGGTAGGATAATTACAAAGTTTATTTGTTTAAAAATGAACTTTTGAAACACTATTAAATAATAACACACCACGCCGACTTCTTACTAAAAAGCTGTAATACGCAGCCGCACATTTTCACATATACTAACATACGTTAAATGCTCAAATACAAGCAAGTATTAAACAGTGTGCAATACATATACACCGACATTTGCTCTCTCGCTCTGGATCACTAATTTTTGTATTTGTGTCTCTTACCTGTCGTTTTTTTCGTTGCATCCGGTTTGACACACCGACATTTGCTCTCTCGCTCTGGCTCACTAATTTTTGTATTTGTGTCTCTTACGTGTCGTTTTTCCGTTGCATCCGTTTTGAAATCACAACGATTCTAAAGAAGTTTCACTTCAATAATTAATAAATTTAATCTTTTATTTACTATACTAATAATTTTAGTTTCTTCGGGTTAGGGGCGCCGCTACTACTAATGTGATAGAGAATCTAACATGTAGTCGTAAATGAAAGATGTTAACGAATCTAATGATCTTGACAGAATAGCATAACAACTTAGTAGAAAATTGTTGGATATTTCAAGCGCTCTGTAGACTGTTGTATACTTTTACTATACTTTCTCGGACATGCATACACTAAAATGGTTGTTGGTCGACATGATTTAATCGTTCTACTAAAGTTACTATCTTTTTCTAGTTTCCTATGCTTTTGTAAGTCTCGGTGTTAAGGTAAAGCGTCGTGAAACTTGATTTTTTTTCTCGAACTTACTCCGCTATTTATATGCGTGTATTATTTGGGGATGATTTATACCTATGTATACTTTTTTTCAAAGAGGTATGTTTTAAAAAAATTTATATAACTATGCTCGCGAGTGACACTGTTCGCGTGATAAAGAAAAACGGTAACTAATAAAATCATTGTATTAAGTCCATTTACTTACCTACTTTTCTCTCGTACTTAAGTCGCGTCGTCGTTAAAATTACAATAGCTTTTGATAGATAGAACCGATTTCAGTGAAACTAAGACTAAATGTTAGGTACTCGAGAATATGCTTTACGATTTTCTTGGCGAGATTTTATCGTGGACGCAGTACTTTATCAGTGATGAGTGTTCATACAAACAGACAGACATTTCTAAAATTGCAACAGTTTTTTGTCACAAAAAGCTTAAAAGTACAAACACGTTAGATTTGCATTCTTATTAGATGTAAAGTGATATAAAATAGGTTACCATTTCACTAGTATTTTGGAACGAAGTTCCTTATCGCGCGTTGTGAATGGGGGCTAGACGGAAAAAAATCTTTCGAAAAGTTGTAACGACACTTTTTGCTATAGTAAGCTATTGTACGCTTTGCGGCGTGCGCATGTTTCTCTGTCTGTCTCTCTCTCTCTCTCTCTTATAGAAAGCAAGCCAGATATTTTCATTTATATTTCGCATTGAACAGTGTGGTATCGTGACGATTATTTTTGTTGAGTGTATACAGGTTTTTTTGTAAATAATAAAAAAAAAATAATAAAAAATATTATTATAACTTAAAAAAAAAATTATTACAATTCCTTCACTAATTAATCGAAAGGAACTTCGTTCCATCCGGGTGTCCCTTGACACCTCTCAAGTTTTTTGTTTTATGTTATGTTTATTGACAATGTGGCTGAAGATTGCGATATACTATAATCAAGACTACGAGCCGAGTGCGTCAACCGGATCATGCTGATGGACAATAAGAACCCGATAATTCATTTTCTATAAGACTGGTAAGCATTACAAATACCACACAACATACTACATCATATCCCATCACGGTGTTTATTTTTACTAACACTCCAATCTCGTTGTGGGAATTAAATCTACACACCGCCTTTTTTTTTTCCTCGAACTGACTACGCTATTGACCAAATGAGGTCTTAACAGCCTCATCGGACTACTAAGGCGAGCGCTTAAGGTACTCAGCCGAATTTAATTTTGACAACTAGCTCAAGGGTGCGCGGCACACCTCGGCTTTGGCTGTTGCCTGATACATGCAATTCGCGACCTATCTTTTTTTTTTTTTGGGAGAGGGTGGGTTATGTCCGAGTCGCACGGACTAAAACCCCACGGTGTACCGACAGACCGTTTTGTGGGGGCGGCAAGGGATCGAACGTGCTAATCAACCTTGTATAGCCGCCCCCACGGTCCGCCCGGCGGAAGGTGACCGCCGGGCTCCTTCCTATAGAGGGACAGACCGGGTACACACCGGCTGCCCCCCCTCGTCCGCTGGACCTGTGCAATGAGGAGATGGGCCCCCCGGCTCATCCCCTCAGGTCCGGCTACGGTGGCAGGAGGAGTTGGGCGGAGCGCCTTCTCCTCCTGCCTGTCCTCCTTTGGCGGAGACGGCCGCTTTGAGGGTCTGCCTCGCGGGCCCTCTCCGCCTCCTCCTTCTGCGAGATGACCTCCTCGCAGAAGGAGGCCATCGCTCGCCAAGCCTGTTCGCTGCCGAGCATGGCTGAAACCACGCTCGGCAGCGATAAGTCCGTTCCCACGGCCGCCGCCAGGATGCGGCGCTGCTCCCCCCACGCAGCACACTCAGACAGCGTGTGCTGCGCGGTATCTTCCTCAGCGCCGCACTCGTGGCAGGCGGCCGTCGGCTCCCTGCGTGCGATCCGGTGCAGGTACTACCCGAAACAACCGTGTCCGGTGAGTACCTGCACCAGTCGGAACGTCAGGGAGCCCCACTCCCTGGTAGTCCACTCCCGCAGGACCAGGCGGACGGCGTCCACTGTGAACCGCCCGAATCGCTCGTCCGCCAGGTCCTGCTGCCACCTTTCGACGGCGTCCCCCCTGAGACGCCGTCTCTCCGCCTCTACCTCCCTGAGAGCCGGAGGCTCCCCCCTTCGTTTCCTCGCCGCCGTGAACTCGTACACGGCGGCGAGAACTCCTGCCTCCAGCTCCCAGGGTCCCGGCGAAATTTGCGACCTATCTGAGCTAACCTAAGCTAAGCTAACTATTCATACATATATGAGTTGTTGAAACATATATGTGTACCAAGCATACATACCTCAACGACCCTTATATATATTTCGTATCGGATAATCTACACACCGGCATTTGATATTTAAATGTGATATTATTAATCTCCATAATCGCTATCTAATATTATCATAATCTAGTAAATTCTTTGTTGACAACTACTATAAAGTTATGATCTATCTTAGACCACTATTTCTCGATATACTAAAAGAGAAAAATAGTAATGGAAAGTTAATTATATATCGATTAATAGTTTATATTCATTGCCATCCTTGCTGGTCTGTAAAATACAATGAATGTATGTAAATTATTTCGTAAGAATTATTCGTATCGCTGAGCACGTACCTAGTATGTATAAATAAAACGCTAATATAAGGGATTGTGTAAAATAATACTCATATATATTAAAATATTTGTAATTATATAGTCTATAATTATAAAATAAAAAATGCAAATTGCCTTTATTTATGTTGACTAGTGCAGGTTAATTTTTAATTAACTCATAAACGTTTTTAAGGACAGATCGCTTGTTTTATATATTGGAGGAATTTACCAAAAACCCTGTACTCATTTTTCATAAAGACTGTGTGAAATATTGAAGTTTACTTTATAAGCAAACTATCAGTTTCACTCGCGTTTGATTTCTTTCATCTTTGGGCCGTAATAACTCGCGCTGTGGTACATGGCTCGCCCACACCATTACTTCGTTTTTACTTAGTGTACTTCCTGTACTACATCTTGCATGGCGATTGCTTTACTCTTTCTGGTCACAGTATAACGTTAGATATCCTTATAAGTTTCACAGATATACCGCCAAAATACTTCTTCAAATACGTACTAATAAACTACTTCCAATAGTTTACCTGAGTTTTTTAAATCATAGGACGCTAACGAACAGGCGGGTCACCTGATGATAAGTAATCACTACCATCCATAGATACTTACAGCAACAGGAGAGTCACAAGTTTGCAGGCCTGTGTTTGAGGGGAGGGGAGAGAGGGGACGGGGAGGGGGAAAAGGGAAGTGCGCCGCCGGTGCTCACACTGACCGAACGAAACGCAATAATAGTAGTAGTCCGGTGAAGCTGTTAAGACCTTGCTAGGTCAATGGCGTAGTCAGTTCGAGTAAAAAAAAGCAATAATGCAAGCACTGTTACTTCACGTCGGTTTTCTATGAGAGGGTGGTACTGCCCCGAGCGAGCCGACCCATTCATGCTGAAACCAATAAGCTTCAGCGTGGCTCTACCGCCTACAAAGATATAAACCACTTATAACTTTTCTAACAATTTCCATGCATTTGCACGCGTTATTTATGCAGTTATTATTCTCGACTCTCTATTTTATATACACTATTAACTAACGACGGGAAAATAACGGATTCTCATATAAGCTTTTATCCCCTTTCTCACAACGTTAGAGGTTGAATTTTCTAAGATCCTTCCGCTTATCTATGGAGTGCAAGGAAATCACGTACAAACTTTCAAGGCTCTAGCCGCCGTGGTCTGGTCTGTGGGTTGGTATGTCAGTCAAGCATATAGATGAGAAAGGTTAAGGTTCCTTTAAATAACATTTTTTTTCGTACTGACTATGCTATTGACCTCGCATGGTCTTAACAGCTTCACCGGACTACTAAGGCGAGCGCTTAAGACACTCAGCTGATTTATTTGACAACTAGTTCAAAGGTGCACGGCACACCTCGGCTTAGGCTGTTGCCTGATACATGCAATTCGCGACCTATCTGAGCTAACCTAAGCTAAGCGAACTATTCATACATATATGAGTTGTTGAAACATATATGTCTACCAGGCATACATACCTCAGCAACTCTTATATATATTTCGTATCGGATAATTTTCTAAACTATTTCAGTTTGATAAGGGAAAAAATAAAACTCTTCCAATTGCATGTGTAAACGTGTATGCGTGCACGTGTGTGGAGTTGGCATGTGTAATGTTGTCGCAGTGATGTAAGATTTTGTGTCACTGTATCGCGCGAGCAGCGCACTCAAGGGCTCCACGCCGAGGGAACGGACCTAGGCTTGAGCCGCTGCCGAGGGGGGCCTAATTTGGTTTTAAATAACATTTTACTTATTTCAAGATATTTTAATAAAATAATCATGAGAAATAGTAGTGTTAAACCTATCATCTTAAATTATTAAATTAACAATACATCAGGCGTTTTCTCTCACAGAAATCATGTCCATATATTCACGCTTTGACGGTGACGTGTGAAAATTTCATCGAATGCTGACCAAGAATGTTGCGTGATCGCTAACGGCCCGGCGAACTGTACCGAAACAAAATAAATTGATTGAATCATTATCATTGTATGTATTTATTTAATTAGTAATTTATATGTACGTCGAAAAGTGATTGCAATAAATATTAATAACGGGTGAAACGCTATTTCGCAGTATCATACTATATGGATATTGTTAAAAAAAAGCTCTTATTGTTAGAACACGCTGACAAGATAAATAAAGAAAACACATATATATATATATATA
>MU158934.1:308585-348926 GCA_015888305.1 Antheraea pernyi
TGCCGGACGACCCGGGAGGCAACGATCCTCTCGAGCGCCTTCCCGGTGTCGTCCAGCAACACTAGGGGCCGGTACGCGGACGCGCAGTCCGGGGGGCGGCCTTCCTTCGCCATCAGGCAAAGCCGCCCCGTTTTCCAGGGCTTCGGGAACTGTCCAACCGCAAGACAGCGGTCAAACAGCTCCCGAAGCCACCCCCCTAGATGGTCCGGCGCAATGGCAATGGCCAGCACCCGACCCGGGACCCCGTCGGGGCCGGGTGCCTTTCTTCCGCCAGTGCGGAGGCGCTCACTCGCCCTCCCCATCTCGTCCTCCGTGACTGGGGGAGGGTCGAACGGCGCCTCTTCTACCACCTGAGGAGGAGGCATGGGAGGAGGGAGGAGCTCCGGAGGGTCGGGGAACAATGCTCCCACGACCCTCTCAACCACCTCCGGCTGGAGAGTCTCCAATGCCGGGGGCGCCTGGCCGCGGAACTTCTTCCGGGCCATCTTGTACGGGCGCCCCCACGGATCCCTCTCCAGCTCCTGGAGCATCTCCTCCCATGCCTGCTCTTTCGCCCGGCTGATGGCGACCTGCAGTGTTTTCCTGCAGGTCCTGTAGTCGCCATACAGCCGGGCCTCCTCCTCGGGGTCCCTGTTGGACCTTCTCCGGCGGCTGCGCCCGTACAGCCGCCGGGCCGCGGAGCAGGCCGCACGATGTTCCGCGATTTCGTGCGACCACCAGTACACCGCCCTCCTCTTCGGGCGGTGTACGCTCCGCGGCATCGACGCGTCGCAAACCTCCGTGAGAGCATCACGGAGGCGGGCTGCGGACGCGTCGATATCTCTGTCCGGAGGGGACATGACCCACGCCTGGACGATGGCCGCCTCCTTCGCTCGCTCCGAGTCGAGGCGGCCCATCGTCCAGCGGGGGAACCTCGCACTTGTCCGAGGGCGGGTTGTCGGCACATCGTGGGAGGTGGAGACCTCGAACCTGATATATCGGTGGTCCGATAAGGTCTCCACCTCCTCCATCACCCTCCACCCCCGGACACGGCGTGCGACCGACGGGGAAGCAAACGATACGTCTACTATAGATCCCCCGTTGTGTCGCACGCACGTGTAAGCGTTCCCCCTGTTGAGGAGGGACAACCCATGTTGGGCTGCCCACTCCTCAAGCGCTTCGCCGCGCGGGCTCGTGGCCACCGCTCCCCACGCCCTGGATTTGGCGTTAAAGTCGCCCAGTACGACGATGGGGAGCGGTTCCAGCCGCCTCACGACCGGCCCCAGCGAGTCGAGAAAGGACTTGAACCCCTCTCTTTGACTGTGAGGGGCAGTCCCCCTCCAGACAGCACAGCCACGGAGCCGTCCATGTCTCCAGCCCAGTGCGGCTGGTCCGGGACACGGTACGGCTCCGCGACCACCACAACATCGATGTCCCACTCCGCCACCGCCTGCAGGAGCAGGTCCTGGGCAGCAGCGCAGTGGTTTGCATTAGTTTGGAGGTAGTTGCTGTGGATAAAGTCCATTAACTATTTCTCAGCAACTACCTCCATTTCGGCCCCCTTCAAGAGGGGCCGTTTTCCTTTCACATGGGGGGGTCGGCATTTAGCCCCCCCCATAATATGGTCCGCCGACTGGCCGGCGCCTGCGCAGACGGCGCATCGCGGCGTGCCCGCTTTGCAACCGTCTGCGCGGTGGCCATCCTCCCCGCACCGGAAGCAGGCCCCCCTACGCTCCACGGCCGATGGACATATCGGCCGGGTATGGCCCAAGCCCATACACCTGTAGCAGCGGAGAGGTCTGCTTTCCAGGTGTACGACTCGAGCCATACTCCAGCCGAGCCGGAGGCGACCGGCCTCGACCAGCTACCGGCCTCGACCAGCTGCGCGGGGACGACCTAGGCTCGAGATATTATTGAGAACCGCGAAGTGTGCGGGAGCTAATAGGGATCGATTACAAAGGCGTGGGCGCAACACGCATTTTATAAGATTGAATTTAAATTTACTAACGGTGACGGCACCGAAGTCTAAAAATAGACATAACAAAAATTATTATTATTGTTTGACGGTTATTTTTAGGGGAAGATAGACGTAAATACGCGATTTACTCTATCTTATTTGAGTTAATAGTTTTGAAGTGAAGCTTTTTATGGGAGGGCTTTGAAATTCTAATCCCCACTTTATGTGACGAAATGTGGTTGTTGCAAACACCGTGTCGGGTAAAGTGTTGAAAACATCGGTTCTCGTCAGATCACAGAAGTTAAGAACTTCGGGCGTGGTCAATACTTGGATGGGTGACCGTCTGGCCTTTTGTTGTATTTTTTAAATTAAAATGTTTCCATATAATACAAAAGTTTTATTTACTTCTATCTTGTGTCCTTACGATACACCCTGTTTTTTGTGGTGCGCATCATAACCGTAAGCCTCTATCATATTATATTATACGTTTATTTATAGATGGAAAAAATAAGTTAAGTATATTTGCACACACCAATAAAACGATTAACCAAACGAAATCCAGCAGACTTATACGGAATTCTAAAACAAAAAGTTACCTCCGTGTGATGTATAAACAACATTAATATCTCTTGGTTACAGCCCGGTAAATAATTCACAAAGCGTTTCATTATTTGATAAAAGCGGTCATTATAAAACAACAAAGCGGATCTTCGCAAAGGCCCGGACAGGTAAAAATGATAAGTGCCTTCGCAGTGCCCTCTCGTGTCGCTTCCAGTAAATTATCACGTCTAATTATATAAGAGACCTTTGTCGAATTTTGATGCTGCATTTCATTTTGTTTGTAGTGTAAATGTGACGCGGTTTATAGTACAAGTTACAAACGACATTATTTATTTGTATCAATAATTATTAGTTAGTTAATTTATTAGTATTATTAGTTAGTTAATTTATTAGTATTATTACTTAGTTAATTTTATTTTTCGATCTTTATAGAATCCTAATGGGTTATTCAGTAATTAATTGAATGGTGGTAGAGATGGCCATCGAGTGTGGCACAATGCGCTCCTCACGAAGCTGATTTCGTATGGACTCCCCGAGAAACTATGCAATTGGGTGTCTAGTTTTCTCACAGATCGGAGCATAAAAGTCGTCGTTGACGGAGCATGCTCGGATCTTAGGTCTGTGAGTGCTGGTGTCCCGCAAGGCTGTGTTCTATCTCCCACCCTATTTCTCCTGCATATCAATGATTTGTTGCAAATCAGTAACATTCATTGCTATGCAGATGACAGTACTGTGGATTCTTTTTATACCAGTCGTGCAGGTGTTTCTCGAGAACGCGTTTATGAGAGCCGTAATAGACTTGTATATGAGATAGAGACGTCTCTCGAGTGTGTCTCAGACTTCTTTTCTAACTAACGGAATGGAATCGATAGAGGAACCACACGTTAGAAACTTGCTTCACTATGTCATAGACTGAAGCTGATACAAACTACGTTTGCGGACTTTTTTATTAATACGCAAACTAATTGTTTTTTAATAAAACATGTAAGGTTACACTGACGCATGATTGATACGACGAAATCCTAATTCCCTTTTGACATTTTGTCCACCTTTTTATCTCGAATATTGGGTATAACATTAGCACAAATTTCAAATAAACTGATCGTTTGTATTATCTTCCCTCTAAATTTTCATTGCGTCTTCACTGGTTATTTCATTGTTTATAAAACGGGACACTGGTAAGTATGTTCCAAATTTTAATCGTATGTTTATACTAGAATTTGAACAGTGATCACTACAGACAAATTAATCTTCGTACATAACTCATGTAAGCGTACATTTTATGCCAAATAAATGTCATCGGTCAGCGCCATCAACCTTATTCTTCTACGTTAGCTGATTAATTAGGCTAGTTATATTTTATTGCCTCGGTTTAGTACGGAGATGGTAATGGCTGTATGAAATAATTTAAATATATATTGCAATTCTTTCAACACAAGTGGACTTTGCTGTCTTATATGAATGCATTTTTCAGTTCATCGCGGTCTTCTGCTAAGCTTCTTTTACTAAATGGATAAAACATTCGTATTTAGTGTCATAGATTTAATTTCATTATTGTTATGCTAGTCCCATATCTGCGTATATCGCCACAAAGTTTTGTGTATGATTAACAGCAGATGTGGGAAGACATTATCGCCATGTGTTATGAGCTATCATGCTGTGTGACTATAGACTCAGCAAGGTAGCTGCGCTGGCGGTTTTTACACACATCAAAGGAGTTTAGCTGATGCTAATTTCGAGTTATTGGAAAGGCACAGGTGTGGGAATTTGTAATCTGACCATTTATCGGAATGATTTGTGACGTTAATTTTAGCGCGACAAGTGTTCGAAGCTTCGTGATGGAGATATGGGAGTAGCGTTGTATTTGTCCCTTGTATTTAAATTCCAAAAAAAACATTTTACAGTTACATTTTGCCATTTTGGCATCCTAATGAATAAGAATCGAATCTCACATATAACCAACCCGTGGTACACTAATTGGATGGTAAACGAAATGGAATGTTAACAAGAAGTGCAATCCTTATGTAAACAATCGCACCCATAATTTCTCAAAGTTACCGAAAGGTCGATGGTTGGAGTCAACATGGGTGCATTCATGTTTTTATTTTTATTTATACCTATCTCAATTTTGGATTTTTAAATTGGCGGGTGATTTAAGTTGCAGCAATAATATCCAACTGTAAAATTTGTACTTCGCTAAGCCAGACGAAGCAAGTTGACTTTGATGCCAATTATTACCTTGTTGGCTATAGACTGGAGCGATAAGTGATGATAGATTCGTTGATAGCTGTTTGGACATAGCGTCGATGGACGTACGTTCGAATCCTAGCAACTGAGTCTGAGCTTCTGGTGAAGGAAAACACCGTGATAAAACCATAGCTTGGCTCTAGCTACCATCCTCAAATTTAAAATATGTTGCCAAGCACCTGTTGGTGTGTTCCGGCAGTTGAACTTGAGAGTCGGCACCCTCTTGGTTTAACGTGTCTACCATGTTAGACTACGTCGTCATTTAACATCAGATGAAACTGTGGTCAAAAATCCTATAAAGTATTAAAAAAAGACTCGACGCAGGGATAACTCATTACTGGATCTAAGATGGATCCATCTATTGCCGAGAGCAGTACCTTGCGCTAGGAATGCATAACATGTAAGCAAGATGCTTCTTAATTATCTGTCAAAGATGCGAAGGCTTTGCTTGAATTGTTTTGTTTATTATTTTGTCTACTAGTTTTATTTTTACCCTAAAATTGAAAAATATTGGTTAACAGATTAAATTATGCTGCATACGCAATACGTAAAATTCGCCAGCTTACAGATATTACCACTGCTAGGTGTGTCTACTTCGCTTACTTCCACAGCTTAATGTCTTATTGTATTCTGCTGTGGGGGACGACTGCTGAGGTAGACACCATATTTTTATTACAAAAACGGGCATCTCGAGCAATATATGATATGGGACCTCGCGAATCATTAAAAACGAAATTCCAGGAATTCGGTATACTAAGTCTACCCTATCAATACATTCTTTATAATTTAATGTATGTCCATAATAACTTTGAAAACCTACATTTTGTAAAGGACCGACATGATCTAAATACTAGAAACCATAACAAACTGGTCGTCCCATGTTTCAGACTTAGCAAAACCAGTAATAGTGTTAGGTTTTACAATAAAGTCCCAAAACATATTACTGTTTGCCGGACTGTAAATTTAAGACATAAGTACCAAATACGATTTTTAACATATCAAATAAAACTTTAGCAAAAAAATGGTGCGGACCGAGAGTCTGCAGATAAGAAAAAAAAATATATAAAAAAAAAAACTTATCATTCAAGAATCTCCTACTTGGAAATAACTTTCCGAGAAGTCGTTTTATAAATCTCAGCTTTATTTAACAAAGCATTCATGTTTTGCAAGTTTTCAAAATGTAACTAAGTACTCGCTTAGCAAATGCTTGAGTGTCTTGTTTATGTGAAATGACTTTGCCGATTTGTTAAGGAAAAGTGAAGTTTTAATGTAAACCCATTGTACTATAAGAGAACTCTTACAATAGGCAATAATGTTAAAATGAATATTATGTTACATTAAGTCGCATTATGAACGACCGTACCGTACCAATCGTATTTCTACCGCTCGTTTGTCTTGATGTGTCTTTTGATCGTCGTCTACAGATATTTTATGTTTCTATCTATTGAACTTTACTATAAGTTTGCGTACACTACAAGTAGCTACAGAGTACAAGGAAAACACCTAAGTAAAATGGCAAAAAGTAGTGTTCTAAACACCGTTACATATGTAAAGATTCTGAACAGATTTCGAAGAATTATGATATTTTTAGTTTTACTTCTTTATCTTGAATATCTATACCAGTATTATAAAGCTGAAGAGTTTGTTTGCTTGAATGCGCTAATCTCAGGAACGTCTGTTCTAATTTGAAAAATTATTTCAGTGTTAGATAGCTCATTTATCGAGGAAGGCTATTGGTTATATGTCGTCACGCTAAGGTTAATAGGAGCGGAGCGTCAATGAAGAATGTTTAAAATTGGAGATAACGTACGTATTATTTAAAATTATTGTAACCGTCTACGTAAACGAAGTTTCGAGTTAAAGTTAGTGTTAGCTCAAACTAACTATTCCCCGTGGACGAAGTCGTGGCAAGAAGCTAGTATTTAATAAAGATAAGTTAAGTATAATTGGAAATAGAAAACTAACCGTCGTCCGTATCTTCGTTTGCGTTGATATTTGTACTAGCTTTTGTTTGCGGCCTCTATCGCGTTATTGTAGATTTGGCTTATCCCTAGGGATACGTTACCTACCGGATATGTTGCCTATAACATAATATCTTTAGATGAATGGGTGGATAAAAGGTACCCTATGCCTCTATATACCTCTGAAAATGTTCACAAAACGTAAGATATAAACAATCTCACATCCGCATTTATAATATTAGTTAGGATTTGGATAACATTTTGTAGACATAAGTAATGTAAATTTGATTATTGTAAACTAGCAGCCACTGTGACTTCATCTGTGTCTATATCTTTGACAATAATTGAGATATTTGTATAATACCTTGTATAATGGTTTGTACAGTTCACTCCGAGATAGCTCCCAAATGAAAGGAGATTTTCAAATTACATATCACTTATTATCTTATATACATAATGTATAAAAAATAATATATAACTAAACAAAAGGAAAAAAAAAGAGAATAAAAAGATAATCCCTTCGATAATAAACGGTGTCTGTATGCACTTTTGTAGAGTGTCGTGATTGCGCTGCGTCACTATATCGCGATAATAGAATGTTGGAAGGCTTCGCTCCGTGGGAATGAATCTTAAATCAATAATTAACGAGAACGAATTCACGTACTACGCACGTAATATATGGACTTTGATGGGTTTTGGTAAAAACAAAGTACGATTGAACGTATATAAACAGATTTAATAAGAGACAGTGAAACGACAAACTCAATTACATTTACACAGAAGAATGTAAACCGACCAAATTAAAATGTTATAAAAATGACATACAAAGTGGCGCCAAATGACATTGTAATTACCTTTGACAGTACTAACATACATAAATTGTTTGGTTTATACAACTCTAAGAGACTATGAAAACCCATTTAGTCCCTAACTATCGGACGGTGAAATCAGAACGTCGCGTTAATCCGATGTTCTCTTTTTCTAATGACTCCTAAATTACGGAATTCGTTTATGATTACTATTTAAATCTTCATTAATCATCAATCTATATCAAGCTAAAATGAAAAATAAAATCAAATAGAATATATTTTTTAACCGACTTCGAAAAAGGAGGAGGTTACTACGTTCGGTTGTGTGTATTTTTTTTTATGTATGTTAATCGATATCTCCATCAATTATTAACCGATTTTAATGATTCTTTTTTTATTTGAATCGATTATATTCAGAGGTGGTCCCATGTAAATTTGAAGAAAACATTCAACCTCTAAGGGGGTGAAAAATCGTTTATTTGATTTTCACCCACTTCATCTTTACGTATTTTCGTGAAATTGGAACCGATTTATTATACCAATTAGAAACCAGATATATTTAAATTATGTATACTATACAGATATACATCATGAGACATCAGAGTGGACCAAACCTTTGTATGTAGATGATATGAATTTATGTTGGCATTGACTTCAAATATATTATTCGGTAGCGCGAATATCAATATTTTATATTTAATTTGGTTAATTTAATAATTCAGTTATTTTTCGCTTTTTAGTGCCTTATTTGTGTTTCACATCGAAGGCGGTTTATTTTTTTTTTGGACATTTTTTTTTATCGAATCTAGAGTGTATTTGAAAAACTTTTAATTGTAGTAATGAAGAATGGCATGTTTGTAAGTGGATGTAAGTTATGCAAAGTAATTGTCTTGTAGCTAACATCTTGAATGAGTAAAATTATTAAAGAAAGCAAAACGGAAATAAGATCAGTTACCCTATATATCTACTTCTCATAAGTATAATAAACATAAAGTGTGTAAGTAAACATCATTTAAAATCGTTTGTAATCAAAACAAGAATACAAGAACGTATACAAAAGAAATGGAACCAAGTCAAATCTAGATATGTACATGAAAATCATTCAAATGTTTTCTTAACTCTATATCGTGACGTCAGTTACCTGCTTTCACTGCCATGACGAACCGCTTCGGGCAAACCGTCCATCATTCTATATCGCACGAGTCTTTGGTTATTCACTGCACAATATTTTATGAATTTTCTCAACGAAATACTATTATATCTATACGTGTACCTATGATGTTTTGAGTAAATAATTCAATAATAATTTATTATAATTATAAATTTCAATATATATTACATTACAGGAAGTCAATAGCAGCTAAACAAAATAAAAATAAAATCGGATAAGAAATATAGGAAAAAAAACATATTTAACTGTTTTACAAAGGTAACAATGTAGATGAAGCCTTTTTGTATATAGATTATTATGTATTTGCTATAAAGGTTACTCTAATCTCTCGAAACATAAGGCTATTTTTAAGGTGTTTTCAATAAAGTTTCTTTACAATATTACGTGTAAATAGTAATAATAAAACAATGCAGGAAATCGATTGGCATAAAGAACGAATATATATCATATTTAATTATGATGCCGAAATGAAATCAACTAACTCGTTTAAAATTAATGTTTTGCATTTAACGTTTTCAATTTTTACAAAAACTGAATTCCACGTACCTTTTATTTATATGTATAAAATGTTTTATACATAATTAAATAAAAGATCTATAATAAATTCTTGTTATCACATAGATATAAGAGCGTGACGTCACAACTTTACGTTTACACATTGACATATTTACGTCAAAAAGAATAATAGCCATACACATTTTAGCGCAAATATTTAAAATTATTGACAAAACATATTCTTTAAATATGTTGAAATAAATTAATTGCAATACTGGATTTAACACTGGCCATCTTCAATTATATTATATTAAACGACACATATTTCAATTATTGACGTTTGACAATATATATCGTTCTGTACCTTTGCTAGCTGATTCTCTAAATATATAAGATTTTGCTCAGTCTGCGTCTTCTGAAATAGTTCAAGAATTACATAAATTCTTTTAATAAAATATAGAAATAAAATTTTAAAATAATACTTAAAAAAACAGAGTGTATTGTAAAGACACACGACAGTGGTTAAGTTTTTACAGGGTAACATTTTAATTATTCATGAATCACTTTTGAAGTATAGACTATGTTCAGTGATCGTCACTCCACTTGAACACAGTACACGTGATCACCGACAACGACAAAGTAAGGAAGTGAGAAGCGCGAATGTCTCAGTATTTTTCCAATACTCGAAGGCAAGCGAGACACTGCTCCCACTCTACCCGACACAGTGTTTACTCCCACCACTCTTTGTCACACAAAAAGATTGCAGATCAGAAATTCAAAGTCGTTCTATAAGAAGTTTAACTTTTTAAATATTTGAAATATATAATAAACATATTGATGATATTTAAAAAAAAATTCTACGTCCTTATTGCAGATCGATTATAATCTCATCGTACAGTGAAATGCATAACTGCTTAACGATTCATATGGATTGTGTTTAGAGTTTCCATCATGACTATGTAAAAATTACAGTATTGTTTGCTAATATAGCTCCGATGATCGTATCGTCTCCGTTTTGGTAATTTTTTCGCCATCTATTGTATGCAAATAAGTCCCGTTTCCTTTCTCCGGTTCCTAATTATATCCGTAATTTAAATACAGTGTAAACTTCATTAATGCCGCTCGATTTACCGACGAACTCCTTAAACATTCTAAATTATTTTATTTGCGTTCATTTACCTAAAATTTGTGATACTAGCTTCTGCCCGTGACATCGTCTGCGTGGAATAGTAACTTTGGGCTAACTAACCCACAGCGGGAGCTGTCAGAAGGAATAAAAACCCCGATTGTGAAACATTCTTCATTGGTGCTCCGCTCCTATTAGTCTTAGCGTAATGATATACAGCCTATAGCCTTCCTCGATAAATGAGCTATCTAACACTGAAAAAATTTGATCTGAAATCTGATCAGTAGTTCCTGAGATTACCCTCCACAATCTCACAAATTTTAGTTCTTTATAATAGTAGTAATTCGTATAGGTACCGTCCATGGACACTAACAAACACCAGAGGAGTTGCTAGTGCGTTGCCACCCTTTGGGGGGAAGGGTTAGGGGAGGGAGAGGGAGTGGAAAAAGGAGAGGGGAGGGGAGGTGGGCCTCCGGCGCTGTCACTGACCGAACGAAACGCAACAATGCAAGCACTGTTACTTCACGTCGGTTTTCTATGAGAGGGTGGTACTACCCCAGGCGAGCCAACCGATTCATGCCGAAACCAGTAATAGTCCATCTCTCCATGGAACGACAACATTTTAATAACATTATAAAGTGCGCAGTCCCTTTAGTGTTGTTCTATAGAGTTTACAGTGTATTGAAAATTATACTGTATTTTCAGTTTGAAAAGTAAATGTATATAGTACTTGCATATACAAATGCAATAATTACCTATACAATTTTAATGAGTTCTAAAATACACATATTATATAAAATTGTAACGTGTATTTAATTAGGTTTTATAATCGTAGTGAGATTTATACGTCAAATTATTGCAGTACCTAAATTACTTTATGTGTAACTAGCGACCGACTCCGACTTTGCATGGGTGCAATGTTAGTATGACGTCATAAGTATTCAAAAGATTTAGATCCAATTTTCTCGTTTTGATATTTTCATTAAATCAAATTCTTAGAGCTACGTAAGAATATTCACAAATTTTCTATATTTTTTTACTACGCATAACTTGAATTCTAATACATTGTAAGATATTCATTAAAATGATATACTGTAAATGACAATTTTAATCTAGATTAAGTGAGCAACATAATTAAAGTATGTAGTTGCATAAGAGCTAATACTAGATTTCTCCAAATAGCGTCGTAAATAAGCAATTATTTTTTAATAAATTCAAAAGATAAAAAATAATTATCGATGATTGCGAGTTATGCGATAGGAAATACTGTCGAAGACTTTTCTGTAGGCATTTTTCAAATATATACTTCTGTAGTACATTATTTTTAGGTATCTCGTAAATTTTAGTCAGCGTTATCCATGTCAGCGCCCGAAAACTCTTTACGACGCACACTATATATAAATATAATATACATATGTTTATACGTATAAACCTTCCTTAATATATAATAATAATGTATCTATAGTGAAAATTCATATATAAATTCATATTCAATATATACCACATTAAAATTCGTTGCATAGTTCGGAAGATCTTTTGTCGAATAATAGTTGGCCGGTCGCCTCGTTGAGCGATAGAAGGTCTATTCCATGATATAATCTACTTCTAGAGGACCTCAATCTTTTTCTTCTTTTAATAGGACTCGCTCAGCCATCTGAACCTGATTGATTGACAAACCTAGAATATACTATTTATACTTATAATAAACTGGTTGTAAATGAAACTATACGTAGTACTAGTTTTTAAACGGTAACCAGTCTTATATCATAATGTGATGGATTTATCTGCCATATTTCATTAGGATACGTCCAGCCATTTGAGCGTAATTTGCAGACAAATGTTCAAATAAATGTACTTTCACTTTTATAATATATATTAGATTAAATATCAAGCATTAGTCACTCATTTCACGACAAAGAAATAAAACTATAGTAATCCTAAACCCAAAGTTATAAATGCGAAAGTGTATTTGTTTTTTTTTTTAACTGGTTTATCAAAATGACTGCACTGTGCCTGATGGAAAGTACAGTACAGTCTATAAATAACGGTGACTGTCAGTGTTAAATAGCAATGGTAGTCATCCCTATCATGCCGACCTGCAAAAGTGCTTCTTCACTTAAAATTTGTAGCCAAACACCTATAAACTAAACTATTTTGTAGGTGGTAGAGCCACGCTGAAGCTATTATTACTGGTTTCAGTATAAATGGGTCAGCTTGACCGGGGTAGTACCACCCTCTCACAGAAAGCCGACGTGAAGTAACAGTGCTTGCATTGTTGCGTTTCGTTCGGTCAGTGAGAGCGCCGGAGGCCCACCTCCTCTCCCTTCACCGCTTCCCTTACTCCCCCTCAAGACAGGTTGGCAACGCACTTGCGACTCCCCTGGTGTTTCAAGTGTCTATGGACGGTGGTGATCGCTTAACTTTGCTTCCTATGATATTAAAAAAAAAACCTATTGGTATGTTTCGAGAGCTGCACCTGAGAGACAGGTTTAGGTTTAACGTGTTTACAATCATTGTCATTTATTATCAGATGAGATTGTAGTCAAAAAGTATAAAAAGGACACAGGGTCCATTTCATCCAGAAAAGAAGAAGTTTTCCCGAGGGATATGACAAAGTTCAACAACTCATATCAGGAATTAGATTAGGTATGCTGTAACTAATATAGACGTGTAGCATTTAAACAATTAACAAGATAAGTTGAAAAATAAAATATGACCTTATTAAATGTTATACGAACATGAATTTCGCCGATGCATTTTCAATGCTGTTTGCATTACAATTAGCTCTTTTCGTAGACTTCATTATACATTTTAATCGTTTATAAATATCGTTTCATAAATGTCATTTACATTTAAAGTCATTTTACGGTCAAACATAAAGTCCATTGAAACGTTACAAATTAAGGACTTATTATTGCATTTTTTTTGTAATGTGTATAAAAAAAAGTTATAGAGCAAAAAAGAAATTTTTTATAGAAATTTTCTCACTTTTTTGCTTATAAGTTCTTTAACTTTAAATTTAGGGCAAAAAATTATGGGAACATTTGTAGCCAAAGCGATTTGCTACAAATTATATTTTTACGAATTATTTGTAGGATGCATAGTTTCCGAGATATCGCGAAAAAGGTGTTTGCACCTCTTTTCCAAGATGGCGGCCGTGGGACAAGGACGGCAACCCCACAAACCCCTACACATGTCCCAAAAATAAAATTGCGTGCTGTACAAAATGTAATATTTCAATGGACTAAAACAACTTGTAACCCTAAAACGGTAGAGTTTTAGAAGTATTAAAGACTGGATCATGATCTACGCACAGACTGACGATGGAGTACCCGTCACTATGTCTTGCAAGGTTATTATGAATTTTTAAGCAAAGCAAAGGATTTGGCCTCTTTGTGATATTTGTAGGCATAATGAAGACGATGATTGACATATTCGTGGTGAGATGCATTTTCTGTTACTTTAACAAATAATTCGTACTCTAAGATAAGTTAGGAAATTATCAAGTATTCCAAATACTGTTTTTATCTATACGCCTTCTACTATCTTCTATACGAGTATATAATAAGAATGTATATGTAACGTGACTGTACATTTTGGATTTTCGTGAAAAAAATTGTTGCCGGTGTCTAGAATTATGTAAGTAACAAAATACATTACAATAATTTTTAGAAATGTCTGTCTGTTTCTATGAACACGCATCGCTGCTTAAGTACTGGGTTCATAATAAAACCTCATAGAAGAAAATTATAAAGCATATCCTCGGGAGTAACTTAGTCTTTGTTTCATTAAAATTGGTCCACCACAGCCACGCTGAAGCTATTACTGGTTTCAGCATGAATGGGTCGGCTCGCTCGGGGTAGTTTTTTTTTTATTGTAGCACGGCAGAATGACTACACTGTGCCTGATGGTTAGCACAGTACAATCCAAAAACAATGGCGACCACCGAGTGACACACAATCCATCACCGGTCGCCACTGTCGTGTCGGCCAGCGAAAAGCTGGATATGCACAGGCTGATCCCGAAACGCGACGCGCAGAAGCGAATCACCGTGACGGGCTTTTTCGCCATATACATGGTGGTTGCGACCCAGTCGGGCTGTAGAACCCTACCACCCCGCTTTTGCCATTACCTCGTCCGTTATTCAGCAGGGTGCACCACGTGCAGGTGAGGTTGGCTTGCATGTCTCAAGTCTTAGATGTTATTCGACACCCTTTACACCCCACCACATTGAGTACCACCCTCTCATAGAAAACCGGCGTGAAGTAACAGTACCTGCATTGTTACGTTTCGTTCGACCAGTGTGAGCGCCGGATGCCCACCTCCCCTCCCCTCTCCTCTCCACTTTCTATCATCTCCCCCTTCCCCCCAAACACAGGCTGGCAACGTACTTGCGACTCCACTGGTGTTGCTAGTGTCTATGGATGGCAGTGATCACTTAACATCAGGTGACCCGCCTGTTCGTTTGCCTCCTATGACATAAAAAAAACTTTATAATATTTTAGTGGACGTTACTTAACACTTCAGCCTGTATATTGCGTCCATTATAATATTTATGACGGATTTCGGCAAAGTAACGCCTTCTTCAATCAAATACAACTTTATAATATTACATAATTCTCGTTCGATTTTTGAATATATAATCATAATTATCATTTATAATATATATTCCAATTACATTTAAATTAATTACTTTATTGAATGATATAGCGGTCTCTATCTTTGATGTGGATACACATTCAAATCAATAATTATCAGTGAAGAACAGAATAAATTATAGTTTTGTATTGATATAGATATATTATAGACATTACATATTTTATCACATATTAAACGTATAAAACTCGTTTGGAATATTAATGGGAAGAAGCCTATTTGTGATAAATGGCATATGTATGGTTTCAGTTGAAGTTTGATGTTTACATATATTTATTAATGTCATATTATTATTAACAATAAGAAAGCATATTTTTTTTTCTTCTTCGAACTGACTACGCTATTGACCATGCTAGGTCTTAACAGCTTCACCGGACTACTAAGGCGAGCGCTTAAGGCGCTCAGCGCGTACAATAAGAAAGCTCTTTTTACACTCTTAAGTATATTTACTGGCATTGTTCGTATTTACTAATATTTATCGTCAATATGGATAAATGTATATTGAGCAATTAGAGCCGTTGCCAGGGGCGCAGCTACTGCCGTATCACCCATATTAATTACTAGCCTCTGCTCGCGACTTTGTTCGCGTGGAACAGTTACTTTGGGCTAACGTTAACACGCAGTGGAAGCTCTCAAGAGTTGTTGTAGGGTGTAAGGGGTGTCGATTAACATCATAAGACTTGAGATACCCAAGCCTACCTCACCTGCACGTGGTGGACCCTGCTGAATAACGAATGAGGCAATGGCGAAAGCGGGGTGGTAGGGTTTTACAGCATGACTGGGTCGCAACCACCATGTATATGGCGAAAAAACCCGCCATAGTGATTCGCTTCTGCGGGTTGCGTTTCGGGATCAGCCTGTGCATATCCAGTTTTTTGCAGGCCGGCATGACGGCGGCGACCAGCGATGGATAGTGTGTCAGTCTATGGTCGCCATTGTTTTTGAACTGTACTGTGCTTACCATCAGGCATGGGTGCAGTCATTTTGCCGTGCTATAAAATAAATAAATGAATGAAAAAAAAATGAACTCTATAGCACTGAAATAATTTTACAAATCGGACCAGTAGTTCCTGAGATTACCCCCTATAACGTCACAAACTCACAGATTCACAAACTTTACTTCTTTATAATATTAGTATAGATATTGGCCTCCGAAGCTACGGGGCCCCACGTGTGTAAAAATTCGCCCAATATTAGTCACAGCTTTAATGATTTAATAATGAAAATATGTAGATAAAAATCGTGTTTTATGATTCTAGATCACATGTAGAAAATACGATATATATCAAAGAGAAGATGTTAGCAAAATAATTCTGATACGGGGCTCGTTCAAGTCTGGCTGTTATCTTTATATATAAGTCGTTATCAGGTTTTTTTTTCGAACTGACTACGCTATTGACTCAGCAAGGTTTTAACAGCTACACCGGACTACTAAGGCGAGTGCTTAAGGCACTCAGCCTTATTCGATAACTAACTCAAGTGTGCACGGCATACCTCGGCTTGGGCTGTTGTCTGATACATGAAACCTGTTATCAAGTGCAAAATATCAATATTACGTGTACACAGGTCACATCTATACTACGCGTCGCTTGTCTGACGGAAACCGTTCAAGCGCAATAGGGCCGGTCATGCTTAGGTAGCATGTCATGACGCGAAATTATAAATTTATCTCCTGCCCAGAATACCGTTCAACGCGCATAAATAAGTTTTCATTTCAAAAGAACTGGAATGATGTTCTAAAGAAATGTGAAAATAATCTACATTTACAAGGTTCAAAAAAAGTTGTTAAAGAAGTGACGCTATCAGAGGAAAAAAATACACATCGTTTACGTAAAATATACCGAGAAATCGCGTTTAATTTACATCGAGCATGTATACATTATATAAGAGTGGTAAAATATATTTTAAACTAAATGAAAAACGACCACAAATATAATTTCACGAAAGCAATATGTACGTAGACAATAAGAGGTAAATATTTGTGGTGTGTTGTATTATGTTCAATTTAATTTAAATGAAAATGTTATGGAAGTGAAATTTCTTTTGGAACGGTGTGAATTTGATTTTATGAAATGAATATATATATATATATATAGGTTTTAAGCTGTGAGAGATTGAGACAGTATATTGTTAATGTACTCGAAATATATAAAAAGAGAGGGAGAAAAGCATTGAAATCTATAACCACATTATTTGTTGTTGGATCGTAGTGACTATCGCACACTTGTAAAAATGTTCTGTTTTGTGTATTGTCAACATTGTTAATATATATTTAAATATTATAATTGTTAATGACTACGTCCGGTACCGCTACGACACAACCGAGATGCGAGACTACACAACGCCACCGGAACATTATTATTATTATTTTTTTTTCTCGAACTGACTACGCTATTGACCTAGCAAGGTCTTAACAGCTTCACCGGACTACGCCGGAACATTACCAGCGCAACCGTATTAAATTTATATCGGGGGAGCCACTATTGACCTGCGATACCGCGCTATTGACTATGTCGGGGGTGTTACTAATGACCTGAAACGCTATTGGTCGAAGTTATCGGCTGTTCATTATTCACCCCGGTGTGATGTCATTGGTTGGAGTCCGGCATATAAAGGGCAAGATGTTGATCTATACACTCTCCGTTATTGTAAGGTGAAGCTCTGTCCGGATAAATAGTCACACTGCCTACAGAGTGTTATTGGTTTCGGCTGACTATACGTATTTTGTAACACAATATAATGGCGAAAATGAATGTTTATTGCCTCTGTAGTGTATTCATCACATTCTCTTAACTGAACTCGCACTCAATCTTATTTTTATATAATTTATTACATTTCTAAGATCTGTAGTTATCGTTTCGTTACTGTAAAATGATGCTAATTTAGTACTACAATAATAAAATATCCTAATATTAAGAACTCATATAACGATTATAAACCTTATAAATAATAGGTGTTAGAAAAGAATAAATAATAATTAATGAAAAAATATTGTTTTTTGTTGTACATCTGAACCCGGTAGTGTTTAAATGTTTTGGAGTTGAAGGTTTATCAAACGTTCGATATAAATTGCCATAATAAAGGAACATTTTGTCGAGATGACCTTATTAGTTATTTAAAATGGATGTTAATCTTGTTGTTTGTGTATATCACGTACATAAATTAATTTAATAGGTTACAGTGTGCTGATCAAATGTAAGGTCACTTTAAGATCTGGAAATTTCGTACCATACTTGTAATTCATATTAACTGTTTGATTATTATAATTCTTAAGCAGTTTTATTATCTGAATCAATGTATAATTAGGGAAATTTAAGTTGTTACCCAATAAACAGGAGGTCCACTATTTTTTATTTGTCCCCTGATGTTAAATGATCACCACCATCCATCGACACTTGCAACACCAGGGGAGTCATAATTGCGTTGCCAACCTGCGTTTGGGGGGATGGGGGGAGAGGGACAAGGGAGGTGGGCCTCCGGCGCTCTGACAAAAAATCCCGGGATAGTTGTAACATGGGAGCCACTATGTTATTGGAACATTAACATTGACATTGAAATCATCGCACGACAATAAATTGTAATACTATTAACTACTCGACAATAGCAGTAACAATCTAAAAGATTGGTTGCCAAAAATAAAGTTAAAAAATATATCATATATAACATTTAGAGATGTCTATCACACTTTTATGTGTTTGCTACATCACAAACAACTGATTTCTTAGTAGCATCACATTTGTTTCAACACTATGAAAGAAGTCTTTGCATCCTTGACATATTAGGCTAATAAATCCTCTCTAATACAGCCAAATGTTGCCTTGATATTCAAATGTTATCACTAATATTGCAATGGTGCTAATTAATTTATTGAATCAAATACGTATAATAACAACCTTTAATTATCATATTTATTGATATTCTTAACTTTCGATACTTTATATACAGGTTCTTACTATCATTAACTGTTGAATAATCGTATCTGTTATTGAAAGTATTTGACAAAAAATGAATGAATCGATTTGAGAACTATATCAGTAGTGTAACAGAATACACTATTTTTGGGCGCTTTATTATTATTATTATTTATTTATTCATAAGACAACAAGGGTCCACAAAAACAAAAACAAATTATATACTAATACATAAATTGGTAGTAAATTTAAAAATAAAATTAAAATTAAGTAACTATATTAACATGTTTTATACAAATGAATATGAAATAGGATAAAAAGATGAACATTACACTATTATATTACAACAGATATCCAGTGCTTCATGAAAGGACTATCGTACATGTCTACCATTGTTCTCATTATATTATTGGGACTATCGCGAAGTCTACCCAGGATGGATGCTATTTTCTTACGGATTATAGCGTAGAAATCATCAACCCTAGCATTTGCAAACATCCCAGAAGCCCTACAAAATCGTGGTAATCCCAATAACATTCTAAAAATATTATTATATTGGACACGCAAAGCGTTCATAGACCTCTTACTGAAGCTGATCCATAGGCTGCTCGTATAAAAACATTGACAAAATGCTTTGAATAGTTGGATTTTAACTTCATCACTACAGCGAGCAAACCTACGAACTGTAAACCTTTATCCGACTGTTTTTGAACGTTAATTTTTAATAGTATTGGACGTTTATTGGTACGGTTTTTAAAAGGAACTAAAACGTAGTTACGGACAATATATAAGCGTTATTTCATTAAATTGAGATCCCGAAATTTTTATCTCTATTCAAAGTTTTGCAAGTGGTAGAGCCAAGCTGAAGCTATTATTGGTTTCAGCACGAATGGGTCGGCTCGCCCGGGGTACTACCGTCTCACAGAAAACCGACGTGACGTAACAGTGCTTGCATTGTTGCGTTTCCTTAGGTTAGTGAGAGCGCGGGAGGCCCACCTCCCATCCCCTTCCCAACTCCTCTCCTCCCCCTCATCCCTCCAAACCCCTATCCCCTCCTAAACACAGGCTGGCAACGCATTAGCGACTCCCCTGGTGTTGTTAGTGTCTATGGACGGAGGTGATCACTTAAACATCGGGTGACCCGCCTATTTGTTTGCCTCCTATGACATTAAAAAAAAAAGTTTACGCAATCTGTTCTACATAGAAATCCCGTTTCCTAGAAATGTCAAAATATGACACTTCATTACTTGCTTTTCCGTTGCGGGTATGGATATTAGTGTCAGGTGTTTTTTGCATCGCCAGCTCTAGGTAGCTCTCTCCCGCGTTAGTTAAGCAAAGAATTTCTTTATTCGTAAGCAATAATAATAATTCAAACGTTTTATGTATATACGTACGAAGTCGTAGGTACAACAGTTATATAATATAAGTCATTACAATTGAAACTGAGCTGATCCAACTGTAATCGTTCATATAACATGTTTAATGTTAAGATATACAGTTATATACACCGAGTGTGAACTTCAAAGTTCGCCGTTCATAAGGTTTTAATTTTTTTTATATGATCTTCATATTTTATCTGTACAAAATTATATAATTACATTATCCCCGAACGGTATAACAAAATTTAACTAAAGAGACTGTATTCATTTTGTTTTTAACAACCAATCTTTTACATTATTTACTGTCTTTGTTAAAAGTCTTATGTGATCATTTTGATGTGCCAACAAGATGGTGGCTCCCTTGTTAGATTTATGCAGGGATTTTTTGTGACACCTCAGAATACATGCCGTGGTATTCTTTTCCATCCACTTCACTTAAGCCTAATAACTGAGTATAATACGTAAAATACCACTAATACTGTAGTCCGGTGAAGCTGTTAAGACCTTACTTGGTCAATAGCGTAGTCAGTTCGAAAAAAAAAACCACTAATGTTAGAAAACATAGCATTAAATAATACAAGAGTGTCAGTGATATAATATAAATAATAAAAGTCACTACATGACAAACTAGAAATCGCCAAAAACTTTTTTTATATCATAGGAGGCAAACGAACAGGCGGGTCACCTGATGGTAAGTGATCACCGCGGTCCATAGACTCCTTTAATACACCGCATACATACCCAAGGCACCCCATCAATTTACTAAAAACTCCAACTATAAGAACTAATATTGGTTTAAATGCACCTGTATCAAGACTGAGTACTCTGTACAACAAATTGGGAAAGGAACTGGAACATCTTTGGAAATTCGTTGTGCACTTTCAAGGAAAAAGCATTATTGTTGCTGAGAGACATAAATTTTACTTCCTAACAATTTACAAACAATAACTTAAGTGTGTTTCCGTTTTTTTGATATTGTAGTTCCTATTCTTGTTACTGAACATTTTCATTCTACTGTATCATAATATTTCTACTGTATTAGCTACCTAGGATTATTTGTTATTATTTAAGTTTTTATTGTATTTGTTTTTGTAGTGTTTTGATTTAGTATATTTACCATGTAACTCATGCTGTGATAATTTTTAAAGACCAATGTATCTATAAATTATTCACATATAGCGTCATTTTATGTGTGGTACATTGGCCACTAGCTATCCTTTAATAAATAAATAGACACTAGCAACACCAGGGTAGTCGCACGGGCGTTGCCAGCCTGTGTTTGGAGGGAGGTGAGAGGAGGGGAAGGGGGAGAGGAGGTGGGCCTCCGGCGCTCTCTGACCGAAAGAAACATAACAATGCAAGCACTATTACTTCACGTCGGTGTTCTGTAGGTCGGTTGGTACTACCCCGGGCGAGCCGAACCATTCATCCTGAAACCAGTAATAGCTTTTCAGCATGGCTCTACCACCTAAAACTCCAGAGACTGTATTAAAGTACGCTAAAATAATTTTAATTCCACTCAACATATAACAGTATCTCCGCACTTCTAATAGAAATAATTCATATGCATAAAACTTTCTCTTTCGCTGTTTATAACTTCATTTGCATAGTTAAGTAAACACTTAAATGTTTTATCTGAATTTTATACTGATGACGCTTACTCGTCATTAGTACGTTATGGTATCACTGTATCATTGATTACGAAATATAATAGATACTTCACTATTTTAATTGACATATCTTCCTCATCTATACATATAATTAGAATATAAACCTAACGTGTGAAAAAAAATGTTGCAGGTGTCTAGGAATAGGTAATAGAATAAATTTCAATAATTTTTGTAAATGTCTGTATGTTTGTATAAATACGTATCACTGCTAATGTAAAGCTCAAATCATAAAGCATACCTTCGAGAGTAACGTAGTCTTTGTTTTATTAAAATCGGTCCACTCTATCAAAAGTTATTGTAATTTGAGTGAGGTAAGTACGAGAAAACAGTAGTAATCTATTGTTAATGACTACGTCCGGTACCGCTATGACATACCCGAGAGGCGAGACTACAACGCCACCCGGGGAACCACTATTGACCTGCGATACCGCGCTATTGACTTTATCGGGGGTGTTACTAATGACCTCGAACGCTATTGGTCGGCTATTCATTATTAACCCCGGTGTGAGACTACATTGGTGGGAGTTCAGCATATAAAGGGCAAGATGTCGCTGATCTGCACGAACTCCTATGTGGAAGTTACTATAAGGCGAAGCTCTGCCCGGATAAATAGTTACAGTGCCTTCAGAGTGTTTATTGCCATTCCTGACTGCATCGACTCTATACGTGATTAGTGTAACACTATACTAATATTATAAAGCTTATTTGCTTGGTTGAACGCGCTAATCTCAGGAACTACTGGTCCGATTTGAAAAATTCTTTCAGTGTTAGATAAATCATTTATTGAGGAAAGCAGTACATATGGCATCACGCTGAGATCCATAGGAGCGGAGCACCAATGAAGAATGTTTCAAAATCGATTTTTTTTTTCGTTTTAAGATCTTCCGTTGCGTGTTAGTTAGCACAAAGTAACTATTCCACGCGGAGGAAGTCGCGGACAGAAGCTAGTAATTATAATAAGAAATATGTAACATGTCTGTACTTTCTAAATTTTTGTGAAAAAAATAGCTGCAGGTATCTCCGAATAAGTAATAAAATACGTTTCAATGATCTTTAGACATGTCTGTCTATCTGTCTATTTGTATGAACACGCATCACTGCTAAAGTACTGCGTTCACAATAAAACTATACCAATATAATCATAAAGGATATCTTCGAGTAACATTTAGTCTTGGTTTCATTAAAATCGGTTCACTTTATTAAACATTATTGTAATTTTAATGACAACGCGACTTAAGTACGAGTGAAAAATAGATTAAGTTAATTGATTAAATACGTTCAGATGATATTATTAGGTTCGACGTGGACGGAGTCGCGGGCACAGCTAGTATTAAATATAATACGGAAACGGGATTGTAATTTTGTGTTCTATCATTACAATGAAATAAAGTCTACTTTTGTATGAGGTTATCTTCAGTATTTATTCGATTCCAAAAAAGATTCCATTAATATGAAACTACATGTGTGACGTCAAGTCCACCTTATTGAGTTTTTAATGTATCTAATTGTCGCCTAGTGGTCGACATTCGACCATAATTCATTTCGACATTCAATAAAGTCAAAGAGAAAAATAATTATTTATGTTTAATTATTTATTAATGCATATTATGGATTTACATATTATGTTATTATAAAATTAACCTACAATTTCACCCTTCAAAGTACATGGAAAGTATGGAATGTAAATCATGTATGTACATAAACAATTTAGGATGAAAAATGGTAATTGGTCCGAGAGTAAAATGAAGGATGTCAAAACGTCTTTTTCATTTACACTAGTGGGCGCCCAGTGGTCGCCATTCGACCATAGTTCATTGATTTTTTAAAGTTTGAATTTTATTAGGGTTCTTTTGTCAAAAGGTATTATGTTATAATATCATTGTAGAATGTAGAATAAAAAGGGTAATTGGAACATAAAGAGTAAAATAATACATACAGTCGAGCACAGCAACCTCCTTCACAACCTTTTTTGAAGTCCTTTATTGACAGATGTCAAAATGTCTTTTTTATTTACATGTGTGTATATGTTGTGTAAAATTGAAGCAGTAGTGTGAGTAATGCATATTCTAATTAATTTAATGTACTTCTAATGCATTTTATATAAAACTAGCTGTTACCCGCGGCTCCGCACGCGTTTTTAAAAAAATGTATTAAAGAAATGGAAAATTGTGAGTGGGTGTGTACATTACAGAAAAGTTTTTTCAAAAACATTTGTAACTACGACACTCACGCCAACTGTAACATGTAACGTGTACATTAGATATATGAATACAAATAGTATATCGAGTGGGATGGGATTTATCATCAGCAACATAACTGGAACTTCAACCTACTATATACCAAACTCAGTACTCACTAACACTATATAAGAAAGTAATGAAAATTATAAGCTATACATTATTGAACAATATATATTAAATCTTTTATTTTATAGATAGATATAATATGCCCAGTATTGTCGATATACTTAAGTTATTCTTATTTGCTCCTATAATAACTGAGTTATGTAGAAGCAAACGTGGTAAATAAAACAATATGGCCGCCAAATTGACCAAAAAGATGATATAATTCATATTACATACAAATATATGACTTTCAATTATGTATATTTATTCTTGGAGTCAGTAAGGCACACGTCTCACGTCATCAATTTCACATGGACTAATACATACGTAGCAGTCAATCACTACATAGTGTACCAATTCAAATAAAAAGAGAATCATTAAAATCGGTTCATAATTAACGAAAATATCGATTACATATATATCGATATATATATATCGATAACATGCATGAAAAAAATATATGCAACCGAACATAGTAACCTCCTCCTTTTTCGAAGTCGGTTAAAAAAGTCCTCTGTCAGCTTATCTGTTCGCGATAAAGTCAAAAACTACCATTTTCATGCTGTTTTCACCAGTAGATAGAATGATAATTCATGGGGAAGGTTTAGGTATAATTTGTCAAAGTTTTCATTCTATTATCCGGGCGCGACAACGTCTTCCGAGCCCGCTAGTTATCTGCCCGTAAAAGCCCCGTGAAAGTCGGTCCAATCAATTAGGAGATAGTAGGATATTGCGGACAAAGTCTTGAGAAACAAAATAAAATAGTTACTTCTTATAAGGTGAGTTATCTTCCAGTGAAAGTCCCGTGAAAATCAGTTCAAGCATTACGGATATTCATAGGAATAAAATTTCTAATCGTTAAATAATAGTAATGTTTTACTATTGTCATCTTAGTTGTAACGTGGTGAAATTATTAATTAATTATAAAAAAAATAGTTCAACCACTTTGAAGGAAATGCGGCCCGATTTCATAGTACTAGTTAAGAGAACAATATTTTCAGTAATTGTTATCTTATACATTTTTATTGACCTATACAGATAATTCGACTGAACTTTCCAAACGAATTATTATTCGATATTCAATTCGATTATATGATGAATAATTCACAAACTTGAATATTTGAACCCCAACTAATTTTTATCGATTATTTAAACTGGTATTTAACATTCAGAAAAATAGCAGTATTTATTCGATCAAATAATCATTCAAACAGTAAATAATCCAAGACTAGAATCCAATCGAATTATTCGCTATTGAATTCGATTAGATAATGAATAATTCACAAACACTTTGCACCCCTCTACTTTTTATCGATTATTTAATGGCCGTGTATAATCGATATAGATGAACTATCTTTTCTAATTTATAATTATTACTGATAATAAGTAATCAACTGTAAAATATAGTGTAAATCGAATTCTGTACAACGTACACTCCTCATGTTCCAGACGAGACAAATAATTTTTATACACTTAATTTTGTGTCTCCTTAAGTCGATATAAAATTAAGCAAGTTCAACCTCTACTAAGTTATCATACCTCACGCGATATTCGTCCTGGGAGACATGGTTATGTAGTGATGCTCGATGGGCGTCGGTGGCACTATAGGGGACATCGGAATATATTCACTTTCATCGTCTTTTAAACGCACTTTAGTAACACTTTCACTGGCTAATATTAACTGTACGATCTCCTGAGGCAAGGAGAGTGCTGCGACCGCGTCGTCATTGAATTCTATTGATAGATCAGCGGTATACTCGTTCGAGAACTCGTCAGCTTCCAAGCATTCGACAGACTTGGAGCAACGGTCCGCTGTCACGTGTTCAGTCTCATCGAGGAACTCGCAGCTCTTCGTCTCTGCTTTGACGAGGGCGTTTATCTTGAGGTTCTTCATCTTGCGGCTCACTCTGAAGTTTTTGAAGATATCTCTCGTAGGTGTGAAGTCGAATTTCTTCTTCTTTGTCTCGACATCCTTGTTCTCTTTTGCTGTGTCGGATTTCGGTGAGCTCGCGATACGCGAATCGCTTTTCAGTCTTTTTCTGTAAATTATTATAAATTTTAAGCATTCAATAGTGATTTTTGAAATTTTGAATAATTTTTTGACAATGATGGACAAAAAAAACATTTTTTTTAACACATTGACTACCAACAAATATATACATACATACACATAATACATAACGTTGAACTCCAAAACTACTCAACTAATCTTCATGAAAGTTGGCATTGGTTCAACTTTAGAGATAGGATAATTTATATTACGATAAATGATCTCAACATTTTTTAATTACAATAAATGAGTAAATGATTGTCAATGTTGATTATTGTTAGTAATTATAAGTTTCATCAGTCTCGAACAGATGGCGCTTTAAATTACTTTGATGACAGAAAACTGTAGGACCAACTGTTATAGATATCTCATAGATGGCGCCAAGTTTTAGTTTTGAACACTCGGTGAATGGTTTCGTCGATGGCGCATAGAAGTTAATCCTGATAAGAGCGCCGCGATACTCTTCGATCCTTTACGACGTAATAATAACCTCGAGCCCATCAGGCTATACGGAACCGATATACCTTGGGCCGACGAGGTCAAATATCTCGGCGTTACATTAGATAAACATTTAAATTTCGAGTCACATATAGATAGAGTACGAAACAAAGCCACTATGGTCTTGGGTCTCCTTCATCCGTTGCTTTTTCATAGGAGTAAGATATCCCTCAGACACAAGCTCACTTTGTATAAGACGTGTATCCGTCCCGTGATGACACATAGCAGTCCCGTTTTTGCGCATATGTCGAAAGATAATTTTCATAAGTTGCAGGTCCTTCAAAACCGCGTTTTACGTAAAGTGACCGGTGCCCCGTGGTACGTCCGGAGAGTTGATCTACATAGGGACCTAGAGATACCTTCTATCTGGGCGTACGTAAAATCACTTACGATTAGTTATTTTGAAAAAACCGCGAATCATCCCAGTCCGTTAGTGGTATCCGCCGCAAAATACGAACCCGTACCAAACGCTACGCGTAGTAAAAGACGTCCGCGACATATTTTTACCGACCCTCCCGATGAAATAACGGCAGGGAACGATCAGTACCAGCCTGTCTCTCTAAACAGAGCGTGCTCACGCCCACGCCCGCGTAACCACAGATCACGCCGCCGTGGTCTGGGGGTAAAAGGAGTAGGCTCGTTTCTTGAAAGTTTTCTTACTTTGTCACGGATCCCATAATCAGAACCTAACCAAACTCTCATCAAACTACCCTTGAAGTACATCCTTTTCAATAAAAAATGAATCATCGAAATCGGTTAGCGTAATATTGAGTTATTCGTCTATTTGTCGTATACATACTTAATGCAAATTTAAAACTTATACGGTTTTGCACTGGATGCCGTTGTCGGAACTTTACTAAATTGAAATGGGACCACACTGGAAGCACCAGCTTTCAAATAAAAAAAGAATAATCAAAATCGGTTCACCCAGTCCAGAGTTATGAGGTAACAAACATAAAAAAAAAAAATACAGACGAATTAATAACCTCCTCCTTTTTTGAAGTCGGTTAAAAATAGTTTTGTGCACTCCTTCTCTATATAAACTTTAACTATGCTAAATTTCAAGTTCATCTGTTCGCGCAATTCGCTTAAAAAGGGGTACAAAGTTTTGGCTTTAAATAAAATCGAATAAAATCGTAGGCAGTGCTAGCTAGTGTGAGAACATCACTGCGCATGTGCAGACTTGCATTGTTCGAAGTTCTTAACGGTTTCACGATCTTGTCCTGTCTGTCCTTGTTGAAATTATATATATATATTAGTTAATGATTATTATATTATTTACATCAAAGCGAATTAATTTTATTGTAGTATTATTTCATTGAATTTAATAGGTGTGCTTCTTTAAATAACTAAATTTAGTAATAAATATTTCTGTTTATTAATCACTTCACATTAAGCGTGTATACTATGAATAATATTAATATAACTTTTTAGTTGGTATAATTAATTTTTACTATGGAATTAAGTAGACGTATATACATACTGTACACCAGATGAAAGGTTAAGCACTCGCGGTATTTTGATATATAACACTTCATGGTCACATTTAACATATAAAATAATAATACCAAAACAAATATTAATAAATACCGAAGAGTACCTAAATTAAAGTTTGTTCTAAGACTTTCAAAAGTATAAACACAATCGTAATAAACCTAGGTGCAATGACCGGTACCCAAAGCTATAGGGCGACCCGCTGTGTATAATCATAAATAATAAAAAGGACAATCAATCCTTTTGTTTTGTTAATACCGTTCCCACGTTCCCTTTCAAATGAAAGTGAAATCACCCAACGGTCATTGACACTGTGCTTTAACATAGAAGCGTAGAAGATTGCGTATAATTCTTGTATTTTTCAAGATAATTAGGTTAAATATTAATCACCTATTTTTTAAGTTGGTTTATCCTCCATAAATTTTGCTACTGTGTAAACTTTCAGCCTGTATAATTAACGCAAAGCAATCTAAAAACAAAGGCGATTATAGACATATCTATGATCCATTAAGAGTCGCCGTTGCCATACCGGCCAGCAAGCCTGTCTATAACCACAGATAGCGAATGAGTCCGAATTATTATATGCATGTAGGATGTATCACTCGACACTGCTTCTCTATTTAACATGATTCTATTAGCTTCATCTGTATCTATATAACTGTGTAGCGGAATCTTAGAACATGATTTTCACCCATTAAAATATGTCGGACTAAATTGAAATGTTGCACTATTATCAAGGACAATACAATAATTTAACAATTTTGTGCCGGTAATTTTATTAACTAATTAATCAAAAAACATAATAATTATGTTGATAAATTAGAATTTATTAATTATAAATGAATTAATTAGAGTTCTATGTATAATTAGGTGAAATAATTAGATTACGAAATAAATCACACTAGTTACAAATTGATGACCTTTTGTCACATATAGTATGTGTTTAGTAGGTTGTAGAGCCACGCTGAAGCTATATTACTGGTTTCAGCATGAATGGGTCGGCTCGCCCTCGGTACTATCACCCGACCCACAGAAACACCAACGTGAAATAACAGTGCTTGCATTGTTGCGTTTCGTTCGGTCAGTGAGAGCGCCGGAGACTCACTTCCCTTTCCTCCCTCCTCGACCCAAACACAGGCTGGCAACGCACTTGCGACTCTCCTGATGTTGCAAGTGTCTATGGACGGTGGTGATCACTTAACATCAGGTGACCCGGCTGTTCTTTTGCCTCCTATGATATAAAAAAAATGTGATGACCAAAAGCCGAGTTGTGAAGTTACTGAAATTTAAGTTAATTTTAAGTTAGTTGCTTAAGAATTATTTTCTACTTTCTAGTTCGGTTGCCTATGTTAGTAGCATAAACTTAAGCATACGAGCGTGTGTTTTTTAGTTTTTTAAGCTATTATTTATTCTATTGTGGTATTCAGGAATAATGATAAGAATTCATTTTGTTATTGTTTCAGGTGTTGTGGCTGATGGATGTGTGTCAAAATGCTTGTAAATATTGGGCTTAGGGCCCACAGACAATTAAAGATGTGAGTACTAACTATTTAGGTGTATTTTATTATTATCAATGTAATGAGTAGGTACCTAGTTAAAAGTAGCGGGCGCTTTCGAGGTTTGAAATTAAAATACAGTGTATTCTTACCAAGATTTACGATTTACTAGAGAATCATTACAAAATGTACCATTGCTTTTATTTATAATTTCTTAAACTGTAAATACCAGGTGGTTGATAAAAAATATATCGTATCGTTTATTGTCAAATTGATAGTCAAAAATAGGGGTTAAAAATGCAATATCAGTGTCTTTTCAATTAACACGTCGTAATAACAGGCTGCATAACTACTTTATAAATTAGCTATTGGTAGACTACATTTTTGTGTATCACTCTTTTATATATATAGAAAATAAATTTAGATATAATATAGAGTTTTATAGCATCCATTTCACCTACTCGTTACTAGGTGTGTGTGGGGTGTAAGGGGTGTCGAATAGGGTGTAAGGGGTGTCGAATTAGGGATGTAAAGGGTGTCGAATAATATCTATGACTTGAGACATCCAAGCCAACAAATGGCGACCACCGAATGACAAACTATTCATCGCCGGTCGCCGCTGTCATGCCGGCCTGCGAAAAGCTGGATATGCACAAGCTGATCCCGAAACGCAGAAACGAATCACTATGACGGGCTTTTTCGCCATGTGAGATGCGACTCAGTCAGGTTATAAAAACCTACCACCCCGCTTTCGCCATTGCTTCGTACGTTATTGTTCGTCTTGAGAGCCTCCGCTGCGTTTTAGCGTTAGCCCAAAGTATGCGGGCAAAGGCTAGTATAAAATACAACGGGATTGCGAGCCTCTTCCTTTTTGAACGTGGTCAAAAATGAATAATCTTATATATAATACCAATTTCATAAATTGAAAAATTATTTTTACACCCGTGGAGTAGTTTTATATACAATAAATGGCAATTAAATCTAATGTGAAGACTAATAAAGCTTTATATGTGTTCATATCTTATTAATAGGAATAGATTCTTCAAAAAATGATAGCGTTATGTGATCACTTGCCGATAGCTAATATTAATCAGAAGTGAAATCATTATTGCGAAAGTATTTATATTTTATGCACATGATGGTATTATTAAATATGCAATTATTTACATCCTTTTCTAATATAATTACTTTCTACTCTCTTACCTGTGTTGATCTATGCAGTAATATTGCATTCTTGAACCGGCTTGTGTTTTGAAAGTTATTAAAACTCCTTGTTACTGTCTCTCATAACATTAAGCTATTTTAATATCAAAATGTTTTTTAATTATTGCAGTAATTCATAGAATCACGTTTTAAAAATGCGTACACAACAAAAATATAAACGTAACATGAATTTGAATAAATAATAGTTTAAAAAAACTTTAAAAAATACGCTTTCATGCATCACTGTTAATATCAGCATCTCCAGATATCAGTATTTTTATCATTTTTTTGTCACTTTTTACAAAAATATACATTTATTTCTAATTTACACTATTCTTAATCCAAATTTATTCAATTTTATTTTCTGTTTTTTAGTTGAATTTTTTATGAAAGCGTGTTTTTCTAAACTATTATTTATTTTTCATTATTTAGTTAAATTTTTTTAACTTTTTTTTTCGGATTATTGCATTGTCATCGACCTGTGACAGGTGTGCAAAGTTTGAATTAAATGTGATCGTTCAAAGTAGGACAAAATCGAGCTCAAAGGGGTCGGTTACAAACATACATACATACAGGTGAAGCTAGTAAAAGCGTTGTAAAAATAATGTTAAGTACAGTTCTTTTTATTTTTAACCCACATCCGTCATTAATTATACGGACTGTTATTGAGTAACAGTTGATCGAAATATATTTGTTTGCTTTGATATGGAAGTAATCTTACAATCTAGATACTCAGTATTAATCAGAAGATTTCTTGTGAGTAGTGATAGTAATTAAATAAGGATGGTACGATTCTATGTAAAGATTTAGAAAGACGCGGAAAAGTAAATCCTATATTAAATACAGACAATAGTCTACGGCCTACAGGAAATTTAACATCTCGGTTACATCATTACGGACAGCTGTTACAGGATAATAAACATAGAGAGAGTAACAGATCAATTTAAAGAATTAAGGATTTTCAGGTCTTACAAAATATGTTACTAATGAAAATTATTACGATATCTCTAAGAAACCTACAAAGTTAGCGAGGAAATACATATATGGGTACTAGTCTGACGTACATAAAACATCTATTAGAGACTCAAAAATGCCTTAACACGAAGATGACTTTTACAATGTTATGCATGCACAAACTTTTACTAATATCAATTTTTATAGGTGGTAGAGCCACGCTGAAGCTATTACTGGTTTCAGCATTTATGGGTCGGCTAGCCCGGGGTAGTACCACCCTCTCATAGAAAACCAACGTTTTAAAGTTAAAGTTTAGAGTAAAAGTTTTTTGCCGATTCTTCTCGTTGATTGTGTTGTTTTCCGAACCGGTGCCTCGGTGGCGGTTTTAAAGTTCTTAAGCGCCTTAAGCGCCTAAATTGAATGAATTACTTTTGATTTTAATTTCGAGTTATCTATATATCGGCAGTGGGAGAATAGTTAAGAACATCTCTCTTCTCTTCCTTCTTCTTTCATTCCCTTCATTCATTCTTTTCTTCCTCATTGTTTTTTTCCTTAGTAGCTTGGAAAATAATTTCAATGTAAATAAGTAACGAATTAAATCAAAGATTCATTATCAGTAGAGCCATCTATCAGCTAATTCGGTACTTAAAAACACAGGAAATATTATTAGCAACTCTTTGCTATAAAGTAAATAAAATAAAGAAAAATACGAACAGATTGCTATGATAACTAACGAATTAAATTAATTACGATTTAATAGAAGTTTTGGTTATGTTTAATTATTATCTAACCGGATGGTACAGAAACGTGCCGCCATATTGCTGTAACGGACTTCCGTTGCATTGTCATCCAGTTAGCTCCTAGTCGCGCCTAAAAAAGTTTTACTTTTAAAATTGGAAATGATTTTTTACTTGATGGCCGAAATTCGACCACTAGACGAGCACTCTTAGATATAAATGTGTGTAATTGCTCAATTATATTTTGTGATTATCAACATTTAAAAATCTGTTTTACCGGTAACTGACTGGTTATGTGGTTGCATGTAGAATATTTCATGTTATTTCCAACGGCACATTCTGCGTCACGCGTGATCGATATGTTACTATAAAAGTACTCCTAGGATTGCTACATGATTAACCTGCTCACCGATATTGTACGGTCGACTTCAGTTTGATTTCATGCATTGGGCATACGTAACAAGTATGTTATTACTCCCTCCTTTATTACAAAAGAAATGTAAATGTACTGGTAGTCGTCCAGCAGCCGAAATCTGACTATTAATTATTTATTTTTATGGTGGTATAGCCAGGTGGAAACTATGTTTTCAGCATGAATGGGTCGGCTCGTCCGGGGGAGTAATATCCTCTCATAGAAAACCGACGCGAAGTAACAGTGCATTGTTGCGTTTCGTTCGGTCAGTGAGAGCGCCGGAGGCCCACCTCCCCTCCCCTCTCCTCTCTCTTCTCCCTCTCCCTCCCCTAACCCTTCCCCCCAAAGGGTGGCAACGCACTTGCGACTTCTCTGGTGTTGTTAGTGTCCATGGACGGTGGTGACCACTTAACATCAGGTGACCCACATGTTCGTTTGCAACCAATGACAAAAATAAAAAAAATCTAAGTTTTATCAGCATTATTGTGGGTTTTTTGCCCAAGAGTGTGTTTCTATAATATAATCTATATCACTAAAAATATTTTGTTTTTTTATTCATTTATGTCGGATACGAGTCTCCACAAATACCTCATTATGTTATTAAGATCTGATAAATAATAATATAAGGAAAATCAGTTGGATAAACCAAGGAGAAAAAGGTACTGTTTATCTTCGCCCGTTTATTTATATATGAGTATTTAGACTGAGAAGGAGTTATACTATTCATCGTAACTTTTTATTGTATTGTAACTTTATATTATAAATGCCAATGTGAGTTTGTTTGTTTGATACGCTTTTATTATTCAACCAAAATCATTTTGAAATTTTGCATAAACGTGTCAGAGGTGCACAAAAAAGTACATTTCTGAGACATGATCAGATCTACATAAATGCGAGTGAAGCATAAGCTAGTACTGTAGGTGTATGTATTTTGAATTACAAAAATAATGCCTCTAAATTTACTGTAGGTGTATGTATTTTGAATTACAAAAATAATGCCTTTAAATTTACTGTAGGTGTGTGTATTTTGAATTAAAAAAATAATGCCTCTAAATTTACTGTAGGTGTATGTATTTTGAATTACAAAAATAATACCTCTAAATTTACTGTAGGTGTATGTATTTTGAATTACAAAAATAATGCCTCTAAATTTACTGTAGGTGTATGTATTTTGAATTACAAAAATAATGCCTTTAAATTTACTGTAGGTGTGTGTATTTTGAATTAAAAAAGTAATGCCTCTAAATTTACTGTAGGTGTGTGTATTTTGAATTAAAAAAATAATGCCTCTAAATTTACTGTAGGTGTATGTATTTTGAATTACAAAAATAATACCTCTAAATTTACTGTAGGTGTATGTATTTTGATTTACAAAAATAATGCCTCTAAATTTACTGTAGGTAAACTTACAGATTACAGCTATATTATATACATATTATAGCAGAAGCCCTTGCTTGTTTGCTTGCTTTTTAAATGCTTCACATAAATACATATTTTTTTATAACTACATATATTTGAAACGAGTTGATGCAATCAAACGTACATAGAGTATCTTGAAAAAATAATATTAACCTTAGATTTCCTTATAAAAATAGTTTAAATTTAAACTAATTAGGCTTAAAATATTATTTGCAAGGGTAGTCAATAAATCGCAGAGTCGGTCATAAGATAATTTCTATTTTATCACGCTTTTATTAGCTTCACCTGTATGTATGTATGTTTGTAACCGACCCCTTTAAGCTCGATTTTGTCCTACTTTGAACAATCTGATTTAATTTAAACTTTGCACACCTGTCAAAGGTCGATGACAATGCAATAACCCGAAAAAAAATGTTAAAAAAATTTAACTAAAAAATGAAAAATAAATAATAGATAAAAAAACACGCTTTCATAAAAAATCCAACTAAAAAATAGAAAATAAAATTTAAGAAATTTGGATTAAGAATAGTGTAAATTAGAAATAAATGTATATTTTTGTAAAAAGTGACAACAAAATGATAAAAATACTGATATCTAGAGGTGCTGATATTAACATGCGTCACTGTTAATATTTTATTTTCTGTTTTTTAGTTGGATTTTTTATGAAAGCGTGATTTTTTAGTTTTTTTAAACTATTATTTATTTTATATACTTTGTTGATTATAGCATTGGTTCACAATCTCACCTGATGCTGATGACAAATGTATAACGGTGTAGTCTAAAATGATAAGCACGATAAACCTAAGCGGGGACTTGATGTAAAGTGTATCCGCTAGAAAACACGTGTAGATAAATGGACGACAGATTTTTTACTTGAAGTTGGTAGCTAGCCAGCGGCCTCAGAAAATGTTCTACCACCATGCTATAATTTTATCACCGTGTGTGGATGTGTGTTTTCCTTCACCCAACGCTAGTGGTCATTCGCAAAGGTTCTTGCTTGCGTCAATTGAAGCGGTTTCCGAATACTTGTCCCTGAACCGTCATCGTTTCATACATTACATATTATTAATATTTAGAAAGAAAGAAAGAAACAAAAGACATTTATTTGCAACACACATAAGTAAATATGAAACACGTACAATTAAAAAAAGAAAAAACATACATATAAACAATGAAAAATAGAAATACAAATTGATGGTTAAGTGTGTGTGTGGCAAATGGGCCCCGAGTCAGCGTGTGTGCTGTTGGAGGCTAGTCTTTCAGCGCTGATTTTCACTCGGGACCCAGAGTGTTATGTGTGCACCGAAAGAAGGTGTACATATTAAATGTTATGTAGTGTTTCGTGTAGTGAAGCTATATAAGTTTGGAAAAAAAAAATAGTAATAGAAGTTTAATATGAAATATGACATGATAAGTACATATATATTAATAATAGGGAACAATGAATATATAAATATGTAAATATTTATAAATTATATATAAATTTACTTGTATATCACTATTACTTGTTACTGAGTTTAATGGGTATTATTTAATTTTAATAATTCTCATTAATATAACGTAGCTTAATCAATTACCCTAGCTTTGCAATAGACATTATTGTCATCGTTGGTATTTATTATCCAACATTATTAATGGCTGCTAAGGGATTAATATTGTGGAAAGTTTCATAAAATATACTAGAATCAAATTAGGGATTGATTAATTCTAATACTGGTATGTTTACTAGAAATGGGAAAGTGGACTGAGATAAAATTTGGAATTTATCTATACTAATATTATAAAGAGGTAAAGTTTGTGAGTTTGACGTTGTGTCGTTGTAAGGGGTAATCTCACGGGCAGAAGCTATTAACTAATTATATTATCTATACTAATATTATAAAGAGGTAAAGTTTGTGAGGTTGTAGGGGGTAATATCTGGGGAGTCGGAGAATAAATGGTAAAACGTTTCTTACGAACCCTGCCTTAACGATGAGAGATATGATTGAGTTGTAGAAAAAAGTTGTAGCTTGATAATGCCTATTACCGCCCAACGAAGTGGGCACGGGTCAGTAGAAAGGTATAATTTCGAAAATGACATTAAATACAAATATTGCGTATTAAAAGCGCAATTAGTTTTTGCAATAAGTTGTTATAAAACAAGCGTATAAGTTGCAAGAGATTATAGTCTATTGCCGCGTGTTACTATAAATAATAGTTGTATCCCCGTATAGATTACGGGTATCTCACGTTTGCGAGTCATGTAATTTCTAAATGGAAGGCAATAGGACAACTAACATGGATATTATGATGTTATTGATGCTAATAGAAAGTTAATGTTTTGCTTATTCGTCTAAATAAATGACCAGAAGAACATACATAGCTGTAAGTAAATAAAAAAGTTTCAAAATTTTGGTGCTATATGGAAGGTCCGTCATTATTGGATTCTTTGAAATTGCGTGAAAAAATTAAATGATTACGTTTGGTAGTCACACTATTTATAAATACATATTTAACTATTTTTGAATATATTTAGATTCTGACACTTCATTACATATATGTTTAGATAATTTACAGCGTACAAATTAATGCTTCAGATTTATATTTGGGGTGTAAGGGGTGTCGAATAACATCGAAGACTTGGGACATCCAAGCTAACCTCACCTGCACGTAGTGCACCCTGCTGAATAACGAACGAGGTGATGGCGAAAGCGGGGTGGTAGGGTTTTACAGCCTGACTGGGTCGTAACCACCATGTATATGGCGAAAAAGCCCGTTATAGTCATTCGATTCTGCGGGTCGCGTTTCGGGATCAGCCTGTGCATATCCAGCCTTTCGCAGGCCGGCATGACAGCGGCGACCAGCGATGGATAGTGTGTCACTCGGTGGTCGCCGTTGTTTTTGGATTGTACTGTGCTTACCATCAGACACAGTGCAGTCATTTTGCAGTGCTACAATAAAAAAAGAATAATATACTAGTTGTTTACTCCAGCTACGCATGGGTGTACGAGAAGAAAATGAGACCAAATCTTCCATTTACATTATGACCATGTAATTAAATGAAATGGCAACTGAGCATCTGGATGTTATTTTGTCAGTTCTATCAATATTTTGCAAGATCTCCCTATTGTCTTCTGTTTCATTTACTCATTCTCTTTTTTATACGGTGACTTTTAAACCAGAGTTATTGACTATGCCATGCGATTCTGCAAACATTTTCTATCATAAAAACTTTGTATTGACAGTTACAAACACAAAAAAAGAATTAACAAAATAAGTGCAGCCGTTCTAAAAGTATGCGCTTACATACATTCGGCAACTGATTTTTAAATCATCATTATATATTAATACGTGAAGCCAAAACTTCGTATGACTTTTTCAGAGAAATGTACGAACGGATGAACGTGAAATTTGGCATAGTTAAAGTTTATATGGAGGAGAAGTGCAGATTTTTTTTTTTATATAAAATGCATTACAAGTATATTAAATTAATTAAAAAATATACATTACTCACACTACTGTTTGAATTTTACACAACATATACACAAATGTAAATTTTGACAAAGTCTTCCGTCATTTTACTCTTACGTTCCAATTACCTTTTTCAATATTTTTAACAGGACTGACGTTGCATGCCCTTTGAAATCAACTGGTGAAATTGTAGGGTAATTGTATAATAATATAAATATGTAAATTTATAACATACATTAAAAATTAATTGATACATAATTTATGGAACCACTGAAATCCGGAGGCACTGTAGTGCCTCAAGCCAAGTACACGTTCAACAACATATGTAATAATGTGTGTGAACATGTAGGCGTGAGGCTACTGTGCCTTATAAATTAGAATAACATTAAATAATTAACATAACAAAATAGCTGTTGGTGTTTTGTAGAAAGGACGAATAATTAACATATTTGAAGCTAGTGTAAAGTGTTGCCGTAAACGTAGTAATAAAATAAATCAAGTTAAAAATATGGTGAGGTTATGTTTACATATGACTCGAGAATAAAAGGCACAGTAGCCTCACGCCTACATGTTCACACACATTATTACATATGTTGTTGAACGTGTACTTGGCTTGAGGCACTACAGTGCCTCCGGATACATTAAATATGAAAAAAAATTAGGTACTCAATGACGCACGCCAAGTACGTTTAAAAAATGGTTTTTAATTGTTAAATTTACCAAAAAAAATTTTCAATTATTAAAAAAAAGATATTGATAAATATGACCTGCTTTTACAATTTGCATTTTTAAATCAAGAAATAAAGTCTAATAATTCAAATATTTATATTCTGTTTTATAAGTCAAATGAAAGACCAATCACTGCGCGTGACGTCATACGTAAATAAATACCAACGTTGTGGTGGTCAAGTTGTACGTTGAGTTGACTTTATCAAAGAGCTTTTTATTTCAACACCGTGTCAGTGATCAATTATTGTATTAGAAACCATTCAATTTGTACTCCAACAAATACAACAGAGACTAAGGAAGGATTTTGTGCTTTTTAATATGGAACCTGGATATATGAAAACCGACAGTAGAAATCTACCAAGAGTAGATATTGTAATGGTTGGAAATTTCTTTGCCACTAATTTAGACTTTTGTGCAGCCGAATTTCGAAATGTTAAAACATCTATGTAAGTATTTCAAGAATTCGTTTATTATAATTACGTGATATACTACACAATAATTGAAAATAACAAAATTTAACCTACAATCACAGGTTACGTAAAAAATATATTTTTAGATTTCTTTCATAATCTAAATGTATCTCACATTTATTTTATTTTAATGTTTTTTCAGATCAGCAAGACAATCCTACGGTGATGATGCAGGGTGTAGTGGGAAGCCAATCTCCTAAAAAATTAAACAATATTACTGTGAAATAATACATTGATTCTTATAGGAGGAATAAAAGAATATTTCAAGTCATTTTATTTTGTACTTTCTTGAAGTATAGGGTACACATTTTTCATCCAAAATTCACACAAGCTTAAAATATAGTGCCTTACCAATTCTTCATTATAATTAATTAAAATGAGCTTAACATGGTTGCTGCTTTCAAAATCTTAATCGGCAACACAAAAGTAACATTTTTTTAAATTTGTCACAAACATTTGGATTTGAGCCATATATTTTTCTGTCACTTTATTATCTTTTAAATAATTCTTATACATTTTTTCACTTGCAGGACATTTTATTTCAATACAGAATTGATTTTCACAAATGCCATCTGGTGAACCAGCTATAAAAGAGTATTGTGGAGAAATAAACAAACTACACTATTTCACTGTCTTGCCTAATATATTTTCAACAACTATTTTTACTTTGGTCTCCAATTCTCTACCCCTCCTCATAGCTTTAGTATCTGGTATTTTAGGCAAGACAGTGAAATAGTGTAGTTTGTTTATTTCTCCACAATACTCTTTTATAGCTGGTTCACCAGATGGCATTTGAATTATCACGGTTTTAGCAGTAAAAATTAAATTTAAGACAAGTAATTATAATCCATATCAATTCCATAGCTTAATGTCTTATGGCATTCTGTTGTGGGGGACAGCAGCTGAGGTAGACACCATATTTTTATTACAAAAACGGGCAGTTCGAGCAATTTACAATATGGGACCACGCGAATCCTTAAAGACCAAGTTCGGAAATAGTGTTAGATTTTACAACAAAGTCCCAAGGGATATTACCGATTTGCCGGATTGCGAATTTAAGCGCCATGTCAAGCGGGTTTTGGTGTCAAAAGGCTATTATAGAGTGGATCAATATGTGAACGATGGTGATGTCTGGAATTGACTCATCTCTGTGCATCCATTA
>MU158934.1:353074-490684 GCA_015888305.1 Antheraea pernyi
ATTATTAAAAATCATAACGGCTACTTGGTCTTTTTTTTTTTTTGATTTTACATCTTTTTGTAAGATAATAATTTCTCCTTAGTATTTTTCTAAATGAAAAGTTGTGAACGTGTACTTGGCGCAATTTTTTACAGTGGAACTGTTTTTGTTCGGATAATTATTATTCTCTTTGGTGTTATTGAATGTCAAATTATTTAGGTGACAGGACTGCTTCCGATTTTGCTTCATGTTATCATAAGAGTAAAGCAATATTATTACCAAAATCAATTTCAATATTTTAATATTTCTATAGTGAACTCACTTTAAATGATGATTCAATAAAAAGAGCCAAAAATACTTTGGAAATTCAAAATAATAAAATTTGGTTGCTCATGAAAGTAATCCATGGCTTAGATTAGATATCCGCGATTACAATGATGCGGTTCAACCTGATGTAGTAATTATATTTTGTACAGTTGATGATGAATTTTGAACAAAAATGAATTCTTTTCAAAAGCTATTAGTAGTATTAAAAATATCTTTGTTGTAGATTCATCATTTGATTCTATTGTGTATCTATTACTTTTCCAAGCGATGTTACTGAGCATATAACTATTCCTCATAATGTACAGACTTCATTTAATTCGATATCACTCAGAAATGCCACCACTCATGGTGTCGTGTAAAATCAATTGAGAATTGTATCGTGAGTTGAGTGAGTTATTTTCGTAAAGTTATATTTACTTAAAATTTGAGAGTTTTACCACCTTATGTAACTTGTTTTTTGTTTCAAATTTATAATTATTATTTCATTTAGACATAGATTATTTTCATGTTTATATAATTTAAAAAAGAGTGGCAAATAACTGAGTAGCCATGATGAAAACCTTTGATTATAGAAGTAAGTTGACAAAAGAACTCTAATAAAGTTCAAACTTTAAAAAATCAATGAACTATGGTCGAATGTCGCCCACTAGACACTAGTATATATAAATTAATCTCTATTCCGTGAAAATCATGTCATTCTATAACTTATTGTTTAAGATAACAAATGACAAAAATACTACTGAAAGTACATGTTTTATTCGGGAGCAAACATTCTAAGTTAATTGTACGTTATATTGTCACTAAGTAACACACAAACGATAATATATATTTTCTGTATACTTCCAGATGGTGACGTGTGATAATCAAAGTGCCCAACTGGGCGGATTTCATCTAGGGGCTCGTGATGATGAGATCCATAGACCGCGAGCTCCGAGTGTCTCCTCCCTTTCCTTATATAAACAGAAAATCGACGCACTTTTCGACGATAACCGATCGGTCGCCAGCCAACCTCAGTATGGAGTTAGCTCGGCTGTTGACCTACAAAGGAGAGATAGTAAGGTAGTTGAATCATCTTTAAATATTCTTATTTCATATTATTTAACAAAGTACACTAAGTAAGGAAAGTTAGATTTAGTCGCGGAGTTGAATACATTAAAGTAGCAGAATGTCTAGTTAATGTATATGTAATAATTATAATAGGAAAGTAAAAATGTTTCAACGGAATTTTGATTTACATGGAAGTTTAAAGAATCAATAAGAAAAAAGAAAGGCTGATTATATGAAGTGTAAATATTTTAGAATTTTTAATGAACTAAAGCGATTAATATATGTGTGAGAGAAGCGAATATGGGATTAAAGATTGATTTAGATAGGAACTTTGTCATGACGATGAAAATATGTGCTTAAAAAATGTTATTGATAGGAACTCGACTCCGGTTATGACCCACCTTTGTATTGCTCTTCGTCTAATACAAACCGACCTAAGATAAGGTGGACCATTTTTCTGTATTTCCACAGCCATAAAGATGAAAATGAATGAAGTTATATTGCTGTAACTTAATTTGTAATTATTTTTATTATTGTAACTTGTCCAAATCCGTAGCTTTTATATTTTCCACTGAAAATGGGTAATATGTATGTTAATTTTTTTTTCAGGCTAGCTCAGCACATGACGGTAATGTAACGATATACGAAGATGACGACGGCTATTGCCAAAGCAATGGCAATAAAAAAAGTAATACAGTTCAGGATCGAATAGAAAGAATGTTCGCAGACATGGCGGGTGAATCGAGGCAACCGACAGAGAATATCGGAACCCATGTATTTAGTGTGCATTATCTCGGTTCCACACCATTACACAACAAAGTCACAAGTCTATCCGGCCTTCAAACACCTCTAAGAGATTTATATTTTGCGTACCGAAAGAATCATCATCATAAAAGCGCAATGACAGGCCGGTTAGAAATATCTAAAAGCGGACTAAAAGTTAGATATAAAGGAGATAAAGGCGATTTGGAACAACTAAACCCATTCCCAACAATAGCAGTGTGGTCTGCTGTAAAATTTGTCGTCCAACCTTTTGAAAACAAAAGCAATGAACTCGGCTATGCCTTTCTTCCTTTGATAACAGATCCCGATAATATTGACCGACAAACATTATTCAAAACATTAGAGCCACCCGATAACAAATATATCCTCTCCCACAACGAAAATTCGCATTCACCCCTTTTCGCTGTCGTGATGAGGAAAATAGGAGTTGCCAAGCAATTGGAGTGCCATGGGTTTGTATGTCAGACGACTGAGGACGCTATTGTTATAGCAGCCACGCTATACAAATCTCTCATGTCACACATGAGTCGTCAGGGTCACAGTGATAAGAAAAAATTAAGAAACCGAAATGGAATCAGTTGTATGAGTATCGGAAGTAGTATGTCGCCTAGCGAATATATCATGCCAATGAGACCACCTCGTAAGAAGAGAAGTACTTCGTCAAGCGGTGATAGCGACCGGGCTGATGGGTTTTCAGCGAGTGAATCTTTTAGGGAAAAGCCAAGATTAGAAAGAACCAAAAAGATATCATCAGAGAACCTACCTCGCCCACCTTCACCTCCGTCTATTTCTCCCACCGATAATAAAAAGATAACAGTGGAGCAGGTAAAAGCGAAACTCGATTCAATCAAACATAACGATACCAGCGGTAGCGACACACACGATTCCAGAAAATCTGTTGTTAAATCCTGCCCGAACCCCATTATAAATAAATTACTGAATTTAGAACATCCGCACAGTGGTAGTGAATCGTCGGTTCGAAGTAAAGTTTCAGAGAAAATAGAACTCTTTAGAGAACTAGAGAGACGGAAAACTATTCAAAGGCCACCAACATTACCGCCACCGATACCAACGAAACCTACGAAGGCGCCACCAGATCCTCCTAAAGAACCTTTAAGAAGAAGCCAAAGTGGACGAAAATCATTAAACGAAACTGGAGATATATTAACGAAAGTAGCTATTCCCCGTTCGGGCAGCTTTCTTAACGCTGGTGGGCTAACGAGATACAAGTCGATCGGACACAGGTATGTGAATTGTAACAGTTTTGCACTAATTAATGAACATAACGCGCTTCCATTGAAATTGCATTAAACGCTTGAGAGCCCTCAATTCCTTTTTATTGGTACAGCTGACGACTCATTCTACTCGTTTCTTACCTGATTGGTTATCATTAACAATAATTTGTACAGATAATTTAAAAAATGCACTTTGTGGAGTGATTTAAGTTCTTAAACTTTAAAATGTACTATCCTATAAATATGTTTCTAACATTATTCAATTTTGGAATGTAGATCATAAATATATAATTTTTCATTAATTATCGTGTAATTTATTACTTTTAGAAACAACGGTAAAAAGGGTGGTGGATCACCACTGGGGTTCAATGAACTTTTTAATGAATTCAAAGTTCAGGAGAACTTGCACTCGATGGACGAGATTCTGAGCACCATAATCGATGCAGAAGGAATGTCATTCAATGATCTTAAACCGATATATAAAGAATTTCTACTAAAACTATCAGTTACTCTCACTAAAGATGAGATTTTCCAACATAGTAAAGCGATAATGAAGAAACAAAAGAAGAAAATCCTTCGCCGAAATAGCACATATCAGAATAAAAGAAGGAAAATGTTTAAAGGAGCAAACGGACTCCGAATGGTATTTAGACTGCCTTTCGGAAAGGAAACACGACATAAAGATGACCCTACTGCAGTAGATTTTCAATCCAATGCCACTAACACTAAGGAACTTATTGGAGAAAGCTCAGTTTCTACATCAAGTTATGATGTTCGACAATTCCGACCCAAGGAACCTATAACACCACCTCCAAAGAGACAAGGTAATAGGCAAAGAAACTCTAAACGTTCGGATAAATCGGTTCACGGTAAATCATTAAGGCCAGGAGAAAGAACATCAACATCTGAGGATTCTGATTTTCTTACTCTGAGCAATCGTTTAGGATGTCAGAACCGTAACAGTTCAAGTGGATATGTTTCATGTTCAGAATGTGAATCAGAAAGCTGTGTCGACAGATGTTACTGTTCTCTAAAAGATGATTGCAAATCGAAATGCTACTGTTCCGCTGCAGACGTCAAAAAAGAACCAGCGAAAAGACTTCTGAGCAAAAGCAAGAGCTGTAAAGATTGTTCAAAGTGAGTACATTATAGTATGCACTATTAAGTAAATGTTAACCAACCAGTTAAGAAACAAAAGTTTTGATGAATCGTGTTTATATTAAATGAGTTCTACTTTCTTTTGTACATAAATTGCAGCTACAACAAAAAATATAAGTATTGAAGAATAAAATTTTAATACTTGATCATCCTAGATTAAATATAATAATTAGTTTAGATTAATGCTAAATATGTGCAAAATAATGCACTGTGTTAAAATGAAAGACATAACTGCCAACTGCATTGCGTAAATATCAAGAGGTCGTAAAAATATGTTTCCAAAACCAAGACAAACCTGAGAGCACGTTCAACTTATTTAACATTTTACGCAATAGATTAAGCAAGTATTGTAAAACCCGGCATTGTACAATATACTTTGCACACATTATTATTTGACATTTTGCTCTAAACATTACCATTTCACATTGATCTGAATGAAGAAATATCCAGTCAACCGCAAACGTTGAACAAACTTTATTAAACCATTGCAATAGTATTTAAATATCTCCTACATCCAGTGAGCTAATTCAATATCAAATCAGGAAATAAAAGTCGTTTAAGGTCTTCAAATTGTTACACATTCCATCTCTTAATAACGAAGCGGCGATGACGTCAAGACTTTAATATTTATAACCAAAAAATTTCTCTACTTTCGTCCATCTTCATTTCATTTATCTTTAACACAACCGTATCTGTACAAAGTGATTGTGCAGTTAATTACATTTACAGAGGCGTCTCAAACTTCTGTAGAGGAATTCGTGTCTTGTTTATTATTATTTATGGTTCATTATAAACGATATGTCTGATGTAGAAATGAAATGTATCTGGCAATCAGAGCGTGGCACGTCCGCGGCTCGCGACGACTCTGATTAACTGAACTAAATTAAAATTATTTACTGTTGAACATGGATCTTTAATTTCACTAGGATGTTGGACTTAATACGTCAGGAATACAATTTCACAAATCGACCTATTTATTCATTGAACATAATTTCACCATATGATAATAAATAATAGTTTAAAAAAACAACAGTGACACATGTTAATATCAGCACCTCCAGATATCAGTATTTTTATCATTTTTTTGTCACTTTTTACAAAAATATACATTTATTTCTAATTTACACTATTCTTAATCCAAATTTAATAAATTTTATTTTCTGTTTTTTAGTTGGATTTTTTATGAAAGCGTGTTTTTTTAGTTTTTTTAAACTATTATTTATTTTTCGTTTTTTAGTTTATTTTTTTATTTTATTTTTTTCGGATTATTGCATTGTCATCGACCTTCGACATCTGTGCAAAGTTTGAAATATATCTGATCGTTCAAAGTAGGACAAAATCGAGCTCAAAGGGGTCGGTTACAAACATACATACATACAGGTGAAGCTAATAAAAGCGTGTTAAAAAGACCTATCTTTCTGCGGAATTCTTAACTGAAATGAGAATGATACAATCTGCATTAGTTATGCAAATAACTATTAGTGTTTTCTTACGAAGTTGTTACCATTATGATGGTTTCATATTTTGTGTGGTTAGTTAGTCTTACAAATTGTTTTCGTAGGTCAATTTCATCACAGCTAATTCTTTCTCTTTTTAGAATATCTAATAATATGTTATTATGTAAAATGTATTATATATAAAAGTATACATGTGATATACCAGGTGAAAGGTTTAACACTCGCAGTATTCTAGGCTATGACACTTCATGGTCACATTTAACACATAAAATAATAATAAAAAAACAAATACTAATAGATAACAAAGAGAATCTTAGGTAAAGTTTGTTCTAAGAATTTCAAAAGTATAGATAATAACTTAAATAAATGACCGATGATAAAACCTGCAAGCGGAGACCGGGAGTTAATAACTTCTAAATAATAAATTTTCGATCTGACTACGCTATTGACGCAAGGTCTTAACAGCTTCACCGGACTACTAAGGCGAGCGCTTAAGGCACTCAAAGTTAATAACATTCATTAATAAAACCTTATGTTTATTCAAACTTCAAAAAATTATCCTTTGTTGGATGGTTGGCTTCACTTTCATTTCACTTTCATACACCCAACGGTCAGTGACCGCGTGCTTTAACATACACGCGTTGAGGATTCAGTAGACATCGGCTGAGTGCCTTAAGCGATCGCTTTAGTTGTCCGGTGAAGCTGTTAAGGCCTTGCTAGGCCAATAGCGTAGTCAGTTCGAGAAAAAAAAAACAAGGATTGAGTATAATTTTTGTATGTTTCTAGATAATTAAGTCAAATATTAACCTATTTTGTTAATTAATTTAGAACGAGTATCGAGTTTTATTTTTATGTAATAGGTGGCAAACGAACAGGTGGGTCACCTGATGTTAAGTGATCACCACCGTCCATGGACACCAAAAACATCAGAAGAGTCGCAAGTGCGTTTGCCACCCTTTGGTAGGAAGGGTTAGGGGATGGAGTGTAAAAGGAGCGAGGAGAGGGGAGGTGGGCCTCCGGCGCTCTCACTGACCGAACGAAACGCAACAATGCAAGCACTGTTACTTCACGTCGGTTTTCTATGAGAGGGTGGTACTACCCCGGACGAGTCGACCCTTTGATGCTGAAACCAGCAATAGTTTCAGCATGGCTCTACCACCATTAAAAGCAGAGTATCTTTCATAAATATTGCTACTGTCTGGTATATGTAAAGTTTTTTTAAATGCAATATAAGTTAGCGTATGAACATTATACACCTAATAACTCACTACGATTAGAAAGGATATTAGCGTTACGTACCGGAATTAACCAATAGCTTTGTGGTCATATTTTTACCATAAGAATAGTAGATAGCCAGATGAACATCAATAAAAATAAATAATATAAAACATATTCGCTATCAGCGACCGCCTGTTGTGTTTCCTTAGTTACTGTGAAATACACAACGGATTTTAATACAGTTTTTACTAACTTTTAGACAATTCCTCCCTAAAGTTTATACGTAATATTATTTTAATAGAAAGTAGAGAAAAGTCAATGTATCAATCAATTCGTAGAAACATTTTTCAGAAGGAGAAGGGAAGATAACGAAATTGTGTATTTTTAATAAGCGTACAGAAATACCAGCGTTCGGTTTTTGAAGTTTTGGCGCGTTAGGGGAAAATGATGAGAGTAAATATATCACAGGTCTACAGTTACATACGGCAAAAACGATGCTCTACTGGCTTTATGTGAAAATGCCTAAAATCGTTTGAATATTGCTTATCTAAATTCTTTCTTTTCTAATTTGATACTTATACTGTAGCATTTCGTCCGTACGGACCCGGTGCGTCGTAGTCTGGCGCAGCTGTTAAGACCTTGCTAGGTCAATAGCGTAGTCAGTTCGAAAAAAAAAGACCCGGTGCGCGATAGATAGATGTTTGTTAGCAATGATATAATCAATCCTACCTAAGCAAAATATAACTATTTCTTTTTCACCATCGATATTGAGAATATGCTATCTTACTTCCACATTTTATCTAAGACAGAGTGCCGTTTACAATATTACTTTACGTATGTGTGCGTTATTGTGCGTTATTTTGTCGAAACATCATGCTGGTAACGTATTTTTAGTTATAATATCATTTAAGCGATTTATAAAAGTGATACAATTCGTAAATTTCAGAGAATACTACGAGGGTGATTTCAGTTACTGTTCGTGCGATTCAGAGAGTTGCGCCGACAGTAATAAATGCTACTGTGCCGGGCCACGTCGAGCTATGATGCAGAACTCGCAAAGCTTAGAGTACTTGCGTAGTTCGTCACAGAGAGTTTATTCTGATAAAGTGAAGAGATACGACGAATATGATATCAAAGGAACTAGAACGAGGCAAGTTTACACAACTTTAAGTTAATGATTTAGAATTTATAGAATCTGTAAATTTTGCTTTCGAATTTTCCGATTCTTTAGCACTGCTTGTTTAAGAAGTTTGTATGTTGGGGTTACGGTTGTATGAATGTTTCAGGTACTTTACCGTTTAGTTTTAATGCTTATATTATACACTGCATTATGAACTTTGCACAATCTCACCTCACAGTAAGTGAAAATGGTCGAATAAGGTATATCTAGAAAAATGTTTGTATTTACGTGTAACTGCTGAATGGAGTAGATGATTACGTAGTTCATAAGGGATTTTTAATTCCTATCTTTTTGAAGTGAAACTTCTTTAGGCGCATGAGGGTAAACTTTTTACAGATGTAACGTCACGCAGGTATGCAACGGAAGTGACGTCATTTGCAGTAAACGCAAATGAAATAAATAAAAAAATAAATATTCTTTTTTTCACTTCTGACATGTGTACTTTGTACGCACGCACTTCTTTTTGCAAACGTATCAAACTCCATATAAATGTTGGGAATTATAATGACCACATTATAGGGGAAAATAATAAAGGAACAATTGGGATTATAAGTGACTAGCTGACCTGTGCCCACTTCGTTGGCCGGTAAACATTATTACTTGTGATGAAATTATGAGTGTGATTCGATTAGTTCCTACTGAGTGCTTATGTATTTTAATAAAAATTCATAATTGGTGTTGATAATATGACCAATAAACATCATTTAACAATTTAACTTGTTTTTTAATATAAAAAATACTACTTTTTGTGACTTAAATATAAAAGATAGATATACGCTGTCGCTGACTTTTTTGTAGGCGTTATTAAGCTCTACAACTTTTTTCTAGAACTAAATCATATATCTCTCATCGTTAAGGCAGCGTTCGTAAGAAACGCTTTCTTTCGACCGTTTTTTCTCCGACTTACTTTGTAAATCCGACTATCACAAAAAATACTTTTCATTTATCGGTTTAATATATAGCCTATAACACCCACAAATAACGTAGCTTTATATTGGTAAAAGGATTTCAAAATCAGTTAAATAGATCCAAATATTACCCCCTACAACCTCACCATCTTTACCTGTTTATAATATTAGTATAGATATATAGGTAGTTACATATTAATATAGATATATAGGTAGATAATGCGTCGATCGACGTATGTTCAAATCCTTATAACTGACACGGACCTTGCGGTGGAGGAAAGTATCGCGATGAAACCATAGCACGGTGGCGGAGCTCTTTCTAAATCAGACTGTCTAGCTAACATCTTTAAGTTGAAAATCTCTCACCAACCAACCTAATATACCTAAGTGTGTTTCAGCAACTTCAGTCCCATTTATGTTTAGCATGTTTCCAAAGACCACATTACCGTCAGATAAGATTGTGGTAAAATGCTAAAAATCTTTTTTTTATGTCATAGCAGGCAAACGAAAAGGTAGGTCACCTGATGTTATGTGATCACCACCGTCCATGGACACTAACAAAACCAGGGGAGTCGAAAGTGCGTTGCCAGCCTGTGTTTGAGGGAAAAGGTGGGATGGGGGAGAGGAGAGGGGAGGTGTATACAGAAAAATCTAAAAATTATGACACAGCATGACAAAGCATTATTAGTATTATAATGATACAGGTTGACGGGTGCGAGTAATCGCCGACGGGAAGACCGTGCCAGAAGAACACGTAGTTCTGACAGCCTGGCGCTCGACTATGAACTGTTATTACAGAACAAACCTAGGGACACTAGAAGCCGCAACATGCAGAGACTTACCGGTATGTTTGGTATACTTTATTCCTTTTTTTTAATTTAGCACGGCAGTATGACTGCACTGTGCTTAATGGTAAATACAGTACAATCCAAAAACAATGGCGACCACCGAGTAACACACTATCCATCGCATCTGTCATGCCCGCCTGCGAAAAGCTGGATATGAACAGGCTGATCCCGAAACGGGACTCGCAGAAGCGAATCACTATGACGGGCTTTTTCGCCATATACATGGTGGTTGCGACCCAATCAAGCTGTAAAACCCTACCACCCCGCTTTCGCCATCGCCTCGTTCGTTATTCAGCAGGGTACACCACGTGTAGGTGAAGTTAGCTTAGATGTCTTAAGTCAAATATAATTATACATTTTCCTTAATTAAATATTCCTTGTGTATATATGTACATATTTGTAATATTTCTGCTCACACGATTAGATGTGCTTATATTCTAAATATTTGAGCAATCCCATCGCAAAACAACTGTCGTCGTGCCAAATTATTATAGTCTTTAATTATTAGTTGAGTAGTTTTCTATGTATAAAAGAACTTTCAGTATCTGGTTAGTGATTCCAAAAACTAGAGTTCTTCGTACGTTATGTTACACAAGTCTCCGATACTTCCATTGACGGTTTTTGAAGAAGAATTGAGTCGCTATTGAAGTCAAATCAAAAATACTTTATTCAGTTTAGGCTCTAATAAGGCACTTATGAACGTCAAAACTACCACCGGTACGGAAACCACCCAATCTTCGAGAAGAATTGACGAGAAACTCGATCGAGTAGATCTTTTTAACATGTAAATTTCCAATAAATCATGCAATCGTTTTTAGTGGATTAGTGGATGCACAGAAAGGAGTCCATTCCAGATATTGATCCACTCTATAATAGCCTTTTCATTCCGTATTATTCCATACATGGTGCTACTCAGATTGGATTCTTAGCTCGTTATAAAAGGATTAAAGAGACCTATTTAAACGCTCCTACTCTTTTACAAAGTAAAGAGTTATTATAAAGTTAATAAATAAAAACATGCATATTTCTCTACTTTTTTTAATTGCATCGACATGATTAAATTCGCCGCGACTCCCACCACGTTGCGGAGACTGGAGTCACAAACGTGTTGCCCACTCTTGCGCTTTTGTTTTCGAACTGTTGGCTTGGCCCGAGGGTCTTTCATAGCTACACCACCCATTGTGTTCTATAGAAATGCAGTGCTGTAGTCATCACGATACTCGAGTCTTCGTAACGTCATGTACGAAGGGCAGGACCAAAATATTCATAAGCTTTAATTCTTATATTAAAAATCAATAAATAAATCATCATGTATATAAAAAGATAAAAGTATTTAATATTAAAGAAATAATAGTTATTCCGATAGACGAATAGGTGTCATAGTCATTAGACACTAATAGTGTCAAAACATAGAAGAATATGGCTGGGAAATTGAAATTATAATGCTAACGTAGATGTATTTTAGTTCGCAGCACAGGGGCGGGTTCCCACGACGCGCTGAGCGTAAAAAAGTCTGCTGAGATGGCGGCGCTGTTTGCTGACGTACGTCTCTCACAACGCACCGATGTGCGGTCCCTCTGCGGCGGGCGCAAGTCCCGAGCCCCGCCACCTCCTTCACTACCGCCCCCCGCGCCCCGCGCCGCTCCACCCCTCGCGAGAATGTTCGACCATCGCCCCCTCAACGCCAGCCTCGAAGAGACATTAGGATATTTACCCTGATTCAACATAACACAAAGAATAAACATACCTAATGATCATTAATACCTTACCGTATGTATGAACGTCACCGCAACTTAGTCATAGTTACTGAGATATTCGTGATCAAAGTTTTGAGATTATGTCACCATTGGTAAATTTTGTATATTAGCAACTTGATTTTTAAGTTAAAACAAAACCGTTTCGTCTAGATTCAGTTAGGTTATATTAGACTTGCGAAACAAAGACATATATAGTTGCGGTGGCATTCATACATAAGTACCATATCTTATTGTTTTACTGAAATGTAAATTACGAGACTCGACTACATATATTTTTATTACCGAACTTTCCTTTGACTGGATAGTGTATTTCATAAATTACAATATAAATAATAGAAAAAAATGTTAGTTGATAACTTTGGCAGTCATAAGCATGAACGCCGGACGCGACGCTGCGCTCGACGCTCGATTATAGCGTCCACTCTGGACGTACACTACGGCCTGAGTGCATCTGCGTTCGGCGGTGCGTCCAGCGGTGCTTCCAGTGTCCAAGAGCGACGCTCGCTCGCCACTCAGGACACTCACTTATTAATGCAAATGGTTAATATGAACGCCGGACGCGACGCTACGCTCGACGCTCGATTATAGCGTCCACTCTGGACGTACACTAACACTTATTTCTCGCGGATGACTTAATAACACAACTAAGAATGAAATATGAAAAAGCCTCGTTATTTACCCAATAAAGTTTTCTGTTTTATTTTAAAATCTTGACTGTAGGCGTTAATTGATTTCCTTTATTTGATATATTTTGTATCTCATTACTATTAAACGTATACCACCTTATTACTTAAAATAAGGATTTACAGTATATCGATTGTTTATAAGTGTAACTGTGTATTAGTTATTTATTTATTTAAAATAACATTTTATACATAGCGTGCAATATATCTGAGTCATATTATATTTAATAAGTAGCCTTATAATTAATTTAGCGTGCCTATTACACTTTGTAACTGTGAATATGTTTTGTAATAAATTTGGATCGTTATGTTTTGTTCCTTAGATTTCTGGATTACACTGAAATACGATTATGTATTTTGTAAGGTGTAAATATTATGATTTTAAATTGAATATTATATTATTTAATATTAGTTTATTACGTATGAATATAACATTCAGAGGTATGTCAAAGTATGTACGGAATATCATAGTTACACTAGAATATATTATATGTATTATTTATTTTTACTGTAAAACTGGTAATAGCATTGATATACAAAAACCCAAGATTAAATTAAGCACACTTAACATCTCACAGCCGGCACACAAAAATGAGTGCATAATTTTGGATTACGCACTCATTTCAAATAGTCTCGCGTCGCTTGCGTCCTTGTCAAAACAACTTTAAATCGTTCAGGTAAGGTCGAATTTGCAAAATCATACGCATATCGCATAGCTATAACCACGTATGTATATTGGGGCGTTTTTGCGGGACGGTTATGAACGTTAATTTAATTCGAGACTGTGCGTCTTGGGTTTTTATATGTCAATAGGTAATAACATATAATATTTAATCGCTTTTACTAATTATTCTATAAACGATACAATTCAAAGCCATAATACAAAACGAATGTCTTACTTTTACTGCAAAGTTTATAAATTTATCTATAAATTTTTAATGGTGTTTAATATATTATTAGTATGTTATGTAGAAATCATTGATCTACATCGAAACGTGTGCAATGTCAGTGCAATATTTTAATAATGGTATTAGGTAAGTGTCGGCTCCCTCGTTCGTGCAATAATACACTGTAAATAAAATGAATATAATAATAAATGTTGTTTTATTAAAATTCTTTCTGTAGTAATTGTCACATAGATCATTGTATTGCTTTCTATGTTACTACCTTATAAAATATGTATTAATGAAGTCGAGTATGCTCACTTTGTCAATCATGATTGAAGGAAATTTTGAAAAAACATAAAAAGAAGTCGAGGCACGTCAGCAGTAAAAACTCAAAGCAATACATTCTTATAAAGTTTATTAATAAATCAAGCATATGAGGGGTCCACAATCTTAATACAAAATATAAATATTAGATGTACACATGTCGCTATACGCGTCGCTAGCTTGACGCAAGCCGCGAAAGCGCAATACGACCGTAGCTTACTAGCATGTTATGACGTTAAATCATAAGCTTATCTGGAGTTCCGATCGAACCGTCGACTTGAGCGGTTGTCTGTCTGGCTGCGCGCGCTAAGTTCGATTTTAATACTCGTGATTTAGTGACGTCAGTTATTGTTTGTTTCGATCCGGCACACCTGCGCTTCACAGGTGCGCTGCACCTGCGTTCTTTTTCTTGGAACTGAGTGAGACCTTTCCTTGTATTTATTTATTGCTTTATCTATTTCTTGGTATATTTATTTATTTACTCTTTTGTTTATCTATTTATTTACGTATTTCTTTAATTCTTCAGTGATTTATTTTTAAATTTATTTTCTTTTTATTGTTTGTTTATTTAAGTAGTCTTATGTTATTTTTCCCCTGTCTCGCTTAGGTACTTATTTGCGTTGTTTTCCTATTTTGTTTAGTTTTAAACAGCTCCCTTTGATCCGGACTCGGGATAGTCCGTTAAATTCATTAAGGCGCGCCCCCCTGCCCCTCTGGCAGGGAGGTTTCACATGTCTTCCCCCGCCCCACTCCCCTCCTCAGGCCCCGGTATGGCCGCTGAACAAGAGATCAGTCTCTTAGAGACTGAGCTCATTAGCCTCCGCGGCTTCATAGCCGCTATCTGTCCTCGTCTCGTAGACGATTACGATGCGTACGCTGCAAAGCGTCGCACCGAGCTCCCTCATTCCTCGAAGCCCGCTCCCTCGATCTATGCCAAGATCGAGGCTTCCAACAACTTCCCAATCCCAGCCGATCGCGATAGCGATGACTCCGACTCCGACTCCGGCTCCGACATGGAGCAAGACCCTCCTGCTCAGCAGGATCCCCCTGCCGAGCAAGCCCCTCAGGCTGAGCAAGCCCCTGCTGCGGACGATGGCTTCACCACCGTCACGCACCGCAAACCGCGCAAGAAGCGCTCGAACTCCTCTTCCGATCCGGAGGACAAATTGCCCTCTAAAAAGATCGCAAACGTCGATGGCGCGAAAGTGCCAAAGGCGACACCAGCGCCCTCTAGACCCGACTCGCCCGTGGCTGCGGGTTCCGCAGTTTCGGGCAAGAAGCCCCGCCCACCGCCCCCCGTTACGATCCAAGACAAAGCGTCTTGGGTTGAGATTTCTAGCCTGCTGGAAACGGCAGGTATCCCTTACACCTCCGCCGTGAATACCGCTGTAGGTATTCAGGTGAAGGTAGCCACGTCCACCGCCCATCGCAACCTCACTCGTTTCCTTCGGGACAACCAGTGGGGCTATTTCACGCACTCTCTCGAAGAGGAGCGTAAACTACGGGTTGTGATCCGTAGAGTCCCCTCAGAACTCCCGACTGACGACATTTCAGACGACCTCAAGGAACAGAAGATTCCTGTTCGCGAGGTTCATCGTATGCGCTCTCCGCGCACCAGGGCTCCATATGATATGGTTCTCGTTGTCCTCGATCGCACCCCTCAGGGGAAAGCGATTTTTAATCTTACATCCCTTTGCGGCCTCTCCGGCGTCATAGTCGAGCCGCCGCGCAAAACGTCTGTGCCCTCGCAGTGTCACAACTGCCAGGTGTACGGACACTCCGCACGAAACTGTCGCCTGAAACCCAGGTGCGTTAAGTGCCTCGGCGACCACTCCACTAGGGAGTGTTCTCGCACGAAAGACGCCTCCGACCCTCCGAGCTGTGTTCTGTGCCGCGGCGTGGGCCATACCGCGAATTATCGCGGATGTCCCCGCGCCCCGCGCACAAAGCGCCCTCGATACCCCAGGCAGGCGTCGCCGTCTAAGACGGCCGCTGCCCCCGCCCGTCCTCGACCTCCGCCTCTCATGTCTCGAGAGGCCTTCCCGAACCTGCCGGGCACGTCTCGTGCACCGGCAGCGTCCGTACCCGCGACTAGTGCGCCCCCCCGCCCCTACCGGGCCCCTCAGGCCCCGTGGGCTCCTAAACCCGCGTCCCAGCACACTCCCAAACCTCCGGCGGCTAATCCTTCACAGGATGACCCCGCATACTCCTTTTCCCTATCGAGTATTGACTACGCAGGTCAACTACTCATTTTCCACGAGATCTCGGAGATCTCGGCGTACGAAGAGTGCTCTCGTAATCCGCTACTAGGTGCCGTCACGGCAATCCATAGATTTCCAGCCATCGCGGCTACACTACAACGGCTCGCGCGCGCAGCTGTTAAAAAATAAATAACTCAAATAAGATAGAATAAATCGCGCATTTACGTCTATCTTCCCCTAAAAATAACCGTCAAACAATAATAATAATTTTTGTTATGTCTATTTTTAGACTTCGGTGCCGTCACCGTTAGTAAATTTAAATTCAATCTTATAAAATGCGTGTTGCGCCCACGCTTTTGTAATCGATCCCTATTAGCTCCCGCACACTTCGCGGTTCTCAATAATATCTCGAGCCTAGGTCGTCCCCGCGCGGAGCCCTCTTGATATTATTTTCGCGATACAGTGACTCACCTACATCACTTGAACAGACATATGAGATCATCTCTCTCACACACGTGCACATATATACACATGGTGGGAGGGTTTTGTTTTTTTTTTCCCTCATCGAACTGAATCGAATAGTTTAAGTTCGTTTCAATCCGATATACACGTATTCATTTGTGAATCATGCAATTTCGATTGTATGGTTCACAAATGTATATATGTATGAATAGCTTAGAATAGTTAGCTAGGACAGACGTGTCTTTTTCCAGGAAACAGCCCAAGCCGAGGTGTGCGTGCACCCTTGTGTATGTTACCCAAAACCAAAATCGGCTGAGTGCCCTAAGCGCTCGGCCTTAGTAGTCCGGTGAAGCTGTAAAGACCTTGCCAGGTCAATAGCATAGTCAGTTCGAAAAAAAAAAAAAAAAAAAACATAAGCTTATCTCGTGGCAAAAAAGTCTAATAATATTTGAGCTATTTGTAACGTTTATCAGAAAAATAATGATGTACAGAAAGAACTTTAAACAAAATCGGTGTTATTACAAAAAAGTTAAATACGTATTGAATACATGCTTTAAAAAGGTTTCGAATTAAATAAACCGCGGTCGCTGAATGTTCGCCATCTTGTTCTTTTGTCTCGCTTTGGTTACGTTAGGTTACACTTGCGAAACAGGATAACGCGAAATTGCCTCGGTCGTGCGCGGTGCATTTAATTCGAAATATTTTTAAAGCAAGTATTCAATACGTATTTAATTTTTTTGTCATAACACCGATTTTGTTTAAGTAAAATTAGATTATTATATTTTATTGTTCGTACGATCACTTACAATTCTCTAGTTACAAAACAGCATTCAAACTTCTCTTTAAATGCAAATCCTTATGACCATTTAACATGTTTGGCTGTGATCAAACATTGTAAAGAGTTTTTAAATGTTTTAGACGGTTTAACGTGGTAATATTTGTTAAATATTATAACGGTTTATATATAGTCAGGGCTTTAAGGGCTTAGTACTTCGAAATCTTCGTAATGAGATATACATCAATATAAATACTAAATAATTATGACGTAATTAACAAACATACTCCACATCGCAAACCACGTAATGAAATTTATCCAAATTGGTTCAGTAGATCTTTGGTTAAAGCACTCAGAGAAAAATCCAAAATTCATAACAGATACAAAAAATACGGTAATTTAAGAGATAAATTAGAATTTAACATCGTGAGAAATCGTTGTGATGTATTAATCAATCGTTGTGATGTATTAATCAGGGATTGCTTTAATAATTTTAAGAAAAACGCAGTTGATAATTTGCGTAAACAGCCAAAATACTTCTGGGATTTCGTAAAAAAACTCGAAATCTAACAATAATTCGATACCAAATGAATTGTATTGGGATAGCGATACGGCCAAGGGTGAACAAGCAATAGCAAACATGTTTGCAAAATATTTTCAAAAAGTTTACGAATCAATCCCTACAAACTTTATGACACGTCAGTCACCATCACACTTCTTTATTCCTTACAACCACACTCCCTTCTATAAATGTTCAATACAGGAAAATGAAGTCTTTGATCATTTAAAATTATTAGATCCTATGAAAGGACCTGGCCCAGACTTGATATCACCAATTCTGCTTAAAAACTGTGCTCAATCATTGTATAAGCCACTATCACATATCTATAATATATCTCTTGATACGGGAGTATTTCCAACTAAATGGAAAGAAGCATTTGTAACTCCTATTCCTAAGTCTGGGAAGGTTGAAGATGTCACAAACTACAGGCCTATTTCCCTACTATCTGCTTCCGGTAAGGTATTGGAGTCAATAGTGCACGAACGACTATTTTTCCATTTTAAACAGATATTGAATTTGAATCAACATGGTTTCATGCCGAAAAGGTCAACTAACACTAACTTAATCGATTATGCGTCAGAGATCATAGAGGTCATTGATTGCCATAGCGAGGTGCATGCTATCTATATGGATTTTAAAAAAGCTTTTGACTTGGTGAATCATGATTATCTGTTATTAAAATTGGAAAGCTTAGGTATTCACGGTTCCTTACTTAGATGGTGCGAATCATATATTAAAAACAGATCGCAGTTAGTGATGGTTCGAGGCTTTAGTTCAAAAAAGTATAAAGTCCCTTCTGGCGTCCCTCAAGGTTCCTCACGAACAACTCTGATATCGATATACTTCAAAATGATATAGACAACATTCAGGAATGGTGTGAAGCAAATGATATTATACTTAATTCAGATAAGTGTGTCCATATAAAACTTACAAGAAAGAAAATGCCAACTGCAGCTGTTTATTACTTAAATGGTACTGCACTTTCCGAAGTTTCCTCAATTCGAGACCTAGGTATTACTATAGACACCCAATTAAATTGAATAATATAATGAAAAAATCTAGAGGAGACCATACTTTGTATTAATTGTTCTATTCTTTCACAATAACATTTCACATTCACACAACTTTCACATTTTCTTTATAAATTTCATTTTGTAAGAAAAAAGTTTAGTTTCTTATGTATCTTAGTTTCTACAGTATATTCTAATATTGTTCATTTCTGTTATTAAAAGAACTTATAAAGACAACAGCTGTTATTTTTACATCATAGAACCCTAAAGATATTATTTGAAAAATAAAACACAACGTTATAATGTGAAGAACCATCCTAAAATTTAAATTAGTACATGTTGCTTAGACTTTTTTGATGAGTGTATATATATATATATACACTTGAATAATGTATTAGTGTTGAATCAACGAAATTTGCATGTCAAACAACGGCCCAGGTCAAGGTTCGGCCACTTTGGGGCTTTTGCGCTAGTTGCTCTTTTGAATGCTTGCCACCAAGCCCAGTAAAGATATAAAGGGCCTTCAGATAATAGCTTGTAGTCCTTTCGAAAAAAAAGGCGAGGCAGTGGTAAGGTCTGCCAACAGAAGAGAAAAGTGTTCTCTTTTGAACTTTTAAATTAATTGTAGTGTGAATGACAAATATTTTAATTTCCGAATTTCGTTTTTTTTTTATTGTAGCTCGGCAAAATGACTGCACTGTGCCTGATGATAAACACAGTACAATCTAAAAACAATTTCGACCACCGTGTGACAACACTATCCATCGCCGGTCGCCGCTGTCATGCTGGCCTGCGATAAGCTGGATATGCACAGGCTGATCCCGAAACGCGATCCGCAGAAGCGAATCACTATGACGGGCTTTTTCGCCATATACATGGTGGTTGCGACCCAGGCAGGCTGTAAAACTCTACCACCCTGCTTTCGCCATTGCTTCGTTATTCAGCAGGGTGTGCACCACGTGCAGGTGAGGTTGGCTTGGGTGTATCAAGTCTTAGATGTTATTCGACACCCCTTACATCCCAAAATTGAAATTTTCTGAAAGTTTATTGAAATTATTAATATAGTTATTTATTGGTACTCGGAGCAATAATTATATACATTTTTATAAAGTTTATTAATCAATTAAACGTATGATGAGCTGTAAAATATCAATATTACATGTACACAAACCCCTCAAACCACTAGTGCGACGCGAGTCGCGCAAGGGCAATACGGCTGTAATGACGCGAAATTATAAATTTCTCTCCTGCCAAAAAAATACTGTTTAACGCGCCTAAAAAAGTTTTCACTTCAAAAACCATTACTAGCGTAGCATTATAGTTTGTACTGGGCAAGTGCGTCTTCCTAAGGAAAGTTCAGATTCAACTATCACCAGTTCACTTTTTTTTAAAACGATATATATAAGAATTGTATTTCAGATTTCAAACATCAAGCAACCTACAGACTCTAGCTTTTTCTCTGTATCGTGAAACTACAGTAATATTTGTTAAGGGTTGTTCCGGCTTTGGTCACACTGTTTAACTTTAACCGATATTATATTCAAAACACTACATCTGCTCGGATTACGAAATATTTTGAGGTTTACACTTACGTACTTCGCATCAACCCTTTATTGGTGTTAATTATTATTCGTCGATCGGAATTTGTTGTAACTTATCGGTCTCTAATATTATTCATATTATATTAATACTTTTCGTACATTTTTGACGTGATAACGTCTTATAAATCGATGAACGGCTGCTGCAAACACAAAAAAACATGACTCATTATCACTTTCAACCTGAGTGTTCGGTGCAAGCGAGAGTGCGGAACAAGCGACAGAAAGGAACTCGATCGGCCCAAGTTTGCGGCTTGTGACGCATCTATCTCGCTTCCACTCCATAGGCCGGTGCTTCCGAGTCGTTATCACATAAAATTATCATCCGTAAACTAACTTTACAGGCAACCATCGTGTATCTATATTCTAATTGGCTTTTACTTGCGGCTTCTCTCACGTTAATGCAAGTTTACCATATTCTTAGGGTATTCTACATTTGTTCTATATAAATGGTAACCTATATTTGTTTCTGTATTCCCGATACGTATGCATAATTTAATGTTGATCGGTTAAGTTGTTAAAGTGTAACAGACAAACAAAGAAATCCATATTCGCATTTATAATATTAGGATTAAGATATAATGACCTTTTTATATAAAAAATAATATACTGAATAGGGAATTTTAAACGTCACTTTGCGTATACAACGTTTCCTTCTAAACCGATTTAGTTTTTTTTTGCCTATATTGATATAAGAAGAAATTCGAGAGTCTGTATATTTTTCTGTTATTCATTATATTCGTCTTTACTGAATATCTGAAAATGGTGATATAATTGGACCATTTAAGTACTTCTAGACTTCTAGGCGTTATCACATGTCTATGGCGATCTCTATAGAAAAAAACAATCAAATGATATGTGTATGATAGATATAGATTGTTTAAAATGTAGAAATATTTAATCTAGTTCCATTATCCTGGGACAAAGCAGAGGAATACCTTTGTATGCAATAAACGGCGCCTGCGTTTCCTTTTCTCCTTTTCAGGCGTAGTATTTTCAATTATATTCATATCGTTGTTATCTGGAATTAGTATTTCCTTTGTTTAACTACTCTATTATGATGGTAGAGCCACACTGTAGCTATTACTGGTTTCAGCATGAATCGGTCGGCTCACCTGAGGTAGTACCACCCTCTCACAGAAAACCGACGTGAAGTGCTTGTATTGTTGCGTTTCGTTCGGTGAGAGTAAAAGCGCCAGATGCCCAATTCCCTTCCCTCCTCCTTCCCCTTCCTCGTCCCTACACAGGTTGGCAACGCACTTACGACTCCCTTGGTTTTGCTAGTATCTATGGATGGTGGTGATCACTTAACATCAGGTGACCCACTTATTCGTTTGCCTCCTACGATATAAAAAAAAAACTCTAAATACTTTGCAGCCCAAATTCAATAATACGTTTAATAAATGTATAATATTTTATTATTTTACAAACAAACTACAAATGTTCGGACGGATGTCACTGGTATAATATGAATTGTATAAAATCGAAAGCGGTAAGGTAGGAAGGTGGTAAAAATATTTCAACACAGAATTTTTTTGCAAGTTTAGGCGATTTTCTATGGATATAATTAAAATTTATCGGATTTATTATACCAATTATAACTAACCTTTACCTGTTTCTTGGCTTTGATTTTATACGACTCATATGCTTATAATAAACAATGTAAAGTCATCCCTAAAGGTAAAGATATAAAGTAGGTTTACAGTTAAACTTTTTTTTGGATAAATATTGTATTTTTCTATTCTCATATCTGTCAAGAACGGATATACTTTTAATAAAAGCAAATTTTATAAGCCTACTTAATATTTACTTACAAATTGTGGATAACTGAACATTTTAAGTACTTAACCATACCAAGTGTTAACATAAAACAAAGTGTTGGTGTGCTTGATTTAATTTATATTTGTATCGATATAATAAATGGATACGTAAAAATATATCGATATTACATTTGTTAATCTGAGAAATTATTCAGAGGTAAGCTATGGTTGTATTTATAAGGAATGTATTGATTTTTCAAAACAATTTATCAATTATTATTTTAACAGATTTACGTTATGTTAATTAATGAACGTGAAATAATAAGTTTATAATCAACAATAAGACAAAAGAATATACTTATAAAATGTATAACAATAAATATTATAGTGGACGCTACTTTACACTTCCGATTGGAATTGATTGAATACTGCTACGTCTAACTTTATATAACGTACTCTGTGCGTCTAACTGCAACAAAAAGCAAATCAATTAAGTATGTATTAATTATACAATATATAATATTAATTTATATAAATAATATATTATAGTATTATACAATAAATAATTTATTTATTTATGTAAAATAATATTATATATTGTATAATTATACATACATATATATTGATTAATTGCTTTGCTTTTTGTTGCAGTTAGATGTAGTAAGTAGTGTTCAATCAATTCCAAGCAGAAGTGCAAAGTAGCGTCCACTATAATTTTTAATGATGGCTTTCCGCAAAGTAACGCCTTCTTCAATCAAAAATGTATAACAATAACATGCAATGAATTTTTACTATGAAACTTAAATAAAGTATTGAATAAAGGTACGTTATATTATCATCTACATGTTTATATTTACAAAATTGTTTTTTGTGTTAATAAATTCATTTGTGTTTTACCGTTCATTCGAGTATTCAATTATATAATTATTATATATTATTTGAACGTATAAATATAAAGAACACCAAACTAAACGTCCATATTATGTGATAACAGTAGGACTTTTGTTCTATTATAATTTTCAAGTGGCTTAAACTGTCTTAAAAGACACCATTTTCAGTAACAACCACAACATTATCAGTAGTATAACATAATAAAATTAATGAAATACTTATGTTAAAAATATTTATGGATTTTGTTATCACATATATGTCAATAAAAACATCTTTTTATGTTACCAAAATATATGTTTTTTAACAGAGTCAAAATTCATTATAATTTTGTTTTTATTTAGTTATAATATATTTTCGATATCTAAAATTCTATTATGGCATGTCAGTAGGGGCGCACGGTACCAAGGCGACCTCTGGGTATCGGCTCCGCGTAGCTATGACGGAACTTTGTCTGTTGACGATCGGCCAAGTCACGATAGTCCCTATACTCCCTGTCGTAATATCTTTCTCTGTCCCCCTCCGCGTACGACTGACGCTGGTCCTCCAGCAAGCGAGAGCGGCTGAACGCCCTCTGTCTGTCATTCCAATCCCGTCTTCTCTCCTCAATCACCGGTTCAATAATCTCATCTTCTTCAATACGCCTGTCCAATTCCCTTCTCTCTCTGTATCTATCAAAATCTTCTCTGAGCGGTTTCGGCTCGGCTCTGTTTAAGTAATCCTCATTACCGTATTCATATCTTTTTACATCATCCCGCTTCCTACCGACACGAGGTAACCTTTCTATCTCTCTATGTCCAAGCTCCCTGGAGTCCAAGTCGCGTCTTTCGGGCTCCTTACGTCTCTCCGGTTCTCTGTGACGCTCCAGATGAGAACGTTCCGGTTCTCTTCGGGAGCTGAGGTCCCGTCTCTCCTGACGCTCGTCCCTTCTTTCTTCCTCAGGGGAAGAAGTCGAGCGACTATTCCTTTCCAACATACTCCGCCTTATCGCCATGTGCTGTTCTAATTCCCTGTTAAACCTCTCTCTTTCTAAGTTCATGAACTTTTCCTTAGCGACATTGAATCTATCTTTGGGTGAAGTATCGGCGACTTTGAGGCTACCTTCGCTGGCACCACGTTGTAGCTTCCCGAATCGACGTTCTTCTGTTCTGTCGATGCTACGATTCGATGGTTTAGCATCCGTGATATACCTCCTTCGATAGCTAGTGTCATCGGCAAACTTCTCCGGTTTGTCTTTCCTTTCAAGAGATTCGTTGCGGAATCGCCGTTCGAAAGTTTGATCGCGGAAGGGGGCGAGTTGGTCACGATACTGGTCGCCAAAATCATCATTGTATGTTCGCTCGTAGTTGCGAGGAGAGAGCGCGCGCCTGGGAGAGGCAGCACGACGGGGAGATGCCGCACGCCTAGGGGACGCTGCTCGACGGGCTGGAGACGCTTCAAAAGCTTCATGCATCATATACGCAGTGCTCTCTGCCCAGTCCTCTTCTGAAAATATAGACAAACAGTTTCTTTATAAAAATATAATAACAGAACAAGACATGCAAGTGATATTTCAAGATAATTGTAGTTAATGTAAATTATGAAACGTTTTGAAAACATCATAAAACTAAAAATTTGATTCCGATTCGATTGGTTCATGGTATTGCATATAAAACTTTTCCAAACTCTCTAAATAATCTAACTCTGTCTGCTCCATTAGCCCAGTTAAAATCTGCGTAATTTTATGCATACCACTTCGCAAACATTCCATTCGACTGACCCATTGTCGCTGAGATGACTTTACACACACGTGCCTAACGGTAACCACGCTCATCTTCGAAGACACTTTAACTGCTAAACTTGTTTATCTAAAATCAAACTGACATAGAAAAGCACCTGTCTCTTCCACGTACATTTTCTATAAATACGTTATCAGCGGCCATCTTGTTCATGAGAACGCTTTTTTAATTGTATGGGATTTAGGTAAACGCATTCAATTTATGTTATTGTTGTTCTGTGTGCTCTAGTTCGCTTCAAAGATACAATTGTGCAATAAGGTTAAATATTTATTTGTTCTTTGGGAAGGACGCTGAATATTTTCTGTTGTTAATTATATTAAGTTGTGTCAAGCGAAAGTTTCTACATTTTCTCTTGAATTGAGATCTATAGTTTTCTTATCTAAACGATGATTATGAATATGCCGCCTTCACTTGTGTTAACTATTGTTAATCATTTGTTGGTTTTATTTAGAGCGGAAAGCCGTGTGTATGTATTTGAAATACTTCGCGGCCTAATAAATAAATGTACTGCTGTATTTATGTAATAAATGTGGTATTACACACTTATTGCTTAAATAACTTTTAACAGAATATTAATTGATTTTCCAGCACTAAGTAAAGAAATTTTACGCAATAACATATGGCAATGAGCGATGCATAAATGTGTTTTTATGTGAACATTATTTAATAGGGATCATGCATGAAATTTTCAAGGTCGGAGATGCGATTTAATCTTTATATATAAATTTCTTCTGTGCGTGTGTATGTCACTGAACTCCTCCTACACGGCTGGACCGATTTTAATAAAACTTTGTGTGCGTGTTCCAATGGATCCGAGAACGATTTGGATTCACAATTGGACCCGGTAGGTGGCGCTGCGGTTGAATTTTAGGATTTTTTTTGTTGTCAAGGTAGGAAGGACAACGTCTGCCGGACCCGCTAGTGTTATGTATAAATTTTATGAAATATATTTGTTTCGGCCTTATCCAAATATGAATACAGTTGTCACTGTATATGACAAAAAATCACAATGAGTTTTATTTTATTGCAATGTTTATTTAGTGGTTTTCTTTGTGTGTTTGAGGTAAACATATTCACTATGAATTATTTAATATAGAAATATATGATATTCTTGTGAAATTACTTCCCGTCTGCTACTAATCATAAGTTATTTAAATTAAAAAAATATCTTCAAAACAACTTTCTAACAATGTATCGAACACACGATAACGTTCCGAGCCTGTCCTAATTCAAAATATAATACAATTTATATGTATGAAGTAAAATTTATTTCGTGTGATTTGTTAGTTTTGTAACCATTCTTCAAAGCACTATCGACTTATAGTAAACTAGCCTCTGCCCGCGACTTCGTCCGCGTTGAATATTTACTTTGGGCTAACACGCAGCGGAGCTCTCAAGAGAAAAAACCCCGATTTTGAAACATTATTCATTGACACACCACTCCTATTGTTCTTATCGTGATGATATATCCTATAACCTTCCTCGATAAATGAGCTATATAACACTGAAAGAATTTTTGAAATCGGACCAGTAGTTCCCGAGATTACCCCCTACAACGTCACAAACTCACAAACTTTACCTCTTTATAATATTAGTATAGAAGAATAGATACAGATTAGTATACGTTGAAAAATTGTGTAATAATTGTTTTATATTTTCAAGTTGGGATATTTTATTGTACGCTTTACTAGAATTACATTCAGTCTCTTGACGCAGTGGTAGTAAGCGCTGTTGATGAGTTGACAGGTCACGGGTTTGATTCTCGTATATCGCTGACTGTGTCTAACATAAACGTTAATCTGTGTCTGGTATGCATGGTATGTGAGCTATTTTCTTACCATAATACTAGCTATGTATATTTGGAAATTAAATAGCAATTTCAATACCCTCAATTTTTTTTGACGTACAATCATATACCATACGTACCAAAATTAAAATGTAAACAGATGCGTGTATACGAGGTCTTCCTATTCATAGAAAATAATTGTATTTTTTTTCTTCTTGGGAAAATACCCATCCCACTAATAGTGATTGCCTATTGTATTCCTCTTACATTGTTTTTCTATTAAAGGAAGTAATTTTTCCATAAAAAACCATAAACAGTGTACGCAACGGTGCTTGTGAAAAATGTCCCATGTAGTAATATATGTTTTAACAATAGGCTTTAATAAAGCCTTGAATTCTTTTGATAGTTGGTAAATACGTATGTTGGACAAGTTAAAAGACCTAGTTTGAATTGGGTGTTGAAGGAGTTTCAAATGTTAAAACATTTACCTATTAATACCTATCAATTAAAGGCAATTTGTAAACAGGCTTCCATGAGACAGGCATCGCCTAGTTTGGGGCCATAGTTAAGGCTATATTATGTAAAGGTTTTTATAGAAATAAATATATTATTATTATTAATTAGAAGTGAATATAATATTGTACGTAACACCAAAGACTGGAAATAAGGTGAAACTAATCTACACTAATCAAGTAATATAAACAAATGTTTCATGGTACAAATACACGAAATGGTATACATAGAATAATTATATTGTCACTTTGGTCATTTTGGCGGCAATTTTATTTTATTTACCGCGCTTTCGTCTACATAATTCAGTAACCATAGTAACATATAAGAATATTGTATCGAGTTCAATGAGCACTACTGAAATTGTCAAATATTAAAAACTCCTTAGACGCATATTTTATTATTATTATTTATATGTTGATTTATATTTATATTATTTGTAGTTGGTAGAGCCACGCTGAAGCTACTACTGGTTTCAGCATGAATGGGTCGGGTCGCCCGGGGTAGTACCACCCACTCACAGAACACCGACGTGAAGTAACAGTGCTTGTATCGTTGCGTTTCTTTCGGGCAGTGAGAGCACCGGAGGTTTACGTCCCTTCCCCCTTCTCCGTCCCCTCTCCTTCTCCTCCCTACCCTACCCCCAAAACTCAGGGTGGCAACGCACGACTCATCTGGTGTTGCAAGTGTCTATGGACGATGGTGATCACTTAACATCAGATGACACACCTGTTCGTTTGCCACCTATGATAAAAAAACACAAATCTCAAGACGTCAGCTCATTCATTGTTTACAATTCAACATTATTATTATTAACCGTAATTTTGAAGATAGAAGGGGTCTTTCTAATAAGATATTAGACCATACACGTATTAATTATTGACAATATGGGCATATTATATCATTATCTATCTTTAAGTCATTGTTTCAGTCGTTCCTTATGCAGTGTAAGTGAGCACTGAGGTAGTTAAGGTTCCAAATATGTTGCTGATGTTAAACCTCATTTCAGACACTGTTAGTATTTATATATCTAATGTACACGTTACATGTTACTGTAATTGGCGTGCGTGTCGTACATACAATTGTTTTAAAGAGCATTTCTATAATTGTACATGGTCTCACAGTTTTATATTTCTTTAATACAATTTTTAAAAACGCGTGAGGAGTTGCGGGTACTGCTAGTAAAGGAATAATTGTCTGAATTACATATTAAAGTACAGTACAAACTACAGTAGCAAGGGCCGTGAAAATTGGCATGCATTTTTCAACCCTTAATATAATGAAACGGGGTTGACAATTTGTATGGAAATCCGTAACTATTTCGCTAGTAAATTTGTTCTTTTATTATATTATATTAAACAATAAAGTGTTGGAAAAAAAACTGAATAGCAAACGCGTGTAAAACCGTGAGAAACTGCTATATAAATATAAATATAAATTAACTTACATATAAGATTATAAAAACAATGACGGTTTAAAAATATTTACTTTATACCTACCTACTTGTGTCTACGACGCAAAATGTTAACACCAGCCGGTTATTTAAATGATTAGACAAATATTAAGGTAATAATTTATTCTCATACTATGTGAAAAAACATAGATTAGAGATATCTATATTCAACTTCATACAAACGGCTCTACAGCCGGATTTCTCATATACAACTATAACCATGTAGTTATTATTTTCATAATTCACTGAAACTAGCCATAAATCTATTAGGTATTATGAAAATACAGTTTCTTTGAGGCTTAAAAGCTAGTGAACGTATCAGCATAGAAGTTTACGAAGCGGATTTTTTCGTAGATTGATCTACTTCTTTCTTGAATCCAATTGACCCTCGCTAAGTTTTTTCCGAAATTTTGTAATAGATGCCTATTATGAAGGAACAGTTCATAAATATAGAGTAACATTTTGTATATATGCCTTTTTTATGAATTTTTGCGCAAGGGAAGCTTATATCGTTATATTAGTGTAGTAGAATTGTTAAAAAAGGTAAAAAAAGAAAAAAAAGCAACCGATTTTATCCAATTTCGTACACGTGTTATACAAACCATTGTGTAATTGCTAAGCAATAAAATATATTCACAATATTCATACATTCCATAAGAAAATACTACAAAATTATAAATATATGTAATTCTAAACGATTGTCTGTACAGAGGAAGTGTGCCATTATAGAAATGAATAAATAACAGGTAAAATAAGAAGACGAAAAGAGTAACTGTTTAAAATCGCGTGCGAATCAGCGGACAGACTCTAATTGTATGCAACTTTAGTATAATATAGTTGTATTATACAACTACGAAACAAAATGGTCGCCTCTACAAAATAATCATGTCTCAGGAATAAAACTAGTCTATATAAATTTGGAAAGTAAAATATTATTATTAGTAAGCACATTGAAATTGCCAGAGTCGTTCTCTAGATAACAATTACGTAATACACAAAAATTGCTTGCTTAATTGTCAGATACCACAATATTGACGAGCGTAAAGAAATTCAGTTAATGAGGCCTCCGTATTAAACAACTTATTTCAACTAAGAAACTAGTTATGTACAATTCTACATAACTGGTTATATAAATTATGCACGTTAAAGATTTCTTATTCGCAGATTTTTTGTCTTTTCTTACTTCTAAATATTGGTTCACTGGGCTCGAGAAAAACTTTTTTTTATTCTTGAATAATTACGCTCGTAAATTCGAAAATACATGATCGGAGTTTTATTGGCTTGTAGGTATAACGAAATTTGGTTTATTTCATCAAATAATACATTAAAATTACTAATATACATTTATTATGAATGCGTAAATATATTTATTTTAATAGTTTACCCAACAATTTTGCAGTTGAACGAGGTATTGTGATTTTAGCAATAATATTATATAAGTAAAAATGTGGTTATAATATGATTGAATTATAGTATATAATATGACTAACTGACCGTCCGTTTATCATCATATAAGCTCCCATCGAAAATCAGCGCTGCAGTACCTACTGCTGTAGTGCACATATTTGCTGGATGAGTTTGCCAATTGTTGAACATTTCCCTTTTTTCATATTTCAATTATATCCAATTTTTTTTGTCTAATGTCTTTGTATATTTAATTTAATTGTATGGTTGTTCGAACAATAAAGTGTTTCTATCTTTCTATATTATCGAATGTGTGTTGGATAAGGAAGCAGAACATTTCTCCATGGCCAAACGAAGCTATCTAGCTATCGAGACAGACTAGACACTTAAAACATATGTACTTAAAACGATACCTAAGTGGAATATCTATACTAATATTGTAAAGAGGTAAAGCTTGGGAGTTTGTGACGTTGTAGGGGGTAATCTCAGGACCTACTGGTCCGATTTGAAAAATTATTTCAGTGTTATATAGCTCATTTATCGAGGAAGGTTATAGGCTATATATCATCACGCTAAGACCAATAGGAGCGGAGCATCAATGAAGAATGTTTCAAAATCGGGATACTTTTTCCTCTTGAGAGCTTCCGCGTTGGCGTTAGCCCAAAGTAATCAATCCACGTGAACGAAGTCGCGGGCAGAGGTTAGTAGTCGTATAAAACCCTATGTTTCGTCTCATACCGACCGAAGTACTTATATCTTATACGTAATATTTGGCAAAACATTATGGTAAATATAGCATGTTTTACGCGCAAAGTGAACAAGGTTAATTGTTTAAAGTCTATGGTGGTGACCTTCAATTATTCGTTTAGTTTTTGTTTCAAATGGGAAGGACGCTAATCGTGTTTGTAATTTGTACACTGTACGGTAATAGATCTTAATAATACCTATTTATTTCTACTTGTGTCATTTCCTGTACCTTTTATTGGCATAGAATTACCGTGTTTTACTAATTCACCTCATATTAAAGATACTTGCAGAAGAATTACTTAACATAATTTGTTTAATCTTTTGTTTATTATTACGTATTCAGAAAAAAATTCTATACAATATTTAATTTCATATCTCAAATATTGTTAATATCGTGATTACTTATACAGCTGTATACATTAAATCCCTTATCCAACATGAAGATCGAAATAGGCGAAATATTTTATTTGTACTATTAAATTGTAATATACTAACAACCATCCTTGATTTTGTCTGCACTAAATCTTTACTAATATAATAAATTCGCTCGTTCGGTCGTTGGGCCTGGGGGCTCATCTCCTCATTGCACAGGTCTGGCGGACGAGGGGGGGCAGCCGGTGTGTACCCGGTCTCTCCCTCTATAGGAAGGTGGCCGCTGGGCGGACCGTGGGGGCGGCTCTACAAGGTTGATTAGCTTGAACGATCCCTTGCCGCCCCCACAAAACGGTCTGTCGGTACACCGTGGGGTTTTAGTCCGTGCGACTCGGACATAACCCACCCTCTCCCCCGGGAGGGTGGCGTATCCATAAGGGATTTCCCCACGTTAAAAAAAAAAATGGGAGAGCACCGGAAGCCCACCTCCCCTCCCCCCTCGCCCCTCTTTCGCCAATTCCCGTTCCCCCTAAACACAGGCTGACAACGCACTTACGACTCCCCTAGTTGCTAGTGTCTATAGACGGCGTTGATCACTTAACATCAAGTGACCTGCATGTTCGTTTGCCTCCCATGATATATATAAAAAAAATGTTGGTAAAAAAGCTTTAATTATATTAAATAAAATTCTAAATTTAAACAATCCTAACTATTGGATCCAACTATAGCTAGAAATCATCTGTGTTACTTCATAACTATGCAAAAAACACATTAAGATCCGTAATGGCACACCGGAATTCTATATATAAAAATAATATACTACGTCTTTGTTAAACTAATTGCGAAGCCTGTTATCTTTTATATGTCATGTGATATTAATAAATTTATTCACAATTTAGACGGATCCTTGTCCGTGCCAATGTTAAAGTTAAAATGTAATCGAAACTACTCGAACATTCCACTATAATTAGAGTATAATCTATGTATAGATTGTAATAAGAAATATATAGGAATTTAATATCTCTGTATATATTTACTTGTATGCAGAATTCGTGATAATTGTGCTAAATGCAAAGAAGCGGTGACGTAAACAGTCGGCACCTGAGCACGAGTGAGCATCAAGTCACGACGGCATGACGCCACCAACTAAACTACCCATAAATAAATCGTGTTTTTTATTTGTAATTCAATATAATCACTGTCAAGGAATCTTTATTAATTTTCTTTATTCATAAGTTACTTTTATTTCCTTTTTATATTTATCGAGGGTTTGTTCAAAAAGAACACGCCTCATCCATACAACAAACAACAAACAACAATCGAACAAACAACTTACAAAAAAAATATATATATAAACTAAAAAACAGGATCTTGTATTAATTTTGATCTTAGGAGATATCACAGATTTATAAATATGAAAAAAAGACAAAAAAAGTTTTTCTGATGACATAAAGCTTATTTGATTTTAAACTGAGGAGTAAGACTAAAATAAATTTGACTGAAATCTATCCATTCGTTTTTGCGTGATGCGCGCACAACGGCAGTATCATTTATTTATCATTTACTAGCGGGCACGTCGGACGTTGTCCCGCCCTGATAATAAAAAAAAAAACTTGAAATTAGACATATGCTGTCGCTGGTTTCTGTCTAGGCATTATCAAGCTCAACAACTTTTCTCTAGAACTCAATCATATATCTCTCATCGTTAAGGCAACGTTCGTAAGAAACGTTATCCGTCGACCGTTTTTTCTCCGGCTCACTTTGCAAATCCGACTACCACAAAAAAGTCTTTCCATTTTCGGGTTAATATATAGCCTATGTATGACACTCACAAATAACGTGGTTTTCTATTGGTAAAAGAATTTTCAAAATCGGTTTAGTAGATCCAGATATTAGCCCCTACAACCTCACAAGCGCACAAATTTTACCTCTTTATAATATTAGTATATATTTATTATTTATATATTTACTCTGGGAATTTTACCTAAATCAATATAGCTCTTTATAGCGTTCAATGTATATCTTAAAAGATATCACAGATTTTAATACAAAAAAAATGTTATTGTCCTGACACTTTCGAAGATTATTTGACTTTGATTTAGTGGTAAATGCCACAAGGCCACAAAAATTTAATGGCTTGAGTATTCACGACACCACTAAAGTATATTAAACTCATGTGAAGTGGCTGCACCATGTTAGAGGAATAAATTAATTAATAACTTAGAGACATAAATCAGTTAATCTAAATAAAACGAAAGGGGCCTGGAAAAATATAGAAAAGTGATGTTCCTTCCATCCTGCTTACCCAAATGAGCAGGGGAGGAGATGATTTGTAATGAGGGCCATAATTTAATATTTTTCTACCAGAAAACCCTGATAAATCTATTGCGATAGATCTTTCATCGTCCGTTCTACGTTCTCACATACAACATTCTAGTGTCTTCTAAACCTGTGTACCTGTGTGGTTACGCTCGAATGTAATGCAAAAACTAACTGGCATTGTATGGAAAGATAAAGAAACCGATAGACGTATATAAGGATAAGGTATTACCAAATGTTATGTAAAATGTTTTTTATATCATAGGAGGCAAACGAACAAGTGAGTCACCTTATGTTAAGTGATCACCAGCGTCCATAGATACTTGCACCACCAGGGGAGTCGCAAGTGCATTGCCAGACTGTGTTAGGGGGGAGGAAGGGAAGGGCTAGGGAAGAGAGGAAGGGGAGGGAAGGAGAGATGGGCCTCCGGCACTCTCACAGACCGAACGAAACACAATAATGCAAGCATTGTTACTGCACGTCGGTTTTCTGTGCGAGGGTAGTACTACCCCGGACGAGCCGACCCATTCATGCTGAAACCAGTAATAGCTTCGGCGTGGCTCTACCACGTCCAGTAGTTTTCGTGTTATAAGCAAACTAACGGAAAAACAGAAAGATCGGTATAAGGAACTTACCGCTCGTGCTGTGGTTATCGTGCTGCCTGGTGTTATAGTCGTTTCGTTCGGGAGATGGCGCCAAGTCGCTGCCGATACCTGAACTACCACCAGATGATTCGAGTTTGCGTCTCGCGTTTATACCAACTATGTTCTGGTTAAGGCATCGCCGTGTGTCTATGTTGTTAAGGTTGCCTTTCTGACGGTGAACAGTGTCGTAGTCGCGTGGTGGCAAAAGAATGGGACTCTTACCTGGAATGATATCATGAAATATTTATTAACTATTTGATATATTTTGTTAAAAACGATTCGTAGTGCTTTTTATACATATAGTGTAGGGCGAACGATGTAATAAAAAACCTTGACAAATGATATACCTAAACCTTCTTCATGAATCACTTTATCTATTGTTGAAAACCTAATGAAAATGCGTTCACTAGTTTTTGAGTTTATCGCGAACAGACAGACGGACAGACAGACGTAGCAGAGGACTTTGTTTTATACTATGTAATGATGATTTTTTTAGTGAACGACCATCTTATACCAACTGATCTAAATAAAATTTAATGAAGCAACATTTATGCTTATTATTATTTATGTTATTATATATATTATTATTTATTCTATTTCGTTTCGTTGAATGTTTATATGTAATTTTAAAAGTTTGTGTTTGTTTAGTAGATATTTCTATTTTACGGCAGTTACTGGTGGGGCACGGTCGCTACATGACCTAGCTCCAAGTAAAGAAAAAAAAACACCGATTTTCTATAATCATCTAATCGAGAAAAACGTGTAAGATCAGTTGCATTTTTTATTTATCACGCAGAGCTACAATAACTATGTATTTAGTTGAAAATACCGGGAATCGAACCCACGTGACTAATAGTTTGCTAATTTCGTCACACAAAACGTAACGTTTCCCAGTATTACGAGATTATTGAATGGAAGGGACTATTAAAAACGTGTATATTTTGTCCACTCTACGCACTCTACTGGAAGCTTTCTATATTAAAATAAATAACAGTGACGCATTTTAATATCAGCACCTCCAGATATTTTATCATTTTTTTGTCACTTTTTACAAAAATATACATTTATTTCTAATTTACGCTATTCTTAGTCCAAATTTATTAAATTTTATTTTCTGTTTTTTAGTTGGATTTCTTATGAAAGCGTGTTTTTTTTTTGTTTTTTTTTTTTTAAACTATTATTTATTTTTCATTTTTTAGTTTAATTTTTTTTCGGATTATTGCATTGTGATCGACCTTTGACAGGTGTGCAAAGTTTGAATTAAACTGATCGTTCAAAGTAGGACAAAATCGAGCTCAAAGGGGTCGGTTACAAACATACATACATACAGGTGAAGCTAATAAAAGCGTGTTAAAAATTACACAGTTTAAATTAGAGATCGAGTGAATATTCCAACTTTTTGTAATGTTTCGTGTATTTCTCCTACAATTTCTACTCGTACGTATGTACAGTCGTCACGTCGCTTCATTCCGTTTTAAGTATCATTAGTATCTGTATGAGCGTATCATAGATGTTAAATGGTTAAAAGATCGACGTGACAATTTTTTTAAAAGGCTACTTTCGCATTAGATATTAAGCCTTGTGTCACACAGCCAGGCTAATAATAACCGTTAATGTAATTTCAGGTTCGTATGTGCGGTCAGTGAATCAGAAAATGTATACTAAATTATAAATTAAAATAATAGATTTGGAGATATGCATGCTTTTTCTTTCATAGCCTGTTTTTGGAATGACAATGACATAGAATGTGTCCTTTTTTATAATAAATACAAGCAGATTTTTAATGCACAACACGCAACCGGTAGTGGCGATGCGAGATCCTTTTATTTATTTTTTTACGTGGGGAAATCCCTTATGGATTCACCATCCTCTCGGGGGAGAAGGTGGGTTATGTCCGACTCTCACGGACTAAAACCCCACAGTCCGGCTATAACGATGTGAGATCCTACACTCTCCGTTCAATTAAATAAAAAAATATTAAGATGGAAGAATAAACAATTCAGTAATACACGACTATTACTATTGCACATAAAAGTCTTAAATAATAAGTGTAAGCAAAATGTTATACTAACAAAAAATAACATATAATTACAAAAAAAGCATTGCTGTTAAGTAAACATCGCTTTACAGTATAATTCTAATTTATTACAAAAATATATCATATTACATATTTCTGAAAACTACATCAATATATATTTATAGAAATATGCTAATAAACTTCCACCAATTGAATCTGGAATACTACATATGACTATATGATATCGTATATAAAAAAAAGCAGGACAAAACATATAACATACCATACCATACATAAATATTGGTGCACATAGATCAGTGTGAAAGCAACATCTACCTACGAAAATGAGATAATTTCACTGACCTATTCCTTTTTTACCTGTTGACAACTTTTGCTTGAGCTCCGCTGCGAGACTGTCGTATAAATTTGCGACGCATCTCTCTTCGTTGCTTCCAGAATCGGATTCTCTTGAGACTTCGCTACCTAGTGAGGAATCCGGAGGTTTTTTCGAGCTGGGCAAAGCTCCCCGCATTTGCAATTTACGTTCAATATCGGCAAATTTCTTCTGGTTCTCAGGTTTTTCTATCAACGCTTGCAAGTGCGCGTAGAGCATCTCAGCAGTGTGGTCCGAGTCGCATCTGAATACAATACAAACATTTCTAATATGAATTACTATAGTTTATAATATTAATGTTTGATTGTGGGAACACGACAGTCAAATTCTCGCGCGATACAGTGACACAAAATCTTACATCCCTGCGACAACATTACACATATCACCTCCACACACGTGCACGCATACAGGCGTACACATCAAAGTGGAAGGGTTTTATTTTTTCCCTTATAAAACTGAAATATTGCATGTATCAGGCAACAGCCCATGCCGAGGTGCCATGCGCCCTTGAGCTAGTTGCCCAAATAAAATCGGCTGAGTGTTAAGCGCTCGCCTTAGTAGTCCGGTGAAGCTGTTAAGACCTTGCTAAGTCAATAGAGTAGGCAGTTTGAAAAAAAAAACATTTTTAATCATTAACACTGGTGATCAAATTGCTTTTATACATTATCCGTGTTATTACTAAAAAAACGCATTGAATACTTGCTTTAAAAAAGTTTGCGTAATTACGTATTAAATGAACCGCACTCGCCTAGCGCTGCGCGTCAAGCTCGTGTTGTCCATTTTCGCAAGTCTAAACTAACCATACAGAAATAAAATAGCAGGATGTCGAACGTTCGGCGAGCGCGGTGCATTTAATACGTAAGTACCCAGACTTTTATAAAGCAACTATTCAATACGTATTTAACTTTTTTTATAATAGGACCATATAGGTTTATTGCATTATTTGACGACAATTTTACCTGCTATGGTATAAAATAGTAAACACGGTAAACGCCAGAGGGAGACTGGCGGTCAAGTGTAGGCCATCATCGTTTCAAATATTTACTTTTGCACCGTTCATACAGACTAGACTAGAGCCGTTACAACTGCGCAGAGACATTGGATCTCTGTCTAATTTACCGCATGTACAATGGAGAATGTTCTGAAAAACTTTTTGAAGACAACGTTCACGACATCGACATTCCAAATTCGTACCTCTCGACGCTGGTTGGTAGTTTATCCACCAACTATAAAACCTAATAAAATAGCAACAGCCGGAAAGTTCTCGAGAACCTTCATTATGGGTACGGTGATGTTGTGAAATGGGTTACCCGGTACAGTATTTACCCAGAGTTATATGTGTCTTTTCAAAAGGGAATTGAAACACACTCTTCAAGGCCGGCAATGCAACAGCGATACCCTTGGTTTTTTTTTTATATCATAGGAGGCAAACGAACAGGTGGGTCACCTGATGTGAGGTGATCACCACCGTCCATAGACACTTGCAACACCAGAAAAGTCACAAGTGCGTTGGCACCTTGTGTTTGGGGGAGGTAGGTTATCCGGCGCTCTCACTGACCGTAAGAAAGGCAACAATACAAGCACTGTTACTTCACGTCGGTTTTCTGTGAGAGGGTGGTACTACCCCGGGCGAGCCGAGCCATTCATGTTGAAACTAGTAATATCTTCAGCGTGGCTCTACCACCTTCAATATTGCAGATGTCCAAAGACGACGGTAACCATTTACCGTGAGATGGGCCGTCTGTCTGTTTGTTAGTATAAAAAACAGTAATTCATGCAAACGTAGTCGCGGGCTTAACTACTAAGACATATTACGCTTTACCTTCACGTGAATAAGCCGTTCGTAAGTACTGATTTGGTATGTATACTTAGGGTATTGCTAAATAACATGTTTTCATAGCACGCGGTGTGTCGGTGTGCATAATATTACAAGACACAGAGCCGCGTGCCGAACTATTGTGTAGTGCGTGCGAATGTCAAAGTTGATCGATATTACTCGACAAGGCCTAATAAATCACTTCGGTAATTTATAGTGAGTAGAACCTTTAGCAATAATAAATTTGTGGAACACGAAAAATTGTATCATAATGCATTTTGTAAAGGTATAACAGTGTGCTCTATATTTTTGAAGCGGAATACTATGTTACTATAGAAAATGTTATTTTAAGCAAGTCGAAGGGTTTTGTTTTTTCCCTTATCAAACTGAAATAGTTTAGAAAATTATCCGATACGAAATATATATAAGAGTTGTTGAGGTATGTATCTCTGGTACACATATATGTTTCAACAACTCATATATGTATGAATAGTTAGTTTAGCTTAGGTTAGCTTAGATAGATCGCGAATAGCATGTATCAGGCAACATCCCAAGCCGAGGTGTGCCGTGCACCCTTGAGCTAGTTGTCAAATAAAATCGGCTGAGTGCCTTAAGCGCACACCTTATTAATCCGGTGAAGCTGTTAAGACCTTACTAGGTCAATAGCATAGTCAGTTCGAAAAAAAAAAAGAAGAAAATGTTATTCAAATACAACTTTTTGTAGCACGGTAGTGAATTTTTTTTTGTTATGCGTTACTCGCTAAGCGTAAGGTAGGTATATATTTGTTATATGTGTAAGTATGTATAAGTGTCTATCTGGTTCTGTTAGTATTCAAAAATGTTAAGTATTTATACTACGGGACTTCGAATTGTAAATAGTTTATGAGCATTCTCATATATATAATTTAACACATATAAGCCAGATAAATATCACTTGTTCCGCGTGTACACACAGATATACGCGACGTTTTTTATCCGTTTGTAAGTATGGAAGTTGAATTATCTTCATGTAAATGGTAAAAGTAACGTAGATAAATATTGACTGGTGTAAGAAATTTTTTCCTATAGCTTACAAAAAAAATAAAAACCTCTTTAGTAATTGAATTAAAAAAAATCAATTATTTATTTGAATAATATGACAAAATATTCTGATGAATTCTTCAAGTGTAGAGACGTGACGAGTTGGTTATTATAAAGCCATTGAAATTTATGTAACAGTCAGATTACGTTATTTATTCATTACATTACGTTATTTATGTTAATACTACTGTCCCAGTCTACATTTGCTTGTAGAACGTGTTTACGGTTTATTGTTTGGTAATTTGGTTACAGATAATGCGGTACAATGAATTAATTAAGTTTAATTTTGATGGCTGTACACGTGGGACGGTATTTGTCAACAGTTGTTCTGTGTATGTAAATAAACAATTCGTTTTTTAAAGACTTATGCCTGTTATCTCGAACTTTATTTATTTATATATTTATTAATAATTGATCAAGAGATTTTCAATTAAAATAATTCCAGGTTGTGATCAACATTAATAACCCATTTAACTCAGTTTGTATTTGATTTATATAGCTACAAAGGCAGACAATTTAAAAAAATACTAGTGGTCTCCTAGTGGGCGAGATTCGATCATAAATCATTTTGACATTCAATAAGACCAAAGAAAGTAATAATTATTTCAGTGGTTTCATAAATTTCAGAAAGATACATTATTTATCAATTAATAATTAATGTATATTATAAATTTACTTATTATATTATTAGAAAATTAACCTACAGTTTGACCAGTTAATTTCAAAGGGCATGTAAGGTATGGAACGTAAGAGTAAAATGATGAATGGCGAAACTTCTTTCTTCATTTACATGTGTGTATATGTTGTGTGTCATTCTAGCAGTAGTGTGTGTAACGTTTTTTTAATTAATTTAATGTATTTCTAATGCATTTGATACAAAAAAGCTTTATGTACTTCTCCATATAAACTTTAGCTATACCAAATTTCACGTTCATCCGTTCGGGCAATTCCCTTAAAAGGGGTACAAAGTTTTCACTTCACCTATTAATATATAGATGACATTTTATAAAATGACATGAAATAATAAATCCAAGAGAAAACGCTTTAAATGTTGTTTTTCACATGTTATATGTAGATTATAACTTATAAATAAGTATATAAATTAAAGAAATAATCAATGATCATTGTGTGAAATATGGTCTCGAGAATGTCATTCAAAAATTCATGCATAACTTAACATTCAAAACTTTTAGAGCAAAATCTGAATAATTTAATATGGAATTAAATAGAACACATTCCGTGCTAGATTGTGACTCGTTTTTATATTTTAATTATGTTAATTCTCATATATTGTAATCGATTAAGGTCGAGTATAAACTAGTTCGTTCTGGGACGGAATTATTAAAATCGAGGATCGGATATAAAGATGAAGCTTATTATATACTTATTGATATAATGTTAAATTAGAAATTATAACCTATAAAATGTAGAAGGAATAAAACGTTGATATAGAGGCTAATAACGATAAAGGACTTAAGGAAAAGGATATTCTTCATAATAAGATTAATGATAACCCATATATAAGCGTTAGTATTTATACTGAGCATAAGTAGCAGAGGCAAACCTTAGTGGTATCAATATATGGTAGCCTCTTTCGACAAGTGAAGAGCTAAATCGTATCTGCAACGTTAAAACTAGTACTATTATACGAGACATTCATTATCATAATTCTAGGCCTTTACATCTTTAACAGATGATTTAAATATCACTCTGGTGGCACTTCCGTCGGTGGCTTACGAGACCCATCTGAAAGAGGATCGCTCTTTCGTACTTTTGACAAGTACGGTTGTCACACAGGTGGACGGAAGTTGGAGGTCTGCTCGTAGCGCCTCATGCGTTTTTTCTTCAATAGTCGAAACTAAACGACGTCATGCTTTGGCTGACTTTCATGAATTAGGCAACACCATTTAGCACGATCCTCAGCCATCTCTTCTCATTGGCTTTTTGAGATGTTAAATACAGCTATGTCACGTTTCCCGCTATTCTTAAAGCGAAGTATAGGACGTCCAACAGACCTCTTTCCATTATGCACATTATAAATAGGTTGTTAATTGTCACCGCTATATATAGGAAACCTTGGTAATTCCAAGATCACTCATTTTCTAAACAATATAGACGAAATAGAAAAAAAGGTTTCCTATCACGGTAATGCGGTTTGTTTAGTTAATGTATTAGGAAGTTTTAATTCTGTGAAAAAATCAATTACGCATCGTGGGAAAAGCAATCACGCACTAATCAAACTTATGTGTTGACATCGTACAGCAAAATAAAAAAAAATACAGATTCTGCGAAGTTACGGAGAAAACTCCAAAGGACTCTTTGTATGTTTTTATACTACTTCGGCAAATTAACTGTACTGTATCTGATGGCAACTACGGTATAGCCCAAAAACAAGGGCGTCTCCCAGTGCTAAATGGCAACGGCAATTGTCGCTATCATGCCGACCTGCAAAGTCTGCACGTCGCATTTGATGGGACTGATATCGTAAGAGGATAGGATGGCTGGTTGACTGATTCCACATCTTTACCAACCAATAATAGCTTTAGCGTGGCTCTACCAACTACAAAATTGTTCCTATTGTTAAGATAATAGACAACGAATATTAAATCAGCATATCATCTAGTATTACCATAAATATTTACGTTTACCTTCGTGTTTTAAAAAATGATAAAATCATTTAAATTTTTGATGTTTTTTGTACGCGTATTGTAACTTGTACCATTAAATATTTAATAATGTTGTAACAGGCACCGGACTCATCCTGTTTATTTGACCTCACAGCATCTGACTCATTTAATGCGAACCGAGATTCTTTCCTCTCTGATGTGAATGTCAAGGTCTTAACGAATCACTCGCAATTTAAAAAAAACTTATAAACATGATAACAACTTGAATTTACATATATTATTCTCGTCTCTATACTTTTTTTTTAACTTTACTGTGGCAACCAATCTTTTATATTATTACTGCCATTGCCGAGTAGTTAATAGTATTACAAGTACTTCTTCCATTCCATTTTTGGCAACCAGTCTTCTAGTAGACTATTACTGCCATTGCCAAGTGAGTATCGATATTAGAAGTTTCTTGATATAATTTTAATTAACTAACAAGATGGCGGCCATCTTGTTAGAACTTTCCATGGAGTTTTTGTGGCATCTCAGAATTCATGGTCCGTCGTATTATTTTCCATTCATTTCACTTATGCACAATAAACAAACTATATTAAATAAAACACCACCAAGTTTACACAATATAGAGTCAAGTAACACAAGGTTATGAATAAAAAATAAAATCCACTACATGGCAGACCAAGATCCCGCCAAAAACTCCGTCTCTATACTTATTAATAGACTATTCAAACTTTTTAAAGCGCGCCGACGTGTTTTATCGTTGACATTTTTTTTTATTTGTAGATACACTCAAGCATCTAAGTATTGGTGAAAGTATCATATTCTTTTTGTTTATCAATCGGCCATGTTTCGACAGTTGGCCAACTGTCATTTTGACAGCTATCTACTCCACAGTATAAATTACGAACCGTGATTACGAATTCAAGCGTTCGTCACAGTGGAGGTTGTAGTGAAAGGATGGTACATAACCTTACCACGTTATAACCGTTGATCGATGAATAGTTTTCAAATGTTGCGCACGACAACATATTATTAGGTTTCTGTGTTTTTGTGTAGAGGTCATTTTATTCACCTTCGCGCTAAAAAGCTTAGAGAAATATGTGTATTTATTAGAAAGTTTCTATTTCAAACAAAATTAATAACATAGATACATTCTTATAAACGATTTTTTTTTAAATGGAACGGTTTTTTTAAATATTTGTATCTTCACTAATGTCTCTAGCTAAACGGTCACATTAAAGTCATGTATTTAGTTTTCAAATAGAAAAACAATATCATATCTTTGTAATACATAATTACATACACTATTATAGTGATTAAAGCTTAGTTAAATCCATATATTTTTTAAACTAACGTTTTGCAAGTAAATGATACTTTTCCGTTTAAGGAGGATACGAAATGACTGAAAATTTACTAAAAGCCTAGAAGCTAATATAGATCATTTCATGTTTATGATCAATTATAACAAAACACATCGAAACCTAAATCTACGAAAAAATACTTGTTAGGAGTAGAGAGAGAGAGAGAGAATATACAGACAATAAAGCGTCAAAAATAATTTGAAATTATCTGTATTCAATGTGTTATAATGATATAAAGTTTTCAGTCTTAATTGAAACCCAATGCTTTTAAATTGACTCAAATATCGGAGAAGAAAAGTAACACGTGTAACGATAATTCGATTTTTAAATCGATTAGAATTACGTTATCAATTGAAGCTAAGCGATTGTAAATGAATCGACGGTTTAATCCGTTTATTTTATCGGCCACTATAAAGCCGACCCGGTTCACCTCCCGATGCCCATTTCTGATTGGTGTCCTCGTGTACCTTTCCTACAAGGATCCGCCTTTTAAGGGCTATTGGATGGATTCCGCTACTACGACTACCAGAACGCAGTATTTCGCTTTTTTATCGTCATGTCGGTCCACTAACATTACAGCTTAAGTCATCTCAACTCGGGTCGCATTGAGATATAATTGAATCTTATTTTACACTGATATTATGTTATGGTTTAATAAATGTTACATCTTTTTAAATAGCGTCGCTTTATATATATTAGACTTTTTCATTTCTAAGACTTCTCTAACCGATTATTTTTTATTGTAGTATTGACGATTGAATGGTTTGACCGACGGAATATCGATTCGATGTCACAATTTCCCCGTGTACCCAATGATTATTCAAAATTTGCGTACATTTACTAATATCAATCGGCTGTCGGCAAAGGAAAACGTTGTGAGGAAATCCGAATAGCTGTCCTTGTAGTTTCATCACATTTGGGAAAATACAGACCTATGCATATTTGAAATCGATAATACGTTGCAAGCGAGCTGGCATGGTGATTATACCCGAACCTTCCTTTTGCAAGAGGTCTTGCATGGTATCTTTATTATATTAATATATTTCCACACTTCACTTTCATTATGTGATTGGAGGTAAACGAATGGACAAGTCACCTAAATATGTATTATCAAAGCATAAAAAACGGACGATGGACCATTGACAACGGGATTTTTTTATAAGGACCAAGTTATTGGTAGTCATGGCGGCATGGAAAGGAATATTAGCTCACACTGTATCTACCTTCTGGTCTATGGATCAAATACTTGATCCAACTACCCAACGAGAGTTAATAATAATAATGTTTTGTGATTATTTTTTTATTTTATATTTTTGTATTTAGGTATTATAAATAGAAAGATGATTTTTAGTTACGGAATAATGTATATTTAAAAAATGTAACGGATTTTAAGAAAACAAATTATAAGAAAATATATAATTATTATATGAATATTTAACAGAAATATATTACAGTGGGTTCGTCATTTTACATTTATTTCGAGTTTTTATCATGAATTTTAAAGTGAATCTGCTAAAACATGTTTCCGCTCGTAAATTGACATATAATACATATGTCAATATAATACATATACATATGAATCGTCGAATTCCATAACGAAATAATACACTATAATTAAAAATAAGTAAATATACGAAAGAGTGAAAAATTATGTACATTTTGTTAGGTTGCTATTACACCACGATTTGCGTAATCTAATTTTTTTATATTTCTTATCGAAAGAGTAACTTATCTATAAGCGAATATAATATATGCCGTGTCTGGTTAAACCATAAAAAAGAAAGTACAATCAAGAGTTTAAATGATTTTAATGTTTTCGGTTCAGTTTCTAGACTATCTATGACCGTGGCGTTGCATGCGATTGCCTGTATTTGTTGCTATAATTTATTAGTTACAAAGTATCCGCGCCAGCATTGCACGTGTGACGTGTGTACTAACGAAGAATATGAGATCATATATTTCCTTTACAGTAGGACCATGTAACGAAATAAAATAGCAACTGAACATCAATATTTTTCAAAATCTCATGTCTCACTTACTCTCTCAATTTTTATATGGACCTGTTCATCTCAAATTTTAACTTTTACGTACGATTTTTGAAATATTTTCTTCTATATCAACCCTGCCATGAGAACTACATACACAACCCAATAATAACTCAAACAGGTGCAGCCCTTATGAAGTGACGCGCTTACATACATTCTGCGATTGATTTTTATTTATATAGATAGATAAGTAAACAAATACCGCCGAAGAGGTTGCTACATAAATATATTTCGTTTACTACAAACATAACTTATTTGTTTTATTTAAAATAGGCCAGGTGAAAGGTTAGACACTCGCAGTATTCTAGGGTATGACACTCCATGATCACATTTAACAAATAAAATAATAATATCAAAACAAATACTAATAGACAACCAAGAGAACCTTAGGTAAGGTTCTAAGAATTTCAAAAGTATGGATAATAACTTAAATAAACCTAGGTTGAATGACCGGCGATAAAACCCGCGAGCGGCAACCCGGAGTTAATAACTTTGATAATAAAACGGATAATAATCCCATTTGTTTGTTGAAATTTCGAAAAGTTATCCTATGTTAGCTAGTTGCTTGGCTTCACTTTCACTTCACCCGACGGTCATTGACACAGTGCCTTAACATAGATACTTACAGAATTGAGTATAATTTTTGTATGTTTCTAAATAATTAGATGAAATATTAAGCACCTATTTTTTAATTGCTTTAGAACGAGATTCGAGTGCTGAGTTCCCTCCATAAATATTGCTACTATCTAAATATTAACCTGGTATAAGTCTGACACAGAACCTTAAAAATACTAAAATACTTTTAAGACACGACTATACTGGTCATGTCGAACACAAATAAAACCGAAAATGTTGTATTTTCTGTGTTAATCCCATAGAAGTGAAATGTGTTGATTTATTACTATTAAGAATTATTACTGAGCTGAATGTCTCTGAACATCCCGTGTCAGTGATATGTTATCAAGCCAGCGCTAAACCAGCTATGCGGCTAAAACGTTTTTGCAGCCATTAGACCTCGGGAACTAGACTGACTCCATTTAAACTTGGCTTTATGACAGGATGTTTACCAGTATTAGGCCTGGTGTAGTCCGCGTAAATTGTGTTTTCAAACCAGATTTATTGAAGTTAACCAAACCAGACGTATTTAAGACAATTTTATATATAAAATAATATAGATCTGCCGTTGTACACATATCACACAAAAACTACTGAAGAGATTTTGTTCAAATGTTTTTAGTTTTACTTTATAAACATGTGACCCTTACCTAAAAAAAATGGAGCAGTCGCAGGACGAATGGAAGATGTGAAACACATGTGTAACGCAGTAAACAACACTGTATACACTATAGGTAAGCGAGCTCAGTGCGGCAAGAGAGATTGCGCACAGTCGCTTGCGCATGGTATCGCGTCGCCACGTCTCACACACACGCCACGGCTTGTATGGCCTCACGCCACAGCCTGTATCGCCATTCCAACAATCAGGTTTACTCTTGCCTAATGCTTATGCTCGCTTCATGTAATATAGAGTTACTCAAATTTTAGGAAACTACGATTTTTTTAAATACTACCTACGTTCAGTCACATGTATTTTCTAGCCCTGAAAAAGTGGGGAAAGCGGTGTAGTGCGCATGCAATCACGTAAACGAAGTTAAGAGTATCAATTATCAATAAATGTTTATGAAATGTAATGTAATATTTACAATTATATGAATGTATACTTCTATCTAACTTATTAACTCTTTTATGGGAACTAGTATTAACTAGCTCTTTGTATTTGGAGTCTAATGAAAATCTCGTTAAATATGTATTTAACTAAACGACCTTGTAACAAATAGTTCGCTGGTCGTTAGTAGATGTCGCTGAACACGACCCCGACGGATGCGCCTGCACACAAACGTGATATGTCAACGTTCACGCCGCTATGATAATGTTTGAATCTTGTAACGAAATCGCCAATATTCAACAAAATGCTTATGCGACTTCGAAAATCCTAGATTTTTAATTTTTTAAACTGCTTGTTGTCATGCTTTGTTTACAAGTTATAATGAAAAGTTTTATTCGTATTATATTATACAATCTTAATACGGTAAAAGTAAATAATGGAGTACATATTTAAAACACTCGTCCTTTTTTAAAATTGGAGTTATTTTTCTACGTTATTAACAACTGCCTAAAAATATGTAAACATTTTTTATACATTGATAATTCATCTTCAGCACTATAATCAATTATAAGTGCTGTTTTACAAACATCTAGTTTTATTCGCAATAGGCTTATAAATGACGAAGTTCTGAGGCAGCAAACAGGTAGTTCAGTAAAGCTGTAAAGGCTTTTAAAGCCAACAACATTGAAAAAATACAAACTTTTTCAGAACGTCCTCCTTTTTGAAATCGATTAAAAATATTCAAATGTTAAATATCCATTTTAATACGAATATTTTTTATATGTTTTTTACAACCTCATAAATTTCTTCTAGTTAAATTAAAAATAAAATATGATTTAAAACCACACAGAAAGCGTAGTATTAAGTTTCAATTAATTTAGTCACTTAACTATTAATAATAATGAGGGCCGAAAAGTATCAACAGAGGATAAAACTTGTATCATTCTATGTCGTAACTTAATGTTTACATTAAATGTCAGGTGAAGATGTTTCAATCCCTTTGTTTCGCTTAACATTTACAAGTAAAGAGTTACGTAATAAAAAATGTATTGAGTAATGTTGTTCAAACTTCCTTATAATTAATGGGTTTTATATAATCTATTTCATTTAGTTTCCAAAAATAATAAAACATATTTATACTAATACATTGTAATACTAATCTATACTGGCTGAGTGCCTTAAGCGCTCGCCTTAGTAGTCCGGTGAAGCTGTTAAGACCTTGCCTGGTCAATAGCGTAGTCAGTTCGAAAAAAAAAAAACTAATCTATACTAATATTATAAAGAGGTAAAGTTTGTGAGTTTGTGACGTTGTAGGGGGTACTCTCAGGAACTACTGGTCCGATTTCAGTGTTATCTAGCTCATTTATCAAAGAAGGTTATAGGCTATATATCAAGACCAATAGGAACGGAGCACCAATGATGAATGTTTCAAAATCGGGTGTTTTTATTCCTTTTGAGAGCTACCGCTGCGTGTTATTGTTAGCCCAAAGAAACTATTCCCCGCGGAAGAAGTCGGGGGCAGAAACTAGTTAGTGATATAAAAAAAATATTACTGGGTTTTCGATTCCGGCTGGATAGCGTTGAAATTGATCGCGCTTATCGCACACCAAATCTAATACTCTCAATTGTGGTACGTTAAGTCGGGTTCTGGGTTTAGTTATACAAAAAAATAATTGATGTATGTAATGCAAACATAACAGATTTTAACTAAATGGGTATTAAATTATATACGATAGTTATAACAAAATACCAATTTATAAATTTTTGTCTGTCGGTCTGTTTGTTTTGGATAATCTCTGAAAGGGGCGATCCGATTTTGATTAGACTTTCACCCAAAGATAGCTGATGTAATAGTGAGTAACGCTGGTTTTGTTTTAGATAAAAGCATTCCATGCAAATATAAACTAAAGAAGTAGTGTCCAAAACCGTCCGCACCCTATGTGCACTTTTACACTAAACGAACATCTTCATGCTAAATGATATAGTCGTGGGTATCACTAGTGAAACATATCCAGTAATCAACCTAGTAATCTTTAGCTAACTGGATCGTTACGAACATACATTGTGAATAAACTCACGATTATGACTCTCTTTTGTTTTGTTTCATTTGAGGAAATCATACAGTATATATAATAGAGACAAGAGACGATGAATTATAGGTCTACCATTGGCCGCTGTTGTATTGTTCTTTCCGTAAGGAACAGTGCAGTTAAATTTTCGTGTTTTGAAAGAAAAATATATATCGAACTATTTACCCATAACTACCTTAAGCATAGCGTGGCATCGCTTACGTCAATGTGGGCTTGACCTATCCCTCAGACCACATGTGTATAAAGTTTTATTGCAATCCAATGAACGGTACGGCAGCGTTTGGAAAACGAATAAACATGATTCATTTTTATATATTAGCTAGCGGGTACGGCGGACTTTGTCCCGCCTCGATAATGAAAAGAACCTTGACAGATGATATACACAAATCTTCCCCATGAACCACTCTATCTACTGGTGAACACCGCACGGAAATCCGTTAAGTAGTTTGTGAGTTTATCACCAACAGACAGACAGACGTGACACAGGACTTTGTTTTATTATATGTAATGAAGAAGATTTATGATTTGCTCAGTTCTCTTTTATTTTTTGTTGTCAAAAAAAAAAACTTTATGAGCATTACGCGGTAAAACTACTAATAATGCTATTCACAAAAGCTTACGTTGTCATCAGAATAACATAACTAATACTGGTTTTTACTGGGAAAATAAATGCGTTCTTTATAAATTCCGACGTGTTGTGTTTGAAGTTATACTTCGTTTGGCGCGTTAACGAAAAATGATGAGAGTAAATTTTTAAGTGCGCGCACACCATCACGAAAAACCGACACCCTGAAGTTAGCTATAGTCAACTTTTTCTATTGTTAGTGTCGTTTTTTCTACAAACACAGAATAAGGCGAAAGATAAAATTTTTGGAAAGATTTTCATCTTGTTACGCCCAAGAAGTATAACTTCATAAGTACACACACACTTTTTTTTTTAAAACACGTGTCTAAATTAAAAACGAATATTCCAAATTTATATTCTATTCGAGTAGTGGTCATGAGTGACTTTTTAAACTTGCAAAGGTTGTATCAATAAAACTGGAAGGTCAAGCAAGCGTCTATCTCAATATTTTTCTAACGCTCCGTTCTGTTCAAGTGTAAGTAACACGACTTTGTTTGCATAACACTATGACTTTGAATACTTATTGATTCTTAAAATAGTCTTAACGTTGATGGAAACCAGGTTAAATAACGTACTCAGGACTCTCGTGCATACCAAATGAACTGAAGTTAGGAGAGGTCGATAGATATACCTACAAAATAAATAGATATTCAAGGTTATCATATTTGTAAAATATTTTAATATCAAATAGGTGTGTCTAGTAATTTTGTTAAAAAAACTGAAATAAATTATTGTTAAATCTTTTCTTTAGTTTCTCAAGAAATGTATTATTAACTTTTTTATGTCATAGGAGGCAAACGGATAGGTCGGTTATAGGTAGGACGGATAGGACACCTGATGTTAAGTGATCACCACCGTCCATAAACACTAGCAACACCAGGGGAGTCCCAAGTGCGTTGCCAGTCTTTGTTGGAGGAGGTAGGAAGAGAAGGGGGAAAGGAGAGGAGGAAGAGGAAGGGGGAGTTGGGCCTCCGGCGCTTTCAAAGACCGAACGGAACGCAACAATGCAAGCACTGTTACTTCACGTCGGTTTTCTGTGGGAGGGTGGTACTACCCCGGGCGAGCCGACCCATTCATGTTGAAACCAATAATAGTTTCAGCGTGGCTCTACCACCATTAGACAAATAAAGAAAAGAAAGTATACAAAAAAATAATAATTTCCAATAATAAAAAATGAAAAGTTTTTCCGAATGCAGATAGCTGCTCTAAGTTACAAAAATATAATATTGTGAAGGGAAAATTGTATAAACGATGTGGGAAAAATAGTAGCATTTGTTTGCAGTAAATAAGTAACAAATGATCATGTAAGCATAGTGCATACATATGAGTGAATAACGGAGAGTAAATTCCTCAGCAAAGAGGCCGAGGTACAACAACATATACATATAAGATTAGCATGCAGCCTTCAAATATATAAAAGCACAATAAAAAAAGCGCCGTCGATATATTTGCAATATTAGATTCAGATATAAGTAGACAAAAATATCAAAAATAATAAAATATGGTAAGGAAATATAACAGTATCTTGTACTAGTACTGTAACAGTACTAGTACAAGTACTTAGTATATAGTCGGAAATTGTTAAGATATAAAAAAGTATTTGTCTAGGTGATTTATATTATTAAGTACCATTTTCGGGGACATTAAATGTAAATTGTACAGATTAAACGGAACCCTGCAGTACATGTCTGTTTTTTTGGCGCCGGAAATCAAGTGTTTTAATTTTTTTTTAAGATTAAGATTATAAAATTAGTGATCCCCTTATACTTATATTTTGACTAGGGTTCAACGATAAAATACTGAATCTCTATGTTTTATTGTGAACTGGAAGTGTTTAGGAACCCGTGGCAAGAAGTTATCATTTCAGTTTTACTTAACATTCAGAAATATAGGCGTTCTCATTTACAAAGGCGAAGAAAGTGAAAGTATTTAAATGATCGAGTTCGTAATATTCCGAGGGAAGTTTTTGTTTCTCTGAAAAATAAAACTATATTCTGAACAAACTTAAATTAATCAGTCTTTTACTTGGCTATTATTTTTTTCCTTTTTTAAATAAAACTATACAGGCGTGCCGTTATGTTATAGAATACTAAAAACAATACATTACGATTACAGCAATCGCGAGTCATCTGTTGGTAGTTATTAAATAGTTTTATGACATCTCCGAAGATCTTCATCAGATTCGAACGTTTTATGTACTAAAACCATTCTCTAAAAAATAACCGATGAAAACGCCATCCAAATCCAATAAGAAGTTTCTGAGAAAATCACGGACATACAAACATATAAACGGGTCGAATACAGAACTTCCTTTTTTGAATTAAAAACGAAGCAATCGACAGAACAACTCAAAACAATGCTACAGCTGTGTTCTCTTTTGAATTTTGAGATTAATTGTAGCCTAAATGATTTAAAACTAGCGGACTCGGCGGACGTTGTCCTGTCCTGATAATAAAATAGTATACATATAGCTCATGGGAAGCCGTTCGGTGACGATGACGCGAGTTCCATAATTTTTGTTCACATAAAAAGCGCTCAACGCACGTAAGAAAGTTTTCACTTCATAAATTTGCGATACATAAACTTTGTTTCTAACCTGTATGCATGTACGTGGACCGGACAACCGGTGAGTGGGTTGTACAGCAACAAGACGCACGCAACCACATCGCCTTGCACCACGGCACTTGTGATGCTGCCATGAGGAATGAAGTGCTTGATCGTCTGCTGTTTCCCCTTTGTTGTCACATTCTGGATTATCTTGAGCCCCTTGTGCGACACCTGAGGATTTAAGACTAGTTAGTTTGTGAAATCTCAATATAATTTATATACTAGAAACAGCAACAAATTGGTCATTTCCTACTTCAGGCCCACTAAGTCCAAAAACAGTTTTTTACGTAATAGTGTTTTATAACAAAGTCCCAAAACATATTACCGATTTGCCTGATGGTGAGTTCAAGAACCATGTCAACCGGGTGTTAATATCTAAAGGCTATTATAGGGTGGTTCAATATGTGAAAGATTGTGACTTCTGGAAATAACGCCGAAAAAAAAAATGAATGAGGGAGTTCCGATCAGGACGCGGTGGCGTACGCACGTGCGCTCCGTGTTTTTTTTTCGAAACTTTTTTCTTCCGACGTGTTGAGTAAGAATTTTATTTTTGCTTACGCATCTCACTGCTATTTCTCTGTGTTTTCTTTGTGTTCCGTGTGCTGTTCACAGGTCCGACGCGAGGCAGAGAAGCCGAGTAAGTTTTTTTTAATTTATTTTGCTTTCTTTTGCTTTGTTATTATTTTGTTTCTAGAACAAGGTGTCAATCGTTCGTTCGAGTGTCAATCCACGTCAATCGTATAGGCGGCCGCAAGGCCGGGCTTTGTTACTTTTCGGAGTGACAAAGAGTGCACTTTTCGGTGCGCCTCTAAACCGCACTTTTCAGTCCATGAAATCGTACTTTTCAGTACGCGTCGAGTCTCCGTAAGGCGCTCAAGAAAGAAGTGTTAGGGCTTCCCCCTAGGCATTGTAGGTCCCCTGTGAGGCATTGCACATCGCCCACAGCTCCCTTTGATCCGGACTCGGGATAGTCCGTTAAATTCAGTAAGGCGCGCCCCCCTGCCCCTCTGGCAGGGAGGTTTCACATGTCCTCTCCCGCCCCACTCCCCTCCTCAGGCCCCGGTATGGCCGCTGAACAAGAGATCAGTCTCTTAGAGACTGAGCTCATTAGCCTCCGCGGCTTCATAGCCGCTATCTGTCCTCGTCTCGTAGACGACTACGATGCGTACGCTGCAAAGCGTCGCACCGAGCTCCCTCGATCTACGCCAAGATCGAAGCCTCAAACAACTTCACAATCCCGGACGATCGCGATAGCGATGACTCCGACTCCGACTCCGGCTCCGACATGGAGCAAGACCCTCCTGCTCAGCAGGATCCCCCTGCCGAGCAAGCCCCTCAGGCTGAGCAAGCCCCTGCTGCGGACGATGGCTTCACCACCGTCACGCACCGCAAACCGCGCAAGAAGCGCTCGAACTCCTCTTCCGATCCGGAGGACAAATTGCCCTCTAAAAAGATCGCAAACGTCGATGGCGCGAAAGTGCCAAAGGCGACACCAGCGCCCTCTAGACCCGACTCGCCCGTGGCTGCGGGTTCCGCAGTTTCGGGCAAGAAGCCCCGCCCACCGCCCCCCGTTACGATCCAAGACAAAGCGTCTTGGGTTGAGATTTCTAGCCTGCTGGAAACGGCAGGTATCCCTTACACCTCCGCCGTGAATACCGCTGTAGGTATTCAGGTGAAGGTAGCCACGTCCACCGCCCATCGCAACCTCACTCGTTTCCTTCGGGACAACCAGTGGGGCTATTTCACGCACTCTCTCGAAGAGGAGCGTAAACTACGGGTTGTGATCCGTAGAGTCCCCTCAGAACTCCCGACTGACGACATTTCAGACGACCTCAAGGAACAGAAGATTCCTGTTCGCGAGGTTCATCGTATGCGCTCTCCGCGCACCAGGGCTCCATATGATATGGTTCTCGTTGTCCTCGATCGCACCCCTCAGGGGAAAGCGATTTTTAATCTTACATCCCTTTGCGGCCTCTCCGGCGTCATAGTCGAGCCGCCGCGCAAAACGTCTGTGCCCTCGCAGTGTCACAACTGCCAGGTGTACGGACACTCCGCACGAAACTGTCGCCTGAAACCCAGGTGCGTTAAGTGCCTCGGCGACCACTCCACTAGGGAGTGTTCTCGCACGAAAGACGCCTCCGACCCTCCGAGCTGTGTTCTGTGCCGCGGCGTGGGCCATACCGCGAATTATCGCGGATGTCCCCGCGCCCCGCGCACAAAGCGCCCTCGATACCCCAGGCAGGCGTCGCCGTCTAAGACGGCCGCTGCCCCCGCCCGTCCTCGACCTCCGCCTCTCATGTCTCGAGAGGCCTTCCCGAACCTGCCGGGCACGTCTCGTGCACCGGCAGCGTCCGTACCCGCGACTAGTGCGCCCCCCCGCCCCTACCGGGCCCCTCAGGCCCCGTGGGCTCCTAAACCCGCGTCCCAGCACACTCCCAAACCTCCGGCGGCTAATCCTTCACAGGATGACCCCGCATACTCCTTTTCCCTATCGAGTATTGACTACGCAGGTCAACTACTCATTTTCCACGAGATCTCGGAGATCTCGGCGTACGAAGAGTGCTCTCGTAATCCGCTACTAGGTGCCGTCACGGCAATCCATAGATTTCCAGCCATCGCGGCTACACTACAACGGCTCGCGCGCGCAGCTGTTAAAAAATAAATAACTCAAATAAGATAGAGTAAATCGCGTATTTACGTCTATCTTCCCCTAAAAATAACCGTCAAACAATAATAATAATTTTTGTTATGTCTATTTTTAGACTTCGGTGCCGTCACCGTTAGTAAATTTAAATTCAATCTTATAAAATGCGTGTTGCGCCCACGCTTTTGTAATCGATCCCTATTAGCTCCCGCACACTTCGCGGTTCTCAATAATATCTCGAGCCTAGGTCGTCCCCGCGCGGAGCCCTCTTGATATTATTTTCGCGATACAGTGACTCACCTACACCACTTGAACACACATATGAGATTATCTCTCTAACACACGTGCACATACATACACATTGTTGGAGGGTTTACTTTTTTTCCCTCAATCGAACTGAATCGAATAGTTTAGTTCGTTTCAAATCCGATATACACGTATTCATTGGTGAATCATGCAATTTTCATTGCATAATTCACAAATGCATATATGTATGAATAGCTTAGTATAGTTTAGCTAGGACAGACGCGTCTTTTTCAGCAACAGCCCAAGCCGAGGTGTGCGTGCACCCTTGTGTATGTTACCCAAAACCAAAATCGGCTGAGTGCCCTAAGCGCTCGGCCTTAGTAGTCCGGTGAAGCTGTAAAGACCTTGCCAGGTCAATAGCATAGTCAGTTCGAAAAAAAAAGGAAATAACGCCCGCCTCTGCATCCACTAATAACGAATGTAACTATTTATATTTTAAAAAATATATAACATGAAAAGATAAACCAGATCGATAAACCTTCGCGATCACTGGGTTGTTTTCCGAACCGGTGGTAGCTTTGATATTCATAAGCGCCTTCTCAGGGCCTAAATTGAATAAAGGATATTTTGATTTTGAACAGTAAGCTCTTTTTCTCAAATTTCCTAAGATTGAAGCAATCGAGTATAAAACATTCGATCTTGCGTAACATAGATTTTAATACTAAAATAAATAATTAAAATTGTGAAGAGAGAACTTATGCAAGCTTAAAATGCGCAGGCACCAACGCAACGCGGACGTGAGCACATAGATTTGTTATATGTTGAATGTGTTTGAAAGCTTCGTAGAAAATTAAACGTTTGACATATAATGTTCTTAACTTTTTAATGATGATTCCATATAAATAGCCGTTTTAAATAATGTATTCTGTTACTTAACTGGGTAAAGTTTATGAAATTTATGTTATATTATTAACTAGCTATGCACGCGACTTCGTCTGCGTGGAAATTTATGTAAAAAAATACCGTGATTAATAAAATCAACTGAATGTATTAAGTCCATTTATTATCTACTTTTCTCTCGTACTTAACCCGAGCCGTCGTGCAAATTACAATAACTTTTGATAGATTAGACCGATTTTAATGAAACAAAGACTAAGTTATTCTTGAGGATATGCTTTATGAGATATTATTGTGAATCCAGTACTTTAGCAGTGGTATGTGTTCATACAAACAGACAGACATTTCTAAAAATGATTGAAATGTATTTTATTACTTATTCCTAGACACCTGCAACAATTTTTTTTCACGAAAAGCGAAAAAGTACAGACTTATTGTATGTATAGATATATAAATAAGTAGAATAATCCAGAAGTCATCCAGAACATGTCCTAAGTTTTTACGTAGAATCAATTGGTCAACTGGAATATCTATTACTTCACTAACTTTCCTATTATTTTTCGTACTGACTACGCTACTGACCTAGCAAGGTCTTAACAGCTTCACCGGACTGCTAAGGTGAGCGTTTAAGGCACTCAGCCAATTTTATTTTGACAACTAGCTTACACCTCGGCTTGGACTGTTGCCTGATTCATGCAATTCGCATCCTATCTTTTTTTTTTAATCGTGGGAAACCCCTTATGGATACACCACCCTCAAAGGGGAGAGAGTGGGTTATGTCCGACTCGCACGGACTAAACCTCACGGTGTACGTCTTCCGCTATAGTTGAGGCGGCACGAGATGTCTATAGACTTCATCGTGCTAAGCTTAAGCCTAAGCTTAGCTACATATTCATACTTACATGGGTTATTGAAACATATATGTGTACCAAGCATACATACCTCAACTACTCTTATATGTATTTTGTGTTGGATAATTTTTCTAAACTGTTTCAGTTCAATAAAGGTAAAACAAAAATAACTTAAATAACAAAAATAACCCTTCCACTTTCATGAGTGAGTATGTGTGTGTGCATGTGTGTGGAGGTGATATGTGTAATGTTGTTGCAGTGTTGTAAGATTTTGTGTCAATGTATTGCGCGAGCAGATACTCAAGGGCACCATGCCGAGGGAACGGACCTAGGCTTGAGCCGCTGCCGAGGGGGGCCTTGCCTGGTGTTAGCACCATCCTTTTCCGTAACATCGCCTGCGTATGTACATGACATCGTTTGGGGAAGGGGAGGAGAGGTGGGCCTCCGGCGCGCATTGACCGAACGAAACGCAACAAAGCAAGCACTGTTACTTCACGTCGGTTTTTTTGTGAGAGGGTGGTAGTACCCCGGGCGAGCCGACCCATTCATCTCGAAACCAGTAATAGCTTCAGCGTGGCTCTACCAGCTCTAATACAAAGCTTGTAACGTTTGATAAACAGGGCACAGGTTTTAAAATTGCTAATTTATATTTAAAATATAAAGTTCTCGTTTCTACGTACTTGTAATGTAACCTTAAAAGGCTCTAAATCCCTCGCCCTTTCCTCTAGCAATGTTATTGCAGGTAACGCGAACTCTTCGCCCCTAAGTCCTCGAGATTCTTGTGCTCCCAAAAACCAGACGTAGTAAGAGGCTTTCTTTATATCCTTCTTTAGTCGCAAAGCCATTTTGGTGAGGCCTTATGTCATTGTTGATAACCTGCAACAATAGAAAATATTTATAATAATCATAAAATCAGCATGTAAAAGTCCCACTGCAGGGTGATAGACCTCTTATAATATATAGCAATCTTACCAATGAATGCTTTCATTGACAGTAATTCAATCATTATTTAATGAGCTCTAAAACGTCCAATTCTGAAGTCAATTAAAAATATTTAACGTGTTATTACGAATGCAATTAGTATTGCTCAATACAACTGAAAATAGCTATCAACAACGTTCCATTTGTTAATTGTTCGTAAGCAATTAAAGTAACTCAAGATTTGAATTAGTTAAGCAAGTAGTGCGTGAGAGAATTTTAAATCGTCGTGGTTCATGTGTCGTGATCAGGTAACAATGTACATGTAGATAGTCAAGTTCGAACGGTTTGAGGGTCTACCAATAATATACCGAAACCTCTACAACTAGCCTTCGCCCACGACTTCGTCCGCGTGGTATAATTACATTGAGCTAACGCTAACACGCAGCGGAAGCTCTCAAGAGGAAAAAAATTTTTCCCGATTTTGAAATATTCTTCATTGATGCTCCGCTCCTATTAATTTTAGCATAATGATATATAGCATATAACCTTCCTCGATAAATGAGCTATATAACACTGAAAGAATTTTTCAAATCGGACCACTATATCCTGAGTTTACCCCCTACAACGTCACAAAATCACAAACTTTACCTCTTTATAATATTAGTATAGATGAAAATTTGGAAGGCTAAAAGATGTTCAAAGCTATATAAACATAGTTACTTACAAAGATCGTTACATTTACATAATTCGCAAATGTTAAAATGTAAATATTATTTTTAAAGGAAGTTAAAAAATTGTTTATCAAATAAAGTGGATGTTCAGTGAACTATATTAGAATTGTTTGACTTTTCGCAATCGTTGAATATAATATAGGTAAAATAAGGAATACTGCAAACACAACAACAATATATCTATTTAATTTTAGTATTAACTAGATAATTATTATATACTACAAATATATATAACTATAAGTGATGATATCACTACATGTTATAAAACAAATTCTTCTGCCACGTCTGTCTGTCTATTCGCGATAAACTCAAAAACTACTGAATGGATTTTTATTTTTAACCAGTACATAAAGTGATTCCTGAGAAAGGTGTAAGTATACTAGTGGGCGCCTATTGGTCGACATTCGGCCATCGTTCATTGATTTTTTAGTTGTATGTTATAATATCATTGTTGAATGTAGAATGATAAAGAGTAATTGGAACGTAGGAGTAAAATAATACATACAGTCGAGCATAGCAACCTCCTTCACAACCTTTTTTGAAGTCCTTTATTGACAGATGTCAAAATGTCTTTTTTATTTACATGTGTGTATATATTGTGTAAAATTGAAGCAGTAGTGTGAGTAATGCATATTTTAATTAATTTAATGTACTTTTAATGCATTTTATATAAAATAAATAGCTTTCTGTACTTCTCTTCTATATAAACTTTAACTATGCCAAGTTTCATCCGTTCACGCAATTCCTTTAAAAAGGGATTCAAAGTTTAGGCTTCACGTATTAATATATATGATAATTTGATTTATTATCTGGACGGAATAACGTCCGCCGGGCCCGTTAGTATTCATATCTTATATATAAATACGTGAAGTCAAAGCTTTGTACAATTTAAAGCGAATTGCGCTAACGGATGAACGTGAAATATAGCATAGATAAAGTTTATATAGAGAAGAAGTCCACAAAGCTATATTTTTTTATATAAAATGCATTAAAAACATATTAAATTAATTAAAATATATATTACTTACACTACTGCTTCAATGACACACAACATACACCCACATGTAAATGAAAAAAACGTCTCGCCATCCTTCATTTACCGTTCCAATTACGCTTTTCATCCTACATTCAATATTTTTAACACGACTTACGTTCCATACCTTACATACACTCTGAAATGAACTGGTCAAACACTAGGTTAATTTTATAATAATATATAATATGTGAATTCATAATATACATTAATAATTAATTGATAAATTTACCAATTTATGAAACCACTAAAATAATGATATTATTCTCTTTGGTATTATTGAATGTTAAAATGAATTATGGTTGAATCTCGACCACTACTGAATGTAATAGTCTATGCTACGCTTCTTTTTTTTTAACGTGGGGAAATCCCTTATGGATACGCCACCCTCCCGGGGGAGAGGGTGGGTTATCTATGCTACGCTACGCTGAGATAACATTCAGAGCACTTGACACTTACCGTTATGTTTTTGCCTATTTAAAATATATTTATAAATACGTTTATATTTATAAATTATATTTTATATGTTAACTTGGTATATAGGCTATATTAGTGTGTAGACAGTTAGTCATTTCCATTTGTTCAATAGTTTTTGCGGGGAAGAGTCACAAACATCCGTTCATTCTCACAAACTTTCTAGTCCATTATATTAACGGAGTATTGAGTTTTGGGCATAAATAATTTATAATCATTAATAACTCTTATCTTATATCTTTATTTTCATGTTATGTTAATATAATTTGAAGTTATCCAGCGATTTAATATACAAATTTATACATTTTAATATAAATTTTTGAATAAAAATTGAAAATGGCTGCCCTTTAATTTTATGCAGAGATATTTTAACGCATAGGATTCCAACGAATTAATAGAATTCGTGATCATCCAATGGCCGAAATTCAACCATTATCCTTTTTTTTAGTCTTTGATATTATTGATGTTTTGAACCATCTGGTAGGAGGGATTTGAAATTCTGGTTCACAACCTCTTTGTGTAACAAATAGTGGTGGGGGTATACACTGTGTCGGGTAGAGTAAGAGCAGTGTCTCGCTTTTCTTCAGGTGTCGGTGACCAGGGGGACGTACGCTCCTTTCGCTTTTTTTTTTAAAGTTTCACTTCTACCACTTGTGCCTTGATACTTTTTTAGAGTGCACAAATATAAGGATCGTGAAATATGACAAATAAAGACTTATATATAAAGGCTTCCACTAATCTTTGTAAAGCATAAAAACTATTTTCAATTATTACTAATTACCTATATTCATAACACTAAAGCTCATAAATACCTACTATAAAGAAAAGAATATTAATTGAGAATAAAACGGAGAAATAGATACTTGTCCATCTGTCTTTCTATTTATAGATACAATAGTTCAATGATAGATATAAATCCATACATTTATAATCTGACCGCGTGTCTACTGATGCCTACAAAACCCTTATTTTGTAATACGCTACGTGCAATAAATATTGTAAGTTTGCCAACTGTCCAGTACTAAGCGTCAGTACCAGAATTTTAATATAAAACCGTATCTGAATACACAACACTAGTACAATGACCACAGTCTCTACCCATTCGCTGTCCATTCCAACTTGGAGTGTGCAATTCGTTTAATGTTTTTTTTGTAATACGATTTATGTCTATAAAATAAGAATTTATTTTTATTTTAGGTATCTATTACATTAAACATTCATTTCGACTGGTTTGTAATGTATTTTGTAACATACACGCAATTTTAATTATGTAGTACACATAAGAGACATGTGAAATAGCGAGGTTTATTTGGAATTCCTTTTTTTATATTTAGTAAGTTTTAGCTTTTGACCACAATTTTATCTGATGTTAAATGACGATGTATCGTAATAACTTCAGGGTGTCGGTTTTTCGTGACGGTGTGCGCACGCATCGTAAAAATTTACTCTCATCATTTTTCCCTAACGCGCCAAAAGACGTATAAATTCAAAAATATTACGTGTATCAGTGTGTACACGCGGAGGTAGTGAAACTTCTTTGGTTTGTATGTATTAAACTATATATTAGAATGCTCATAAACTATACTATACGAACTCCCGTAGTATTAATACTTAACTATATAACTTTGCATATACACTAACGATACATAGTTACATATACACACAAATACATACTTACTTTTACGTTTACGTGTAACGTTACGTTTACGTATGTTTCTTACCGTGCCATAAGAAGTCTTACTCCAAAATGTCTAAAAGAAACACTAACGAGACTTTTCTTCAAGACTATTCTTATTTTTACTAATAATTTATATAAAACTGTCAATTCCCACGAGATAAACCGTAACATCTTTCACCTATAAATTCGTATTACGGTTTCAAGGTAAAACATCGGTTTTAAATATATCTAAAAGTGGTTTATTCGAAACCAGATTCAAATCTTGTTCTAGAGCGAACGAAAGGTGATTACAAATTAGACATTATACATCAGAATCGGACCAATGGCCTGAATAACAAAATCGTATATCGAAGAATCCCAAACTTCTCGGTTGTTAGTGTAACACTTAATTATTTCGCAAGAAACACTGCTTAAATAATTTCAATTATTTCCGTCACAGTGATTAATTGCCCTGTTATCGATATTAATATTCATAATTTTTGTTTGTTGCCATACTCCATTATTTACATAATAACTCGCGACTTTGTATAAGAGTTATCGTAAATTTTGAAATATTTGCTTCAATTATTTGTTATCTTTTGCTGACATGAATGCAGATCTAATGTTTGAGCAGTCGATTATCAATATCTCAGCCTATAAACGTCCACAGCTAGATAGAGGCCAAACTTTCTCCACAAGTCAGAGGTACACTTCTCAGACACCGGTGGTCTGGGAGTAAATTTCGCTCCCGCACACCAGATTAGGCCCCCCTCGGCAACGGCTCAAGCCTAGGTCCGTTCCCTCGGCGTGGAACCCTTGAGTGCGCTGCTCGCGCGATACAGTGACACAAAATCTTACATCACTGCCACAGCATTACACATGTCACCTCCACACACGTGCATGCATACACGCTTACACATGAAAGTGGAAGGGTTTTATTTTTTTCCCTTATCAAACTGAAATAGTTTAGAATATTATCCGAAACGAAATATATATAAGAGTTGTTGTGGTACGTATGCTTGGTACACATGTATGTTTCAACAACTCATATATGTATGAATAATTAACTAAGCTTAGGTTAGCTCAGATAGGTCGCGAATCGCATGTATCAGGCAATAGCTCAAGCCGAGGTGTGCCGTGCACCCTTGAGCTTGTTGTCAAATAAAATCAGCGGAGTGCCTTAAACGCTCGCCTTAGTAGTCCGGTGAAGCTGTTAAGACTTTAAGAGAACAATAGCGTAGTCAGTTGAAAAAAAAACTTCTCAGCTCCCTCTCCGGAGACTGAGTTCAGACTACGTGGGTACAAGGGTACGTATTCCCAGCTTCCCTAACTATTACTGCATCTTCTAGTCCATTCAAGTTGGTAGTAATTTCCCTTGAACAATTCTCATCTACCACAAACCATTCCCGTAAATGATCTCATGCTATTACCTAAACCACTATTTCATCTACTTTCCGGTAAGAATGTCGAGTAGTAGCACTCTCTTATTGTGCTCGCCAACCCGTTTGCCAAGCGTGGTCAGTATAGCAAACCCACCATAGTAAAATTAACGGCTGATTATATAATAACATATATATATTTGAAGTTATACTTCTTTTGGCGCTTTAGGGATAAATGGCGAGAGTAAATTTTTACAATGCACGCGCACATCGTCACGAAAAACCGACACCCTGAAGTTATTACAATGCACGCGGACACCGTCACGAAAAACCGACACCCTGAAGTTAGCTATAGTCAACTTTTTATATTGTTAGTGTCGTTTTTTCTATAAACGTAGAATAAGGCGAAAGATAATATTTTTGAAAAGATTTTTATCTTGTTACGCCAAAGAAGTATAACTTCTAACGCGTGTACATACTTATGTACACACGCACACTTTTTTATGTTCTGTATGTAATTTTGCTTTGATTAGCTTAGAAATTTGTATGACTCATACAACATTCATAAACATAACAAAGATTTGTGAAGTACCTTGTCTTATTATTAATTTAAACTACTTGAATGCTGGTAAATGAATTAATACATTCAATTAAAATATTAAAGAATACATCGTATATAGAACAGTTTGCACTGAGTATAACATTGACCACAAAATGAGTTTAGGTTTCGTGACGCGTTGTGCGTAAATTACGAGATTGTGTTGCACGGTAACGCTTTAACATAGATGTGAATTTCACAAGTAATATGTAGCAATGTTCTTAGGTGTGTCTATTAGGTATTTCAGTCGGATCTAGTAGTAAATCACTTTGTATAACAAGGTGATCCATGGTTATTATTTGGAACGCGAGTCCCTTTTCTGCTAATTATTTTGAAGTCTTTTGATTTGTTGAACTAGTTATATATATTTGACGACAAGATTTTTATGTTTGCATTACTTTTATATTATTAGTATATCACTATTTAACCTTAACGCTATTGGTTTTCTGTTCATTTTTGAAGTGAAACTTCTTTAGGCGCATGAGGGTAAAATTTTTACAGATGTAACGTCACACAGGTATGCAACGGAAGTGACGTCATTTGCAGTAAACGAAGATTTTTCTTTTATTTTTTTTTTCTATTTTTCTAAAGTTTTAGATTTGTATAAATATAAACAAGACTTATAAATTAGTTCGCCAAAGAAGTTTCACTTCTGACATGTGTACTTTGTACGCACGCGCTTTTTTTTTTATTATATCAAAATCTTGGGACAATGTAAACTACAATCTCTAACTTAAACATGCGACATCTGTCTGAGATCCGGTCGCATCATGCTCAGAGCTATCACATCTCTTGAACTTATTCTTCGCAAATAACGCCACTTTGTGATACCGGTTTACGGTTTACACGTAATATCAATCCCCGTTCATTTTTTGAACACCTATAGCTTTTTTTTTCAATATCACCGAGATCTCGTGCGGAGACAACTGACTATCTCATAACGGTGTGTTCTATCCCGCGTCGGATGAACAATATCAACCCGCGGCCATCATTAAGCAACATCAAATAAAAACTGTGTTAACAACCGTGTTTGGTTGCTTGCGATATTTCGATTTAAATGCGTCCCAACGTAATATATTTTGAAATACTTTTATGAGGCTAATGCGATCTAACGACATAAAAATTTGTTTAAGATAAAAAATTCAAATTGTGAGAGATAACAATTAATATAAAGAATAATACATAATAATGAGATATTAATGCTTGTGTTATTGATTAACCAGATATAAGGATATTATTGTAGTAAATGATGAGATATAATATTACGTAGGATGATTTTAATTCTGTTCTTGATCCATTTCATTTTAATTTTTAACGTAATTTATTAGATAATTAATTTTGTGCAGTGTTTACGGAACGTCATCTTGTTGAGTTTTAAATGAACAAAATCATTACATAGTATAAAACAAATTCCCCTACCGCGTCTGTCTGTCTGTCTGTTAGCGATAAACTTAAAAACTACAGAACGTATTTTCATACGGTTTTCAGCAGTGGATAAAGTGATTCATAAGGAAGGGTTTGGTATATAATTTGTCAAGGATTTTTTTTATAATCAGGGCGGAACAACGTCTGCCGGGTCCGGTAGTAGAATATAAATTTGAATTGTTTCAGTTAAAATAATCATATATAATTTTTGTAACATGTAGTAATTATTGGAACACGGAAGCCAGAACAAATAAGAACATTGTTAAATATCCTAATTATTCTATCCTGGTCAACTACAAAATGATTTCAAATAAATAATATACAGAAAAAGATATTTATAATTTTATTTAAAAAAAATCCTCTTTATATAAGAAAACGCGTTAATCGAGTTTCTTGCCGGTTCTTCTCGGTGACTGGGTTGTTTTCCGAACCGGTGGTAGTTTTGACGTTCATAAGTGCCTTATTAGGGCCTAAACTGAATAAAGTATTTTTGATTTGATTTGATTTGAATTGAAGATGAAGCAATCATCATTTACATACGCCATATTTTTTTAAATAATCTACTTTTATACACAAGCCTCTCCTGAAATATTACTTCTGAGATATCCATACATTAATTTGGCAATACGTTTTTATTAATCTATTACTGATTGTTTTCCTGTGTTCGAAATTCGCCCAAAATTAATTAATTTGATGTTTCAATAGTGTAGCGGTTTCATTGCAAAATAGTGTATAATCGATTCAGACGTAAAGAGTCGAGTGTTAAGCATGTCAAATATAATTAAGCAAGGAGAAAAAAACTATTTTCAATTTTTTTATTTATATGTAATACCAAAATTTCCTCAACAGCTACGAAACAAAAATAGAATAAAGAGAGAAACAGAGAAAAAAATTATATTGAACGATTTTGTCTTCGCCTATCTTTGTTTTTTCTCGAACTGACTACGCTATTGACCTAGCAAGGTCTTAACAGCTTCACCGGACTACTAAGGCGAGTGCTTGAGGCGCTCAGCCGATTTTATTTGACAACTAGCTCAAGGGTGCACGGCACACCTCGGCTTGGGCTGTTGCCTGAAACATGCATTTCGCGACCTATCTGAGCTAACCTAAGCTAAACAAACTATCCATACATATATGAGTTGTTGAAACATATATGTATAACAAGCATACATACCTCAACAACTCTTATATATATTTCGTATCGAATAGTCTTCGCCTATCTCTATATAGAAAAACATAAGTTTATTATTTTTGTTAAGAACTGACGTCACTTCGTTCTATTCAATCTCACATCACCATGACATTAATATTTCTGGCACGTAAAAAGAATTATATGACGGGTCACGTCCAAAATTATTGAAATATATGCAAATAATTATAATTGATATTCAACGGCAAGCATGTCATTGTTGTTTTTACTTACTTCATAATAATTATATATCTACCGCCGTAAAACTATAAACTTTTGTGCAACTGCTGTATTATAAGTAATTATTTTGACCGTGTCGCCATAATTGTAATATTAAGTCTGTATCTTGGACAATAGCATTTGATGTTATGAAGATTACATGTTCAAATCTATTTATTTTATTTTTGTTGTAACTACAGTCCTCGTCAATCTTTTTGACCGCTCTGAATATAGCTGTGAGTTCGGGCTTGCGTGAAATATAGTCAACGACTTTAATACAAAACAAAGGGATAAAATCTTTTCGTATATACACGCTATGTATTTCATACGATTTGGTTTATTTTTTGCGTATCAGAACTGATAGAATCGTCTTAATTATGTGAATAGTATAAACAATATGATATTCAACTATGACGTCTTTGAATAAAAAGGGAGTTTTGCGACGGATTTTTTGCTTTTCTTTTTCAATAATTCTACTTGTTTATGCAATATTCATTATATATTTTAAGAATTCGTTCTGTAGATTAACAGTTAACTATATTTCAAAAAATAGATTTTATTGCATAATGCTTTAATTACGAACAATTCATATAATATAGTATAGATTGCACAAAAAAAAGGAAGATGTTTTTTTTCGAGTCTCTTAAGATTTTTTTTCCTTGAAGTTGTAATACTAAAGAACAAAAATAAGGCTAGAGAGATGCAAAAAATAATTGATGTAAAAATAAGTGACGGTTTATATTTTTTTTTCTATGATTTTGAAATTTATAAAAAAAAAATTGAGATAAATGTAAGGCATTTATTTTATTGAGCTGCTCTTTGGAGAGGACTTATAAAACATGATAAACTATTATATTTTCGTAAGAGAATCGAAAAAAAATTTATCGTTTTTTGGGCTACCTCAATATATACATTGTATATTTCATCAAGTAATTGGTCATAATTAATTTAAACCCCTACATCAATGTGTATATGTATTGTAAAAGTATATAACAAACCAAAATACTATAAAATGCAATGGCGTGTTTAAAATCCTAATTAAGAGAAGGCGGTACTGCCTGTATAGTAATTTCATTGTTATTCTTGACCCCAGAGGTTATGTTGCAATACCAGCACAAAGCTAGGCGGTACGAATACTTCACGGTATGTAACATGTGAATGCGCGTATTGAAGTAACTACTAATGTGTGAAAAAAATCATTAATTGAATATCGTATATATGTAATTATTATTATAACCTCGAAATCATAATTATGATTAATAATAAAGGCTTTTATTAATCAAGTAATAACCTCGGATCATTGTAAACTGTATTTTAATCTATATATTAATACGTGAAGCGGAAACTTTGTGCCCCTTTTTAAGCGATATGCGAAGGGATGAATGTGAAATTTGAAATAGTTAAAGTTTATATGGAGAAGTGCACAAAGCTATTTTCTTATATTAAATACATTAAAAACACATTAAATTAATTAAAATCTACATTACTCACACTAATGCTTGAATGACGCATAACATATACACACATGTAAATGAAAATGACGTTTCGACATCCGTCATTTTACTCTTACGTTCCAATTACCTTATTCCATCCTACATTCAATACATTTAACATGACTTACATTCCATACATTACATGCCCTTTGAAATTAGCTGGTCAAATTGTAGGTTAATTTTATAATAATATAATATGTAAATTCATAATCTTTATTTATATTTATGCAAGATATCAAGGCGTCAGCTCATTCATTGTTTACAATTCAACATTATAATTATAGAAGGGGTCTTTCTAATAAGATATTAGACCATCAACGTATTACTTATTGATAATATGGACATATTATATCATTATCTATCTTTAAGTCATTTTTTCATTAGTTCCTTATACATTGTAAGTGAGCACTGAGGTAGTTATATGGTGTGTTAAGGTTCCAAATATGTTGCTGATGATAAACCTCATTTGCCACACTGTTAGTATTTATATATCTAATGTATACGTTACATTTTACTGTAAGGGACGTGCGTATCGTACTTACAATTGATTTTAAAGAGCATTTCTATATTTGTAGATGGTCTCACAGTTTTATATTTCTATAAAACAATTTTTAAAAATGCGTGCAGATCTGCGGGTTCAGCTAGTATACATTAATAATTAATTGAACTGAAATAATTATTATTCTCTTTGGCGTTATTGAATGTCAAAATTAATTATGGTCGAATCTCGACCACTAGTTTAAATGATTCATTAAAGATATGGTATGAAGGGGAAATGACATGTAACCATCGAGTACGATGTCCGTAAGAGATTGATTATATAACCTGATGCAATGAAGTTATAATTCTGTAGACAGCGATGAGGTTATTTAATAAATACAAAACCAGTATCAGATGTGCCAATTACCTAATGCTATATCCATTAACAATCATTAAGAGAGGATATTATGTATATATTACGGATGGTCTAAATAAATCTGATGTAACTAACATATAGATCAACTTATATGTAGAAAATTTTCACATTTCTCAATTGAAATAAATTATAAATAAATGTTTCAACTTTCGCATGGCAACATATCGAAACGTGAAACATGAGTTCCGTTACACAAGAAAGCAATTTAGTTTATTATATCTGCTATAAATATCAAAGCAGTCGAAAAATCATAACATGAAAGTGCTTTAAAATATTCTGCAATCGACACATCTGCTGTTTGATGGTATGAAATGAAGAAATAAGATTTCCTTGAGTTACGTATTCATTTTCTTATATTACACTACCTATAACCGGCGAATTCGTCCGTGTGGAGTTTAGTAAAATCTTTTTTTTTTTCAGTGTATACGTGCTCGTTGGACACGCGCGATACTGGATATATCACGTCCTATATTGTGGAGCGGAAACATTTTTTTTAAATAAAGCAACTTGAGGTACTCCTTATAATATCAGCTATCTGCAAGAAAAAGTCTCGTCAAAATCGGTCTAACCGTTTCGGAGATAGGCCGGAATAAACAGACAAGCAGACAAAACTTTTAAAAATTGGCTTTTTGTTATTAGTATCGTATATATTTTCATGTCCATTTAGTTTTTTTTTATCTTCGAACTGACTACGCTATTGACCTGGTCAAGTGTTTACAGCTTCACCGGGCACGCCAATGTTCATTTAAGAAAGAGCTGTGATTGTGAAATAACAAACGGACACTTCAATTTTATATATTTGTATAAACTAGTTAACTCTTTCGCCTTTGTACAGTTGTTACTTATTAATGGGGTCTCACAAATGTTAAGGTTTTTTTTTTATAGTAGCACGGCAAAATGACTGCACTGTGCCTGATGGTAAGCACAGTACAATCCAAAAACAACGGCGACCACCGAGTGACACAGTATCTATCGCCGGTCGTCGCTGTCATGCCGGCCTGCGAAAAGCTGGATATGCACAGGCTGATCCCGAAACGCGACCCGCAGAATCGAATCACTATGTCGGGCTTTTTCGCCATATTCATGGTGGTTGCGACCCAGTCAAGTTGTAAAACCCTACCACCCCGCTTTCGCCATTGCCTCGTTCGTTATTCAGCAGGGTGCACCACGTGAAGGTGAGGTTGGCTTGGATGTCTCAAGTCTTAGATGTTATTTGACACCCCTTACACCCCAAACTCAGGTGATTAAAACACGTTTAAAATCAGATCCACTCTTTGACACTTCGATATCTACAATTTGTCAAAATCAAAGAAGCTTCATTGGTATCGTTACACAAACAAGGTTGATTTTCTGCTGTGCGTAATTATAACTGTGATTGGACGTTTATTCCAATGGCATATATAGGACATTTAAGCTCATTCTAACTAACACACTTAATTACGATACCGATACTACATTAGAGAAAGTGTCTTCGCAAGTAACTCATAATACTTGAATACTATGTAGATAATTAAAAACGGTTTATCCTAAGGACATAGGCTGTCCTCTACTTTCTATTAATATAATATTTATATATAAATCTTCGAGAAAAAAATATCATAATCTTAGTGAAAGCCGTATTAAAATATTACGTGATTTAGAAGAATTAAGGGCTCATAGTTGCAGGTAGTAAATCTGTTATATACAGTAGAACCTCGATAAGTTAAAATCCATGGGAAACACAGGATATTTTAAGTTATAGAGTTTTTAATTTATCAAGGATTTATGTTACACTCGCACTTTCGCCGCACACTTTCTTGAAGGCCAAATCATGCCGTTTCTGGGGTTTTCTAACCAGCCATTGCTTTAAAAATATCTTCAGCTAATTCCTAGACACCTGCAACAATTTTTTTCACGAAAATCGAAAAAGTTTTTTTTTATATCAAAGGAGGCAAACGAACATGTGGGTCACCTGATGTTAAGTGATCACAACCGTCCATAGACACTAGTAACACCAAGGGAGTCGTGAGTGCGTTGTCAGCCTGTGTATTGAGGAGGGGGAAGGGAATGGGAAAGGCGGAGGGGGAAGGGAGACAGGCCTCCACGCTCTCACTGACCGATTTTTTTTCTCGAACTGACTACGCTATTGACCTGGCAAGGTCTTTACAGCTTCACCGGATTACACTCACTGACCGAACGAAACGCAACAATGCAAACACTGTTAGTTCACTTCGGTTTTCTGTGAGAGTGTGGTACTACCCCGAGCGAGCCGACACAGTCGTGCTGAAACCAGTAATAGGCAGCTACAGCATGGCTCTACCACCTATAAAAAAAGACCTATAAAAAGTACACATTCTTATTATATGCATAGATTTATGAAACTAGAATTTCTGTAAGTACTACGCGTTCATCAATGTGTATTTTCTTGCCGTGGAGAAGCGGGACAAGCGGTAAGACCGCCGACACAGAACTACGTAGACGAAAAAGTGTTGATTTATATATATATTTTTAGTTACATAAAACTCCATAGTTAACTAATATAAATCCAATACTTGATTTAGAATAACGAGCTTCGTCGGTAAAATACCTTAAATACGGAAATATGAAGTAAACATCATATAACATCATTGTATCGCAACGCGGAAGAAGTTTGTTTGACATTCGATGCTATATATTATTAGCAAACACATGTGAATATAAAAAACAAGTCTAGATTTACCTTACCTCTTTAATGTAATAAATAGTTTAAAAGATATAAAGTCGGACTAGAGTTATATAACAACGAAAGTCCGAGTTGTAAAGATGGCGCCTTGTCGCGATTACGGTGAAGTTGTAACGTAAAAAAATTATGACACCTTCATCTTTTGACACTATTGAATCACGGTAATGTCATTTTAATACCACGAATCACGTCCTCCATTTGGCAAGAATGTGTTTTTTATTACTGGCTTTTGCCTATATTACTATTGTTGTTTGTGTATTGCTTAATCCAATATACGCCTCTAATGGCCGGTTTCTGACATACTCAGTTAAACTACCATTAATTATTGAATCAACAAAGTTATCCATAAGATAAACTGTCAAATGGCCTGTTGAATTTTATTGACATTTATCGTATAACTGTGTAATCAAAAACGTAATTTGAAAAGTTATCGAACCGATAACGCTATTAAACAGGTAAACTACAACTAACTACCTCAGAAACCGGGCATAAGACTAGTAAGAAACGTTCAATAGTCGAAATTCAGAACTTACTAGTGACCTATGGAACACCGTCTCATAGTTAGTGATCTGATCGTAGCGTACATATAAACTGTAGGCTAAAAGTCTGTAAATCTAAAGTATTACATTTAAAAAATATATATTTCTGTCAAAACACTCTGAATTATGAGTGAAATTCAACTGCATACAGATAGGGAACTGAGAAAAAAAGCCAGTAGTCCAGTAAAGCTGTGAGGCCCATCAGGCCAATAGCTCGATAGGGAACTGAGAAAGTAAAACCAGTAGGCCTGTAAAGCTGTGAAGGCCCTTGAGGCCAATAGCGTAGTCAGTTCGAAAAAAAAAAACGATATTTGGAGAAAAAAAAAACCGAGATAGAGATGTCAAGACAATTTTAACTCGCTTTGAAATACTGAATGAAGGAAAATGAATATATAATAAAACAGTTTCTGTAGTAATAGAACATTAAATAAACTATTAAAGACCAGGAAATTTGTTACACTGTTTCGGGATTAACTAAATAAACTAGAGATGTGAACCTATTCGGTGTTATTACAAAAAACTTAAATACGTATTGAACCCTGTCATTAAAAAGGTCTCATATTAAATGTTCCGCGGTCGCTGAATGTTCGTCATCTTGCTCTTTTGTCTCGCTTCGGTTACGTTAAGTTAGACTTGTGAAAAAGGATAACGCGAACTTGCCTCGGGCGAGCGCGGTGCATTTATTAGGAAACTTTTTTAAACCAAGTTTTAATACGTATTTAACTTTTTTATAATAACACGGATTGAGTCCAGAAATGAGACTAATGAGACTTTTGATTATTGTTATCAAAGAACAGATCGATAAGCACTTGACGATGGATTTGCATTTATTTTATTTATATTCCAATTCAAATTCCAGCCTATCGAGAGAGTTGGTAATGTCCAAAGGATGTCAATGAGCATCGTAGCTTCGTATGACTCATAAATGTCACGCTCGAGTCGATCTATATATTTCACCTACTTATGAGTAGCAATGAAATTCTGATTCATACTGGGTTATTAATAACATCCGAAACTAATCAATTCAATTTATACTATATATCAGAAGCAAACATAGATAATGTATATGTATGTATACTCATTTATACTAATATTATAAAGCTAGGTTAGTTTGTTTGGTTGAACGCGCTAATCTCAGGAACTACTGGTCCGATTTGAAAAATTCATTCAGTGTTAGATAGTTCATTTATCCAGGAAGGATATAGGATAGACCAGTAGGAGCGGAGCACCAATGAAGAATGTTTCAAAATCGTTTTTTTTTTCCCTTTGAGGGCTTTCACTGTTTGTTAACGTTAGCTCAAAGTAAATATTCCACGCGGACGAAGTCGCGGGAACAGCTAGTCTAGAAATAAAGATGTAAGAATATATATGAAAATAGGTAGAGGTACACTTAAGAACATCTTCCTTCTCTGTTTGTCAAGAGATTTTCTCTGCTCCTTATTGGTTAAATAGCTATTGACGAGTGTGTATTAGTGTTGCTCCTTAAAACTTGAAAAATTAATGAATTATGCCCGCTTATTATAAACTAAGCGATCACTAGTATATTTAAAATCATGGCCAGGCATTGACCGTGTATATTAGACATAATTAAAAATCAGAAGGTAATTATGAAACTGCAATATCTATTAACAATTGGCAGTCATTATAAACGATGAATAATTTAAAAATAATATATTTAATTAATCTCATAAATTTTCATCTATATAGAACGTCTACTCCACACGCTATTTCTTACAATATAATACAATTATAAACTAATTAGGCATTCAGATTTGGGAAAAAGTAAATAAATTGTAGATTTCCGCAATTAATTATACAATAACATTAATTATTGTTTGGGTGTCTATTGCAATACATATATATATTTTTTTAGAACGATTGTATCTTATTTCTATATAAACATAATAAAAGATATGTATTTATTGTTGACTGTGTGAAGTTCGGCGACCGACAATGAATGGGGAGCGAAATAAAAGTGAACTTGTCAAATATCGAGGTCACTCGGTCGGGACGTTCTCACTACAATGTACCTAGAGTATTGTGCTTGAGATATCTCATGTTCTGAGAACAGTACTTATAATTACTTTAAGAGAAAATACATTAACCAATTTACTCATTTTTTAATCATTTAAAGTAAAACACAACTTACTTTCTCCTTCATTCACAAATAATGGTTTCATATGTCTCTTAATTAAACTTGTAAGATTTTGTTTGTTTGTTACGCTCCCACGCCTTAACTATTTCAATCATGAAATCTTGCAAACACGTTGTGAAGCGTACAAAAAAGGTCTCGGCTTACTTAAAAAAAACTGTTCCGAGGGTACAAAAGTACAGAGGAATAGGTGAAATCTACATTATCGCAAGCGAAGCCGTGAGAAGAAACTAAGTAGTTGTAGGAATACGATTTTTTTTTTATATAATAGATATGAAACATCTATATCGGCGTTTTTTTTTTCGAACTGACTACGCTGTTGACCTAGCAATGTCTTAACAGCTTCACCGGACTACCCGAGGTACTTTAATTGTAGTTTATCTGTTCAATACCGTTATCGGTTCGATAACTTGTCAAATTGCAAATTGCGTTTCTGAACACACAAATGTTCAGTAGAACTCAACGGGCTGTTTGACAGTTTATCTTATGGTTGATAGCTTTGTTGAGTCAATAGCTATTGGTAATTTAACCGAGTATCTCAGAAACCTGGCATCGGTTTTAGTATCGAAACATTTTATCAAATAAGTTCCATTCACAAAATAGATACAACATTGTATTACAATAATTTCGCAAATCATTTATTCCTGCGACCCTAAAACATTGGAACGTTAATTCCACGTACAAAACCGAATAATAAACAAAGAACGGGTGCACGAACAAAGCAAATACAGAGCAACTATTACACTTAGAACTAATAATGGCTGATTACATGGTGTCGTGGATAGTAGCGACGCGACCCACGCTCACCGTTACTCGACTCGCAGACTTGGCGACCGTTACGCGTCATACTTACCGTGACGTAACACCGGTTCTAAACCAACCTTCGTTTAATTGCTCTCATTAACTTGAGTAAATAGCTTAATGCCCATTACAACATTATTTATTATTATATTATATAGTTATTAAACACCTTGATAATTGGTACAGTTTCAAACAGCGATTTTGTATATATTTGCGTTTGATATATTGTATAATTGAGAAAGAATATTAGTTATTAATTCGCTTCCTTTAAAAATAATTGGAAGAAATATAAATCATTTAATAGAAAAAAAAAACTTTGACACTCTTAACGATTTTTTTTAACTTTCTTTTTGCAACCAATCTTTTAGATTATTACTGCCATTGTCGAGTAGTTAATAGTATTACAAGTTCTTCTTCTATTCCATTTTTGGTAACCAGTCTTCTAGTAGACTATTCCGTCCATTGTCAAGTGAGTATCGATATTACAAGTTTCTTGATATGAATACAAGCTTTTTTTTTTTCGAACTGACTACTCTATTGACCAAGCAAGGTCAGCAACAGCTTCACCGGGCTACTAAGGCGAGCGCTTAAGGCACTCAGCCGATTTTATTTTGACAACTAGCTCAAGGGTGCGCGGCACACCTCGGCTTTGGCTGTTGCCTGATACATGCAATTCGCGACCTATGTAGCTAACCTAAGCTAAGCTAACTATTCATACATATATGAGTTGTTGAAATATATATGTGTACCAAGCATACATACCTCAACAACCCTTATATATATTTCGTATCGGATAATATTCTAAACTATTTGAGTTTGATAAGGGGAAAAAATAAAACCCTTCCACCTGCATGTGTAAGCGTGTATGCGTGCACGTGTGTGGAGGTGATATGTGCAATAAACAAGCTATATTACATAAAACACCACCAATTTTAAACAATATAGAGTCAAGTAACGCAAGATTATGAATAAAATATAAAATCCACTACATTACAGACCAAAAATCCGCCAAAAACTCCCTACTATTACTACTACTATTAAAAAGAAATACGGTTGCTATGGCAACCGAGTTGTTGATCCATATTTTAAAAGAACAGCAGTGTTTTTCTTTTTTTTTCTTTCTCATGTGATAAATATACATTACTAACATTAAAGACTTGCATTACTTCATTACTATATTTATTCAAAGTCCACCCCTATACAATTAACATACACAATTAAAACAACATCTCATATGTTAAAATCCGTTAATCCGTTTATACTACAAGCCAAGTTAAAGAAAAAAAACCTATACCCAAAAAAATAACTTTCTCGTTCTGCGTTGTTACCCGAAATGCGACTTTATACAAAATCTATCTAGTAGAGAGGCTATTTGATATAAAACTAAACACACATTCATTTATTATTTATATACATTATTATTATTAGGACTATTATATAATTAATTTTATATATTATTGAACTATGTAAACACAATCCGTTTTATAATAAATGTATACCTAAATAATTAACAATAACTTAATCATACACAGTTGTAATATACACCCTGTGAATAATTAGTGAAACTGTTATCAACTCAGGTATTATAACTTTCCAGTCGATCACCTATTATCAACAATTTCTTCGACAATTAATGCTCGTTTAACATTAAATTTTCTCTTTCTATAACTTCATTTATTAGCTGCCACCCGAGACTTTGTCTGCGTTGTTTATTTTGTTTCAAATATATTTAACTAGCGGGCCCGGCATACGTTGTCCCGTCCTGATTATAAACAAATCTTTGACAAATTATATACCACAACGTTCCTCATGAATCGCTTTATCTAATGGTGAAAACCGCTTGAAAATCCGTTCAGTAGTTTTTGAGTTCATCGCGAACAGACAGACAGACAGACATGTCTGGGGACTTTGTTTTATACTGTTTTATATTGTAACGATGTACTTTCAAAGGAGCAAAACATGAAAGAATTGAAAGCAAAAATATACTTTGTCTATTTCTGTGTAAAAAATGTAATTCGTTTACTTCCCCTCACCTGCGTAGTCGCAGTACATCGCTGAACGCGTACGGCTTATAAAGACTATGGCTTCTAAAAGTTTAATATATTTTTGTACTAATGTATTTTGGATCTAATGAAGTTATTGTTATATCTTTTAGATAAAAACCAAGTGTCTAAGAAGTAAAACTAAAATAAATTGATCGAAATCTATCCAGTATTTATTGTGTAACGTGTACCCCCTCTGTAATTTTATTTATATAGAAAATTATTTCTAAGTATATACTTCTGATATATATATATATTTGTTATTTACGCACTTTTAAGTTCTATAACAAATAGTAAATAAACACAGTAACTTAAAAAATATTCTAAAATAATTTGGGCACGTAAAACACTAAACGTAACTCTTATATTAACAAATTTCTTAGACTGACGGTGTAACTGGTTATAAAAGCGCTAAACTAATTTAAAAACATCGGTTCCATGGGAAGATTGTAGAACAGTACAATACCACAAACTGGCTATTTAAGGCGTGACCAGAAGGAAACAATAAGCTGTTATGCCATATGCATATATCGGACGAAATAGTTCACATGCTTCTAAAATATGAATATGTGCGCAGTAGTTCACAATTATGAACTATTTGAATCTAGTCGGCACACGCAATTTCATTCTCCTGAAAATAGTTATTTTGTTTCAAGCGATCTATATCTTATCTGGATTGATTGTGCGCTGGTTTTATTTGTCTATTGTTTTTGAAGTTATACTTCTTTTGGCGCGTTAGGGAAAAATGATGAGAGTAAATTTTTACGATGCGCGCGCACACCGTCACGAAAAACGGACACCCTGAAGTTAGCTATAGTCAACATTTTGTTTCTTTGTATTTGTTTGTATTAAAAGTTTCAATGTATTATAGTCCGCCCCAAACTTTTTGGCCGCTCTGAATATAGCCGTGAGTATGGGCTTGCGCATAATATCATTAAGATTTGAATACAAAACAAAGTAAATATAGTATTATAGGAATCTAAATTGGCATTTATTTATCCTTAAGTTGTCTCGATGTCATGCATATAATAATATTACGTAAATTGGTGATCTACGCCGCTATATTCAGGGCGGCCATAACATTTCACATGGACTATAGATACCTTTTTTCTATTGTCAGTGTCGCTTTTTGTACAAACGTAGAATAAGGCGAAAGATAACATTTTTGAAAGGATTTTTATCTTGTTACTCCAAAGATGTATAACTTCTAACGCGTGTACATAAGTACACACACACTTTTTTTAAAATCATTTTTTATTTTATTTCGGCTACCAATCTTCTACATTATTACTACCATCGTCGAGAAAGTAACAATAATAATAATGTCTTGTAATTATTTCAATGTTTTCAATGTCCTCTTGATAAAACTTTCCAGGGAGTTTCTGTGAAATCTCAGAATTCACGTTCCATAGTATTACTTCCTATCCACTTCACTTATACACCATAACCGAACTATATTACGGAAAATGCCACCAACATCACCAAATATAGAGTCAAATTATACAAGATTATGAGTAAAATATAAAAGCCACTACACGACAGACGCCAGGCACTCCTATTTTATCATTAGAAAGAAAGAAATATTTTATTCATAAAGCACAACATAAAATACACTTGTATACAAGAATGGACAAAAATATGCATATCTGTGCATTATGAAATGGTGTCCAGCTCAGCATATGCTAGCGTTATGAGAAACACTAAGCGCTGATTATCAGCTGGAACCCAAAGCAAGTCACGGTGCGTAAAAAACTAATTAAAATATGAATTAAAATTATATAATATAATGTATTTATAGGGAAAGTAAGTAATGTACAAAAAATAATACGGTACATAAAGAGATAATAATATATATAGGGGTAATTAATGAAATAAAAAGGTAGGATACATAAAACAACATACAATAGATGCAATTGCAGGCGTGTCTAAAATATATATGCAACTCAAATTGGATGCAAAACCTTTAGTTTACAAGCATTGCGATAGTAATAAAAACTTTTTATAATTAATTTTAAATGTAAGTAATGCATTGAGATTGCCTATTGGAGAAGATTGCCTTAGAAGCTCTAGTTCTGTAACTATTCAGATGTCTTGCCCAAACTAGTTGCTCATAAAGATATTCAGGCTTCCCGGTTTTTATCACACCGAATAATAGTGTGGAATAGAATCATTACTATTTAAATTAACATTGTTATTGATTTCAAGTGACCTCCATTGAATGTTATCGCTACGATGTAATTATATGTAATCTAGAAAATAATCAAAAATATTCACTATCTACCAGAGAAATTGTAAGCAAAATCGAAGCGGTCATTTTGTAGTTTAACCAGGACGACCTTAGCATGTTAGGTCTTTTTAACCGACTTCGAAAAAGGAGGATGTTACTATTTTCAGCTGCATATATTTTGTTTATGTATGTTAATCGATATTTTCATCGATTGTGGACCGATTTTAATGATTCTTTTTTTATTAGAATTGCTTATATTTAGAGATGGTCCCATATAAATTTGAAGAAAATATTAACACCTAAGGGGGTGAAACTCGTTTATTTGATTTTCACCCACTTTATCTCTTTTTAATACCGGCTAGCTACTACGCTGAAGTTTAAAATATATCACCTAGCAGCTATAGCTGACCTTTGGAAACTGCACTAAGATTTGTATGTGTTGCCTTAGATGATATCGCCATTTAATATCATTTGAGATTGTGGTTACAATTTAAAACTTATAAAGTTGGTTCGCTCGAGTATTTCAAATTTAATCTATACCTCGGGAAGAGTCATATATCTGTACGAAAGGTACTCTCTGTCCTTTTTCGTATCTGTTTCTGTATGTAAAATATCATAATGGCCGGTGGAGTAGTTAAGACGTGAAAGCGTAACAAACAAGCAAACAAAGTCACGTTAGCATTTATAATATTAGTTGGGATAAAAAAGACACTTCAATACCATGTGTATGTATATATATTATTATACATTGTTGTGGTATTTTTAACATATATATATTTCGAATACATTATACGTTACAATACCGTTTTTAGTGGATGCACAGAGAGGAGTCAATTTCAAACGTCACCATCGTTCACGTATTGATCCACTCTCAATAGCCTTTTGACAATAAAACCCGCTTGACATGATGCTAAAGGTTTTTGAACGTCAAAACTAAAGTTATTTTACTAAAGTAGGATTAAAAGATACCGAAGTCTTGTGGATATCTTTCATTAACTAAACAATATACACATTAATGTATCTTATCAAAGCGTCAAGCGAAATAATATAGAAGTACTAGCGTTTACCGGCGGTTTCGCTCACGTTCATGTAGATTCGACTTGTCTCGGATGAAAGTAACGCAATCTCTTTTTCCATATCAACGTGCATAACATCAACATTAGAGACTGAGTAGTTAAGACGTGAAATGGTAACAAATCAACAAGCAAACTATACGTTAGCATTCATAAAACTAGTTAGAATAAAACGTGAATGTAATTATATCATCATTATTATAACATAATATAAGATTCTGCATTCGATGCAGTTCGTTGATACGACGAAAAGTGATATATGATTCAAACGATGAACACAGAGTGCGGCGTGACTGCGCATCACTTTTCAATTTAAAACCGAACGAAAGTCGGAAATCGAGCGGAAAACACACCGACAATTAGTCTCGTGTTATGTGACTTCGAATTAACATATTTATCGATAGTTCGCGTTTCAACCGACGGAGACGCGGCGTATAAACATTCCTTAAACTTTGATTAAGATTAAAGAGTCACGTCAGAGTAATAAATTGTTCTTGTTGTCGTATAATTTTCTCTTAATGAGAACTGGTTTCTGTGTAGTTTATTAAAATTATCCCTTCTTATTATAACTACCTACTATATAATGTATGAGCTTGCTATTATATACACAATCATTATCATTATCAATATATAGTATAAAACAAGATGTTTGTCAAGGTAACATGTCTCATGGTGGTATAGCCACGTTGAAACTATTACTGGTTTCAGCATGAATGGGTCGGCTCGCCCGGGGTAGTACCGCCCTCTCATAGAAAACCGACGTGAAGTAACAGTGCTTACATTGTTGCGTTTCGTTCGGTCAGTGAGAGCACCGGAGGCCCACCTCCCTCTCCTCTCTCCTCTTCTGCTCCCTTCCCTAACTCTTCCCCGCAAAGGGTGGCAACGCACTTGCGATTCCTCTGGTGTTGTTAGTGTCCATGGACGGTGGCGATCACTTAACATCAGGTGACCCACCTGTTCGTTTGCCACCTATGACATAAAAAAAACAAAGTCCTACTGCGTCTGTCTGTCTGTCTGTTCACGATAAACTCAAAAATTACTGAACGGTTTTTCATACGGGGTACACCAGTAGATAGATAGATTGGTATATAATTTGTTAGGGATTTTTTTATAGTCAGGGCGGGACAACGTCTGCCAAGCTCGCTAGTATATTATAAAACAAAGTCCTCTGCCATGTCTGTCTATTCTCGATAAACTCTAAAACTACCCTAACGGACTTTCATGCGGATTTCACCAGTGGATAAAGTGATTCACGCGGACGGTTTGCGTATAATTTATCAAGGTTTTTCTTTATTATCAGGGCAGGACAACTTTCACCGGCCCCGCTACTGTTGTGTATAAAATAATTTATATACTTATAGGTTTTATTTCAGTTCTTCTTCTTCTCACCCTTACCCCACATAAATAGGGTCGGTACAACATGTTTGTCATATTATGGTATATGATTTGGCTTAATTTTTACGATCGGCCGCCTGCTTGACATCAACCCTCCTTGGGATTATTTTGTTGTACCATTGTATTAATGACTAGCTGACCCGTGCGACTTCGTCTGCACCAAATCGGTTATTACCGGTTTCGATTATACTTTTAAACGCGAAAAATTTAAATACATCTCAAAACCCGATTGCAGCGATACCTACTGTTTCAAATTGTGAATCCCAACTATCCAGGGACTCACTCAAACATATACCCAGTTAGTATGTGAGAAATATTTTAAAATATGCTTTGAACCCGTTCGCAGCATCACCTACCAGGTCCAATTAAGATAACAAATAACCTACATATATTGCCGATAAATGTCTTCCCAGTACGTTGTCCCAGTATAAGCCTACAATCCCGTTCGTAACATCATCTACCGGGATCAATTAAAATAAAAACTAACCTAATGTCATTCAGTGTTTAATTTATCATTATTTATTTTATGAATATATTTTAACGTTTAAATTACAATTTAACTCTATCAACTTGATATTTTATAATGTAAACTATACTGAGCGTATAGTAAACGCCTACAAAAAAGGGAAAGGAACTACGTTCCAATTGGAGGTCCATGGACCTCTATACGCTCAGTATAGTTTACATTATAAAATATCAAGTTGATAGAGTTAAATTGTAATTTAAACGTTAAAATATATTCATAAAATAAATAATGATAAATTAAACACTGAATGACATCATAACTATTTTCAACTTGTATTAAAACTTTTTCACACTACATTGTATTAAAGAAAAACATAAATATTAAAAAGATATGAGCAACATGTGTCATCTGTCACTTGCCTGTGACTATTTGTCTAAGAGCTAGGCAACGGTTTCGACAGCGAATTGGCTGCCGGTAAACCTTTACAGGCAAAAATATTGAACTTTATATAATTTTAGAATGTTTTGTTTTTCACTAACTTTTAAACGCTACTAAAACGTGAATTTATTATTGCCAGACATTTTTGATATTAACAATAATGTGCCCGATGCAATTTTTTGTAAATAAAGAAGTATGTTCAAACCATGTTAAGATATCTGTAATTTTATTGAAGTTATATTTCTTTTGGCGCGTTAGGGAAAAATGATGAGAGTAAATTTTTACGATGAACGCGCACACCGTAACAAAAAAATGATGAGAGTAAATTTTTACGTTGCGCGCACACACCGTCACGAAAAACCGACACCCTGAAGTTAGCTATAGTCAACATTTTGTTTCTTTGTATTTGTTGTTTGTATTTCTTTATATTAAAACTTTCATTGTATTAAATACCTTTTTTTTATTGTTAGTGTCGTTTTTTCTACAAACGTAGAATAAGGCGCAAGATAAAATTTTTGAAAAGATTTTTACTTGTTACGCCAAAGAAGTATAACTTCTAATGCGTGTACATAAGTACACACACACACTTTTTTTTAATATTATTTTATTTCAACATAAAAAAGGGTAAATTAAAAATATAATGTATTTTTTTATGTCATAGGAGGCAAACGGACAGGTGGGTCACCTGGTGTTAAGTAATAACTACCGTCCATAGACACTTGCAACACCAGGAGAGTCGTAAGTGCCTTGCCAACCTGTGTTGGAGGGGGAGGAAGCGGAAGGGGAGAGGAGGAAGGGGAAGAGAGGTGGGCCTCTCCGGTGCTCTCACTAATCGAACGAAACGCACTAATGCAAGCATTGTTACTTCCCGTCGGCTTTTTGTTAGAGGGTGGTACTACCCCGGGCGAGCCGACCCATTCATCCTGAAACCAGTAATAGCTTCAGCGTGGCTCTACCCCCTACCAAAACCTATGTATAGAATAACTTAGTTATAACTCTAGCTTAGCGCAACACTGGCTGTATAATAAAGATAGCCATAATTGTGGAAGAGCCTGGTTAACAAAATGAAATATGTTCTTTGCAAGGGAAAAAATAAAATGGTTTGAAATGAATTATTTTGTTTATAAAGAATATCACCAGGCACATTATTGTCAATAACAAAATTGTCTGGCAGTGAAAAATTCATGTTTTTAATAACGTATAAACGTTAAACTTATAAAAGTTACTGACAAAAAATGTTCCTTAAATTATTTATAAATCAAAATGTTGATCTGTAAAGGTGTAATTCGCATTAAAAAATACAACGTTAACCGGCTACCAGGTATCCTGAATCGTGTTTGGAAGGGCATAATATATCTTCATATTAAAGAACCAACTTTTCTCAAATTCTCGTTCTTCCAACGTTGCTGGCTCTTATACTAAGGTGTCGCAAAAAAGTCTAGTTACATTAACTAATTTCTTTTCTTTCGTTATCCTGGAGAACCCCTTGCGTTTTATGGGTCAAAAAGTATCCTAAATGTAACCTTGTAATGTACAGATTTGGCTTTGTTACAGTTTTATTATAGTATAGATAAATAAATAAATCTTGTCACCTTTGTTTAGCAAACATTTTTTTATACAATGAAATAAATGTAACAACATAAGTGACAGTTTCGTCTACATAAATGTTTCATACGTGGTCGATAATTACGTACAGAAATGTCATGTAGGCGTAGCTCAGTTGTAACGTACGGGGCTTTATATGTTTCGACGGAGCCGACGGTTCGAATCACGGTGGTCGTTTTTTTTTGGTATTTTTTTTTAAGTAGCATATGGAAATATAGCTTAATTTTTTAGCTAATCTGTCTGCTATATATAGCACAAAGAAAATTTACCAAAATTCGTCAAGAATATCATGAACTACATTTTTTTTACTTTCGTCCGTTATCCTGGAGAATCCCTTGCGTTTTATAAGATAAAAAGTATCCTAGATGTAACCTTGTGATATTGGTTATAACTGTGCCAAATTTCATCTAAATTGGTTCAGTACTTTCAGAGTGATTCGTGTTTAAAGGTATAGACAAACAGGCAGATCCTGGAGAATCCATTGCGTTTTATGGGACAAAAAGTATCCTAAATGTAATCTCGTAACATTAGTTATCACTGTGCCAAGTTTCGTCAAAATCGGTTCAGTACTTTCAGAGTGATGCGCGTTCACAGGGACAGACAGACAGACAGACAGACGGACAGACAGACAGACAAAAATTTTAAAAGGGTTATTTTTGGCTTCTATATCGACAACAAAGCCTACCCCTATCAAAATTTTCAAAAAATATTCAATGTACAGATTTGGCCCTGCTACAGTTTTATTATAATATAGATAGATTATTATTATATAGTTACGAAGTCTGATGGGATCTTTTAGCCTTACAATTTTTCTATAGGATTTAGCTTTGGTAGACTATTTATAGTATCTGCTTGAGCGGCACCACCGTTCCGGTTAAAAACGAAGTTCTTCAAGATTATGGTTTGCTTGCTATATTGCGATTTATATGTAACAGAAAACTAGCCAACTTGCAGTTTTTTTTTGGTAATTTGATAGTCGTAATGATCGTATAGTTTGATCGGTGCAATTTCAGTCTGATATCCACGGGCTCCAACCTCGGCATGAACAAGCAAATTTTTCGGAATTCGCATACATATTCTAATTTCAATTAGTAACTCTATCGGCTGACGGTGAAGAAAAACATCGTGAGGAAACCTGATCCTGAGAAATGTTCTTGTAGTACTATACTGTATGTGGTAAAATAAAGGACTGTGAATTTCTGGCAGTTTGAAATCGCCGATCCGTAGTAGGCTGACGTGATTATGCCCATATCTTCCTTCGGGAAAGGGCATAGCCCTGCCGTAGGTCGTTTACAGGCTGATGATGAATTAATATTAGAAATGCTATTGTAAGTTTGTCTATTTGGTACGCTTTCCGCCTTAGCTATTCAACTGATCCCCGTGCAATTTTAATCAGGTGTACAGAAAAGGACGTTGAGTAGGTTTTATCCAGTAAAAACGTATAGTTTCCGAAGGATAGATCAAGTCTACACTAACGTGAGCGAACGTGCGAGCATAAGTTAGTAGTGAAATAAGAAGATTCAATGACTGACTACAAGATGTTGCGTAAAGGTTTCCTAATAGAGTTCAAGTTAACTTTAAGTGTTTTATTATGTGTAGTTTTACTGTTTTGGTAAATAACTAGCGGGCCGGGCAGACGTTGTCCCGCCCTGATTATAAAAATTCCTGGACAAATTATATACCAAAACGTTCATCGTGAATCACTTTATCCACTGGTGAAAACCGCATAAAGATCCGTTCAGTAGATTTTGAGTTTATAGCGAACAGGCAGACAGACATATGCGGTAGGGGACTTTGTTTTATACTATGTAATGAAGTTAAGTTAAATGTTTTGAAGATCTTTTGTTTACTTACTTGTATACAATTGTTTTGATTATAATTATCAACAGATACGATTTAAGCCGATAAAAAAAAACTTTTAACCACTAGACTGTCCGAAACCATAACGGTGTTATTATAAAAAAGTTAAATACGTATTGAATACTTGGTTTAAAAAGGTTTCGAATTAAATGCATCGCGGTCGCTGAATGTTCGCCATCTTGCTCTTTTGTCTCGTTTTGGTTACGTTCGGTTAGACTTGCGAAAAAGAATAACGCGAATTCGCTTCGCCCGGGCGCGGTGCATTTAATTCGAAATCTTTTTAAACCAAGTATTTAACTTTTTTGTAATAACACCGAAGGGTTTAAGTTCCATAAAAACGAATGTAGATCTTATAATACACTAATCATCAAAATGTTGAAAGTATAAGTTTAAAAAAAACCGTATTTATTATGAAATTTGAAAAAATTGAACAATAATAAGTAATGTTATGTAAAATTATAATTAACAAAAAATGGCTAGATATTTTAAAAGATGATCCGAAATTCTGAGATCTGGGTCTTAAAAAATCAACTGATGCGTTAAGTTATCTTTCCTTAATATGAAAGTATTTCAAACAAAATGAACTTGGTAGATTTATACGTATGACGTAGAATACTCGAAGGTTACATACAAATACATTGGATTATGTAATACTATTTAACAAAAGTTTCGTATTCAATAAGTGACCGGGTAATTATATAAATGATATAACTTCCGCGACGGAAACAAGTATGAGGTCACATCCCCAAATGCCGGTAAGTTGGCTATTATTTTCTCGTACACAAGACGTGGTATATGAATAAAATTATTGAAACAGGCGTCTTTTTTTTTGATACCCAATTTTCTAGGTTATTACTGCCATTGTCGTAGGTATAATATTGCAAGTGTGATAATTTCAATATTTTGACAAGATGGTGGCCTCCTTGTTAAAACTTTCCAGGGAGTTTTTGTGGCATCTCAGAATTCATGCGCCTTGGTACTATTTTACATCCACTTCATTGTGCACAATAACCGAACTATATTCCGTAAAATGCTACCAATATTATAAAATATAGAATTAAATAACACAATATCATTACATATTATAAAACAAAGTCCCCTACCGCGTCTGTCTGTCTGTCTGTCTGTTCGCGATAAACTCAAAAACTACCGAACGGATTGTAATGCGGTTTCCACCGGTGGATAGAGTCGTTGATGATGAAAGTTTTAGTATATAACTTGTCAAGGATTTTTTTTATAATCAGGGCGAGACAACGCCTGCCTGGCCCGCGAGTTATTAATAAAATATAAAAATCATTATATGACAGACTAAAAACCCGCCAAAAACTCCAAAAACACGCGTTTTAAATTTTAAGGTTAATATATATATTACCAACACGATAATAAAATATTTTTAGCCATATTCAGCTTTCAGTTCCATTCACCCGTTCCCATTCACCCATTCAGTCATCCGTGGATTGATAAACTTCTTATCTTGATTTATATATTTTTTTTAAATGTAACTTATCTTAATTGCGTAACCCACAAACGGTACGTTTATTTATATCGTTTAATGGAAACCCGGTAATGATGTACGTCATGCGGGCTTAAACCTACAGACATTTTTTTTTCAATTAGGTATAATTTCATTGCTATTTAATAAATAAATTGCCCTTAGGTTTTTTTGGCGGGATCTTTCTTGGTCTATCATGTAGTGCATTTTATTTTTTATTCATAATCTTGTGTTACTTGACTCTATATTGTGTAAAATTGGTGGTGTTTTATGTAATACAGTTTGTTTATTGTGCATACGTGAAGTTAATGGAAAATAATACCACGGGCCATGAATTCTGATTCTGTTTTGATGGCCACCATCTTGTTAGTTCATTGAAATTATATCAAGAAACTTGTAATATCGATTCTCACTTGACAATGGCAGTGATGGTCTACTAGAAGACTGGTTGCTAAAAATGGAATGGAAGAAGAACTTGTAATACCATTAACTACTCAACAATGGCAGTAATAATCTAAAAGATTGGTTGCCAAAAACAAAGTTAAAAAAAAATGGTCCATACCTTCAAATTTTTTTCGATGTTTTCTACCGATCTGTAACAAGTAATTAAAAACAATTAATTTGATTTTTACTGCAATCTGTAGCTGTTTATAAATATCCCTAGAAGGACAGTAATCTCTATAATAGAAGGCTAGTTAAGTCTGTTACTTCGTGGTATTACTCGAAACGCCTCGGGATCCAGTGGGTTTATTGCAAATACGAGCTTTTGTAGTCTTCGTGATTTTATTTTAAAACTTGACGATCCCACTATACATATAAAGTAGGCATTCAATAGTATATAGATAATGTAAGGGACCATTGTACGATTAAGCTACAATGTATATTGCGACGATTTATTAATTAGTATTTCAAAATCAGTACAGCTGATAAATAAAGCGTCTACTTTATTCAAATTCAGTTATAACTACGAGTACTGACATTAGACTTTGAACAGTGAGTTACTGCAGGTGTCAGCATATCTTTATCATTAAGGTCGTTGACCGGAGATAAGGAAAGCTATTAGCATATAAACACACTTTACCTACAACAACAACGATGAAGGCAACTTTGATAAAATCTAGAAATTTCTAAATATGAAAGTTGTTTAATACTTGAATGTAAAATTACAACTATATTGTATATGGCCTCTATGGTTAAGTGTGACATGTTTACCAATATCAAAATGTCTTTAGATAGAAAGTAAATATTTTTATTGCAACATGCCTACACACAGAATAAACATTAACATACATAACAATAGTAATATATATTATATGACAGTACTCTGACTCTCTGACTCAGTACAACTCTGATTTTCAGTAATCTCCTTTCTTCTTTAGCACTTCCTTCTTAAAAACAGAGAAGATCCTCTTAAGAGGATATACCATCTTACTTCCACATTTTATCTAAAACAGTGTGGCGTTACGATATTACTTTACGTATGTATGCGTTGTCGTGACATTGGTTTTTAACTATAATATCAGTGACCCAAATAAATAAATAAAAAGAAAACATTCGTATGTATAATGTTGGTTAAAGACTGTTGGGATTAGGACAACTCATCTTATACATTTTTATGCACTACAAGCTTACGCTTCACCTACAATGCATTTGATGGAAAGTAAAGATAAGATTAATGTCACAGCACGTTCCAACTTATACAACTTCAGGAAGACAGATGCAGGCAATGAATTCCTCTACTTAGAAATTCACATCACGAATAATGAATCGCTTTATTACTAAGAATAACATCAATTTTGCACTACCAAGACAAATTATACCAACAAAAATAAAAAAACTTCCGACAATAATGCTCTCGTACTGTTGCAATGTTTTCGATGAATTCATTCGCTGATTTGCCATACAATTTTAGAATAAACCTTATTGATATTATTTATCGTTCTATCATTGATATACAAAAACCCAATATGCACACTTAACATCCCACAGCCGGCAGACAAAAATGAGTGCACCATTTTGGATTATGCACTCATTTCAAATAGTCTCGCGTCGCTTGCGTCCTTGTAAAAACAAGTTTACATTATACAGGTAGGTAGAGCTGTAGGTGATACTGTAGGCTGAAGCTATTACAGGTCTCAGCATGAATGGTAGTACTCGCCCAGGGTAGTACTACCCTCTCATAGAAAACCGTCGTGAAGTAACAGTGCTTGCATTGTTGCGTTTCGTTAAGTCAGTGAGAGCGCCGGAGGCCCACCTCCCTTCTCCTCTCCCCCTCTCTCCCTTTCCCCCTAAAACAAGCTGGCAACGCAATTTCGACTCCCCTGGTGTTCTTAGTGTCTATGAACGGTGGCGATCACATAACATCAGGTGACCCACCTGTTCATTTGCCTGCTATGACATAAAAAAGGTAAGGTTGAATTTGCAAAATCATAAGTTTATCGTATAACTATAACCGCGTATATATATTCGAGAGTTTTTGCGGGACGCTTTTGAGCGCTACTTTTATTCGAGACTGTGTGTCTTGGGTTTTTATATGTTAGTGCGTTCTATATAGAAATAGTCAACCTTTACAAATCTTGAAAATAAATGCTATCTCACAACGTAGTTATGTTATTTATATACTTCCATTAAATCTCGCGCAATTATTACACTCTGAATATACGCAAAATTTACAGTTTATTTAATAACAATCCACCTACGGACTACATATTGCTAACACCTACTTCCTCCCACGTAAATGTTAGGAGCATTAAAGTGCATAAACTCCTCCTCTTGTTAATAATTACAAGCGACTCCAAGTAATATATTCTGCTGTCAGTAGTACCTGGTATACTTTATACAGCCATACCGAATTATTATGACATATTATGTTTGTCTAGCTATCATTGTCAACTCAAACATCTTTGGCTAAGTACAAATTTATGTGTTGCAGCTAATTTAATTCAGAAGTTCTTTTTCTGTCACTTAGTGTCAGTAAATTTCTTCGATCAACAATAACTATATAAAGGGTCACGTACAAAATCGAAGCTAAAAGCTGTCCGCGTAAATATATACTTATGTGTCGCTATTTGTTTACTAAGAAAGTTTTAAGTTCAACCTAATTACAACCATGACCCCTTGTAATAAAGTCACAAATGTTCAAAATATTAGCAATAAATAAATAATGATAAAAGCAATAAATTACTCCCCTCATAAATGAAAAGACTATATAAACAACATTTAGTGTGAATTCAATCTTAACGAAATGAATAAAGTACTTTTTCCCGTTATTGTGCGTGTTTGTGCGTGGTTGAAGAGCCTTGTCCAAACATTTGTACCACAGGTATAAAATCGGTAATTTTGTTACAAATTTTAATATTATTTGTTAGTTTAAAGCTTAAAATATAATTTATTCTACATGTATTTAGCGAAAGTAAGATACTCCGGCCGTTAAATTGCTTTTTCGGGTATTATTTTTGCATCTTTTGAATACACTGCGCCATGTGAAACGTGCTTACATTGGTTGTGTATCAAACAAACTAAACACAATAAAAGCTCACATTTCAAGTGAGCTGTAATTTACCGAGACGTATTTTTCGCGCCGACCCGATATCTAGTTATTGTTGATCGAAGGTAAATTTTAAATAATATTATAGGAAGCATGGATGTTACATTTTGAAGACAAAAAAATTTTTTAAAAGCATTCGAAATGAGCATCATATATATAGGATATTTCCTTTTGATGATCTACCTTTAATGAAACCCTCGATATTTGATAAGAAGGCGTTACTCGCCTGCTCGCAACGGAAGAGTCAACATCGATCTGAAGATGCTCCGTAGAGGAGCGAAACACGTTTAGACGTAGTAGTGTTCAATCAATTCCAGGCGGAAGTGCAAAGTATCGTCCACTATAATATATAATATGAAACCCTCGAGTTACACTCAATTATTACTTTGTTCAAACAGATGCGCTTTAGACCTGGTAGTCACTTTCGGTGTTGTTACAAAAAAGTTAAATGCGTATTGAACCCTGACTTAAAAAAGGACTCATATTAAATGCACCGCGGTCACTGAATACTCGCCATCTTGCTCTTTTGCTTCGCTTTGGTTATGTTAGGTTAAACTTGTGAAAAAGGATATCGCGAAATTGCCTCGGGCGAGCGCGGTGCATTTATTAGGAAACTTTTTTAAACCAAGTATTTAATACGTATTTAACTTTTCTGTAATAACACGGCTTAAGTTTACACGAGTTACCTCCCCTTAAGACCATATTAAAATATAATCTACAAAACTATATCAACAAAAACGGATGTTATGTTATTTAAAAGCATAGTTTCATACATATTTTTTAAATGAAATTATCATAATGTATACATCCACCGACATACATATATAACGTGTTCAATGTAATAATCTCGACACTGTTATTATTGTAAACAAACTGGCAAAAACTTTCCTATGTTACAAGTGAAAAAAAGTATCGACGAACATCATTCAATCTCATATTATGCATTACATTTAGCAGTTAAAGCGGGTCACTGCGCCCGTCGTAATTAAAATATCAGTTGAAATTAAATAAAAAAGTTTTAGTCCAGGAATTTCTTGCTTTATATTTCATTACAATCCGTCTAACCATTGGTGCGTGACTGTAGGATAAACATACTTTCACATGTCTAATGTTAGTGCCTTTTAACATTACAAATTGTTAACGAAATGTGTCCCTTTCAAATACGAACTTTCTTTGCATTACGCAATACCTCTCGACGAACTATCGATTCTTGACAACAATCGTATCGTATGTCTTAACACATAACTGACGTTTCCACCATTTACCGGACTAAAAGAAGAAACGCGGGCAGCGTCCATTCCATACAGACGTATTCCTCTGTTGTCTCCTTGGATAATGGAACTAGAGTAAATATTTATTCCAATCTATATCTATCACTTTCGCGTCCATACGTTTTGATGTTTTTCATAAATTAATATTATAAAACCGTGGAGCATTCTTACAATGCTAAATCATGTCCTCGTTTTCAGACATTTAACAAACAATAATGGTGGTAGAGCCACGCTGAAACTATTACTGGTTTCAGCATGCATGGGTCGGCTCATCTGGGGTAGTACCACCCTCTCATAGAAAACCGCCGTGAAGTAACAGTGCTTGCATTGTTGCGTTTCGTTTGGTCAGTGAGAGCGCCGGAGACCTCCCCTCCCCTCTCCTCTCCCCTCTCCCTTTCCCTCCCCTAACCCTTCCCTTCAAAAGATGGCAACGCACTTGCGACTCCTCTGGTGTTGTTAGTGTCCATGGACGGTGGTGATCACTTAACAGCAGGTGACCCACCTGTTCGTTTGCCACGTATGCAATAAAAAAAAAACAAATTTGATGAAGATAAAAGATTAAAGACTAGAGCATTGTTATAATAATTTTGAAAAAAAGAACAGGAAATTAGTTTAGTTACGCAAGAGGAAACAGGGATATAAAATACATGATCTGGTTTATTTTATATAGGTATAACACAAGTCAAAGTTCCAGTTGTCTTTCTCGCGCTTTATTTTACAGAAATCGAGCAAAGCGCAACAGCGATAGACTCCTGTTTTAACCAATTCTTGAAAATTCTTGCAAACAATTATATTATAACTAAAAGCTGCTTAGAAAGCTCGTTTCTTCTTATGAACGTTATAAAGAGGTGTATTTTCTAATATTTTTGAAATAAAAAAGATAACAGATATAAAAGAAACATATCTTTATATATCTGTACGTGTGTATGTCACTGAACTCCTCCTAAACGGCTGGAACCGATTTTGATGAAATTTTGTGTGTGTGTTCTAGTGGATCCGAGAATGGTTTACATTCAATTGGACCCGATAGGTGGCTCTGAGGTTGATTTTTTTTTAATTATCAAGGCAGGATTACGTCTGCCAGGCCCGCTAGTATTATTATAAACTATTAAAAATAGGAGCGACAATAATATTAACTGTTCGATAAAAAAAATTAAAAACGTAAAAGGACACTTTATACTATTTACGTCGTAGTAATGCAGTCCAAGGTGTAATTTCTCGCTCCCTACATTGTAGCCAGTTTCAATGAGATAGATAAACACAGTTTTATTGCAGGTATGCGTTTTCATATAAGGACTAATACGTGTGGGAACACTGCAAATATGTACTTACGTAAGTTAGCAAGGAGTAGCAAGTTATAATTACATGAATAGTATAAAATCTTTTTCATAAGTACACAATACATACTTAACCCTGCAATAGATGACTTATGTTATGAATTTTAATACTTTTTTTTTATATCATAGAAGGCAAACGAATGGGTGGGTCAGCTGACGTTAAGTGATCACTACCGTCCATAGACAATTGCTACACCAGAAGAGCCGCAAGTGCATCGCCACCCTGTGTTTTGGGGAGGGGGAGAGGGGAAGGAGGGAGGGGAAGTGGGTTATCCGGCGCTTAAATTATTTTGTTATCTGTAAATACATCGTTTTTACAGATATATATAGATATACCTTACCTTTACGATCTATAATATATGTACGAAACTCAATACAGATATCTACATGCCATCACGCGAATAAAAAACTTAGTGCCTGTTATTATGGTCGAGTCTCGACCTATTTCCAACAAAATAAAAACACCGAAAAACTCAATACTTAACGAATAAAAAGTAAATCGTCGTGAAGTCGTGTAGAACCACGTACATACCCACTCTTCCACTGTTGTGTTCTTGATTATCGTTTGTTTTTAGAATGATTGAAAAGTGAAAGTCGTTGGTAATCATGGAATATAATGAAATCTCATTTCTAAATATTTTTGTTTTATTTTAAATCAATCTCTCGTCTCCCAAAAAGTTTGGACGGAACGACATTTCTCTTAATTTTGACGATGCGTTATCGTAAAAATTTCAAATCAGAATGATTACGTACAGATTTTTTTTTTTTTTTTTTTTTTTTTTACATAAAATTACTATAATCAAAAACCGTTTATGGGGACATCGTTTAGATTTTAGAACAACATACCGGTTATATTGACCCAGAACAAAGATCCCGGTTGAATGCTGTTGTACCTCGAAAGCATTACCGGTTGTTACGACTAAAACTAAGTAGTCCCTTCGATATCGCTATAACAGATTTTGACTGCAAATGGGTTTAAAAAACGAGTTTAAATCAATAAAAACTATTTCCACGAGAAGGAAATAATAAAAACATAAATCTTGTATTATTCTATAAACATTTCAAAAGCCATTAGCTACCTGTAAAATACCGCATAATTTGAAGATATTCCATACATTTATTTATATATTTAAAAAAAAGAGTAATATGTTACAAATAAAATTAAGTTACCTTGACAACGTTTACATATATTGATATAACTTACCGGAAGTCGTATGCCGAAGACCAGTGCTGAGGGTCGAAAGCCATGAGGGTGAAGTTGACGCTAACTGAACCGTTTATGGGCACCATGACTTCTTCGGTTATACTTTCATATCTGAAAATAATTAAATATATAAAAATCTAGTGCCATGATGTTTGCCCACGATGAACTCTGGAACTACTCCACCGATCTTCATGAAAGTTGGCATTTATGTATAATTTGGGTCAACTTGTGAATTTCTATTTCTATTTCTATTCTATATCTATATATTTCTATTTCAATTAATGCCATCTTCGCCGTAATTTTTAAAATTGTATTAAAGAAATATAAAATTGTATTAAAGAAATATAAAATTGTATTAAAGAAATATAAAATTGTATTAAAGAAATATAAAATTGTATTAAAGAAATATAAAATTGTATTAAAGAAATATAAAATTGTATTAAAGAAATATAAAATTGTATTAAAGAAATATAAAATTGTATTAAAGAAATATAAAATTGTATTAAAGAAATATAAAATTGTATTAAAGTAATATAAAATTGTATTAAAGAAATATAAAATTGTATTAAAGTAATATAAAATTGTATTAAAGAAATATAAAATTGTATTAAAGTAATATAAAATTGTATTAAAGAAATATAAAATTGTATTAAAGTAATATAAAATTGTATTAAAGAAATATAAAATTGTATTAAAGTAATATAAAATTGTATTAAAGAAATATAAAATTGTATTAAAGTAATATTTGTGACACTGCGAGGGCACAGACGTTTTGCGCGGCGGCTCGACTATGACGCCGGAGAGGCCGCAGAGGGACGTAAGATTAAAAATCGCTTTCCCTTGAAGGGTGCGATCGAGGACAACGAGAACCATATCATATGGTTCTCGGGTGCGCGGAGAGCGCATACGATGAACCTCGCGGACAGGAATCTTCTGTTCCTTGAGGTCGTCTGAGATGTCGTCAGTCGGGAGTTCTGAGGGGACTCTACGGATCACAACCCGTAGTTTACGCTCCTCTTCGAGAGAGTGCGTGAAATAGCCCCACTGGTTGTCCCGAAGGAAACGAGTGAGGTTGCGATGGGCGGTGGTCGTGGCTACCTTCACCTGAATACCTACAGCGGTATTCACGGCGGAGGTGTGATTACGTACAGATATTCTACAAAGTTGTTCTATAACAAGTAGAACTAATAATTAGTTAATAGCTGTCCGGCCTGGGTTCAGACGGGTGTACTACGAAAAAAAAATTTTTTTTCTTTATAAAATTAGTTCTATTTTATAACGCAACAAAGCAAGCGCTGTTACTTCACGTCGATGTTTCTGTGAGTCGGGTGGTACTCCGAGCGAGCCGACACATTCATGCTGAAACCAGTAATAGCTTCAGCGTGGCTCTACCACCAACAAAACATATTTGTTATCCCCGTGTGTTTTTTTATTATCATTGAGATATTTTATGAACTTATTTATTTATTTAGAAACACCAACAAGATTTACACTAGAATAGTACATAACATGCATTTTTAATGATTCTATATAAGTGCAATCTTAATTATAGGTGTTTACGACGTATTTATTGTATTCTACAGCAAATAACTTAAGTAAATGAGAAAGTTAAAACAAAAACAACAACAAGCTAAAACAAAAACAACAAAAAAAAGAAAAAGTAAAAACAAGAAAAAGTAAAAACACTAAAAAAAAGGTAAAAACTTGTAGAAATGCTTAAACAAACCATAGATTATTCTATTAGTCAATCTTAAGAGAAATCAATAGTTTTATTTAGATTATGCCCTTTTTCCTTTTATTAATAAAAGCCGAAAAATATATGTCATTGGTATTTTAATTGTTAATGAGATTTTAACAGGTAACAAATAATTTATAAATATTAATTAAGCATTTTATGAAGATAATTACTGATAAGAAAATATTTTGATGAAATTTAATGAAAGAAAAACTGTATATTTACAAATGTATTAAACTAAATAACATCTTTTTTTGCAAGTCAATCTGTATTATTTCACCGATCTCTGTGTAACAAATTATTAAATAGGAAAACACTAAGCCTTATCTAATTCAAGGTCTGCAGTCATTTCCTGAGAGTAAATCTAGCTCTTGAACCAGTCTAGACCGGTCCTTGGGGCTTCGTGTGGGCAAATAACGGGACGGTATATAAAGGCCCTATATACGGATGTGAAAAACATTGTTTTTATTTAATAGACAAATTTTAATTTGCTTCCATTGTAATCGCGAACACTCTGTAAACTAAAATAAGCGTAAATTATTATACGTTGTTGTGAATTAAAAACTTGAAGGAACACATCACGTTTCATATTTAATTACCGATTGACTATGTAATGAATATAAATAAATTTAATACAATACAGATATGTCAACATTTCAATCTTCAAAGGTTAATTGAAATCAATATACACCCTGTTGTTTGATAAATTGAATCCTGGTTTTTTTTTAATACATAAGAGGCAAAGAACGGTTGTATCATTCGATGTTAAGTGATCACCACCGTCCATAGACACTTGCAACACTAGAAGAATTTCAAATGCGTTTCCAGCCTGTGTTTGGGGAAGGGGGAGTGGGGAAGGAAGGAGGGGGAGGGGAGATGGGTTATCCGGTGCTCTCACTGACTGAACGAAACGGAACAATGCAAGCACTGTCTGAAACCAATAATAGCTTCAGCGTGGCTCTACCACCATAGAATAGATATTAAAATCAAAAGAGGTAGTAATTAAAAAAATATCGTGATAAATAATTTTACACAAATTATTCAATAGTCAAAACTTACAAAACGTATAAAACATTATTTACCTAGTAAATAATGCAGTGAAACTTCAAATAAAAATAAATATTAACGTTCTATAATAATTATAGACAGCGGTACACTTTAATAATTCGAAGAAGCCAAGCGACGACTTAAATTGTAGCACGTCACTTAACAACACAATTCAATAGGAGAAAAACTATTTGACAATGTCTAACAAATTGATAAAGTAGCTTGAGACCGCAAACGGGCATGCTGGCAACACAGAGGTGCTGTCATCGACCGCGTCCGTTACATACGGTAACACTGACGAACACTACAAAGAAGAATAACCAAAAACTACAAACCAAAGCCATGTACGTATGTAATGACTTTAACAGAAGTGTTTTATTTATGGTAAAGTACTTTAAGCACTCATGTATAATTTTGATACAGACCACAAATACTATATTATAAATTATTTATTAGAAACAACGAGATATAATAGAAAAAAATATATAAAAAAGACCGTTCATATCTGTGTTCCGTGTAAGCCAATTAAATTGTTCCCACCGTAAAATAAATGAAGAGAAATAAAAATTCATAGACAAAGTCAGCGATGATAAAGTGATTATTTTAACCAAATAAAATACTAAATCGGTAGCAGAATGAAGTTGAACGTGGTCGAAAGCCTCTTGAAATGTTTAGCTAGGGTTACCGCGGTCATGAACACCAGACGTGATTCGATTTGTACAGTTTTTTTTTGGTGTTTCAATTCACGAAACACGGCCCCAGTTGCGGAATATTTTGGTACTATTTAAATCGAATACGGTACGTTGCGTATTAGACTTTATCTCGTTATTTTAGGGTATCAAATTTATAACCGTGAATTGATTTGAGTGAAAAAATCTTTAGCCGATATTTTTAGAACGTGGACAATTGAATGGGCCACGGTGGTTTTGTTGCTTGGGGTCTACTCCTCAGCATCAAGACCTTTGATTCTACTAGTATACCTCGACTACCTTTAGAAGATTTTGTACTTTTTGTATCTAACAATTTTATAAACTACATTTAAATTTCGAGGTAGATGATAGGAGGCTTCATCATATTTTTTATTTATTTAATCTTTATTGTAGACCGTTATACGTATATACTATTAGACATTTCAAATTATGTGGTTAGTAAAAATAACGGCTGTATTGCTAATATCAATCTCATCCAGTTCCATGCAATCTTCGGATGGACTTATTCCAGAGAGAACTGATGGTATTTGTATATAAAACAAAACCAATCAACACAACGTATTATATAATGAAAATAATATATAACATATAGACTATATAATAATAATAATATGAAATATGAACCAATGCAAAGTATAGTAATACATTTATACGCATAAACGTATTAAACCGATATATAGTACTATTTGCTTATATTTGTAAATGTGCCTATCTCAGAGAAACAAGTACTTCATAATTGGACAGCTTGGACTGCGTAAGATTTTGCAGAAAAAATTATGAATTGTACCGTGATTTTTAGCGTTATGTTTTCTGATGATCTTAAACTTCGAGTACGCGTATCGCATTATCAAGGGCACAGAAAAGGACGAAGGTAAATGAAAATTAACGCAAGCGAAGTCGCGGGATATATCTAGTGAAGACTTAAACAGGCGTGAAATTACGTACGTAATTACTTCATAGAATTACATTGCATTCTGGAAGCACCCTATATTGCTTTCGCCATGTTGTATCCCAGATCCCTTAAACTTATTTACAGAAAGTCTTGATGGAATGTGTCGCGTATATAAAAGTAGTATAAACACGATAGCTTGTGAAAGAACTACATCTTTCATAAAATTTAAAATGTATTTTTCGATAACTTGCTTCGTAGTGTTAAATCTTATCTTACAAAAATACCTTACACAAATACCAACTGATTTTTAACTTATCGCGATGATATCAACGTTCTATTTACAGTTTCAGAGGAATTTGACGAGGAATTTTCTCCGGACTTTACGTTTTATCAATCAATGTCGTGACAGTTTATTATTTTATACTCTATGCATCATCAAACTTCAACATTGTTTTGAAAATTGCTCAATTGAAGAGCTGCTATTAAAAATTAAATACTTGTATTTTTTTTTTCTATTTCTATCAATTGAGTCGTTACAATTTAAAATGAGCTAAATCCCATTTTAGCCTTAGTAGTCCAGTGAAGCTGTTAAGACCTTGCTAGGTCAATAGCGTAGTCAGTTCGAAAAAAAAAAATCCATTTTAGCCGCTCCTAATATATTACTTTTTTTTTCAAGATCTTCAAATTTTATAGGTACATGTAAAATATGAACATCATTAAAAAAAAACTATAAAACGTTATGGACGGCAAAATTTGAACTTCGATGTCGATGTATAAAAACTGGAAATCTTAAAAAAAATCAACATGTTACGACGATTACGTACGTACGATTAAAATTGGATTGAGTTCATTTTGATATGTAAAAACAATTATTATAAATTGTTAGGTTTAAGCGATTATCTAAATGGGAAACCTTGAATACCAACTCAAAATATAGTAAACATATCACCAGTACTACCAACTATCGAGTCATAATTTTTCAAACTATTCTGTAATTCATTTTGAAATTGATAATCAAAAGTGTGTGTGTGTACTTATGTACACGCGTTAGAAGTTATACTTCTGTGGCGTAACAAGATAAAAAAACTTTCAAAAATTTTGTCTTACGCCTTATTCTACGTTTGTAGAAAAAACGACACTAACAATAGAAAAAAGGTATTTAATACATTGAAAGTTTTAATACAAAGAAATACAAATAACAAAGAAACAAAATTTTGACTATAGCTAACTTCAGGGTGTCGGTTTTTCGTGACGGTATGCGCGCGCATCGTAAAAATTTACTCTCCACATTTTCCCCTAATGCACCAAAAGAAGTATAACTTCAAAAACGACAGGGAGAAGCTGAAGAAGGGGCGCAACCACCATGTATATGGCGAAAAAGCCCATCATAGTGATTCGTTTCTGCGGGTCGCGTTTCGGGATCAGTCTGTGCATATCCAGCTTTACGCAGGCCGGTATAACAGCGGCGACCGGCGTTGGATAGTGTGTCACTCGGTGGTCGCCTTTGTTTTTGAACTGTACTGTGCCTAACATCGGGCATAGGGCAGTCATTTTGCTGTGCTACAATAAAAAAAATAAGCACCCAGATGCATAACTGATCTTATAATAGTTTTATACACCTTCCCCTTCAGTTTCAAGGGCAATCGTGTGTCACAAGCTATTTCAGACACCTTTCGCCATTTCATCCACCCTGCATCTATCCTATTCCTCACGTGCTTGTCTATTGCCTATTAGGACATATAAAAAAAACAAAGTAATACTATTAGCTTTTATACAGGGAAACTGTATAGAAACAAGTTTTCTACTACGTACACTAGAATAAAATTAGACAAACTCGACCTCGTAAACGACGTCCAATCTCTTTTGTCCTAACATTTTCGACGGATGATTGAATTTTTCAATCCACATTATCTAACGATTTATTGAAGGTTTTCACGATACATTCTAATTTTTATAAAAGCCTCTAAAGAATCCAAAGGTATCAAAGGTAGCACAATCATAAAGGATTCACCAAATGTTATTACATCAAATCAACTGTAATCTTATTAAATGAATATGTTACATTTTTTTTTTATGTCATAGGAGGCAAACGAACAGGTGGGTCAACTGATATTGAGTGATCACCACCGTCCGTAGGAACTTGCAAAACCAGGGGAGTTACAAGTGCGTTGCCAGCCTGCGTTTGGGGAGATGGGGAAGGGAGGTGGGCCTCCGGCGCTCTCACTGACCGAACGAAACACAACAATGCAAGCACTGTTACTTCACGTCGGTTTTCTGTGAGAGGGTGGTACTACCCCGGGCGAGCCAACCCAACTAAATCATGTTAAAACCAATAATAGCTTCAGCATGGCTCTACCACCTACCAAACCCATCTATCCCTTGTCGATTAATTATTTCAGTATTTATTGCATAGTATAGGCAAAATTATACGTAATAATTTATATCCAATATTTTAGATGCCATAATAAATTTTAATTATGAAGTCGCGAACGAAATTCATCGTTTGATCGAAATTATAATCTCCCATCAATCAAAGCTATATATTAGGTTAACGATACACGCGAACAAAAATTAAAATCTATCAAAATGTTAACCGTTAGTATATAATATTCGAATAGCCTGTCATAACGGTGAGACCGTTGGGTCACACAGAAGAATGTTACGAGTAGGTTATATACATATTACAGTCATTATAGTCGTAAGAAATAATACGTTTTATTGCGTTGATGTATAAGTAATTTAAATTTGTAGTTGGGAAATTTTAACTATACAATAATCTTCTGTTACCAATGTTTAATACAATATAAAAAAAATGAGTGTGTATAACCGTCACACGCGATTGAAGTAAGACTTCTTTGGCGTTATAAGAGATATCTGTATTTTATTTACTTTATAACAAAGAGTTGCTAATAATATTTCCTGTATTATTTAAGTTTCGAATTGGCTGATAAATGGCAATACATATAATGAAATTTTGATTTAATTTGTTACTTATGAACCAGATGGCAGCACGGTGGCGCGCCCATATAATTACACATAATTAATTCTATTGTATGATTTTTATTATTATTCAATTTAATTCTTTTTCGAAAATGTTTGATTGATTTGTTTATAAACTATTTATTGACAAAATCAAAAATATTTAAAAACCGTATGGTACGGAAACCCTGATGTCATATGAATTTCCGTCCTCCAATTACCTCCTAGTCGTGTCTAAAAAAGTTTTACTTCAACAATGTTTAATGTAATTAAATTTTAACAGTCTTCAAATAAAACCGGTTCAATGTATACGTTTAAACGCATATCAGTGATTCTTTGCTTTTGGTTAATCCCAAAACGTTTAGGAATTTATTTATCTATACTAATATTATAAAGAGGTAAAGTTTGTGAGTTTGTGACGTTGTAAGGGGTAATCTCAGGAACTAATAAACTGATTTTGAAAATTCTTTTACCAATGTAGAGCCACGTTATTTGTGAGTGTTATAGGCTATATATCATCACGCTAAGACCAATAGGAACGGAGCAACAATGAAAAATGTTTTAAAATCGGGGCTTTTTTTGCTTTTGAGAGATCCCGCTACGTCTTAGCCCAAAATAACAATTCCACGCGTACGAAGTCGCGGGCAGAAGCTATTAACTAATTATATTATCTATAATAATATTATGAAGAGGTAAAGTTTGTGAGGTTGTCGGGGGTAATATCTGGGGAGTCGGAGAAAAAATGGTCGAACGAAAACGTTTCTTACAAACGCTGCCTTAATTTGAGAGATATATGATTGAGTTCTAGAGAAAAGTTGTATCTTGGTAATGCCTATTGCCGCCCAACGAAGTGGGCACGAGTCGGCTAGTTAGTATATAAAACATTAAGTTTACATTTTTACTATAATATTACAAACGCGAGAGTTTGATTGTTACGCTCTAACGACTTAATTACTCAACCGATCATTATGAAATTCACGTCGTTACGGGTACAAAAAAGGGCATAGGGTTCCATTTATGAAAAAAAAAGGTTCCATTATATAGAAAAATGTGCTTTTCTTGAGGGATAGATCAAATCTACATTTAAGCGAGCGAAGCTGCGAGCAAAACTTAGTTATTAATAATTACGTAAATTGTATATCTTTTACGAAAACTATTTTTTCAATAAAGTGATTTTATACTACGAATTCAAAACTATGTTATTTAATTTATGATTAAATATAAATGAAGGATATAAATGATTCTTTAATCAATGTTACACGGGAAATAGTAATAATGTATGATAATATTTTACCTTCCAGGTGTATTAATACCTACACTGTAATAAGGTGCGTCAAAGACCTTCGTCCTTGCCGCCTCTCAGCTTAAATGCCTACCACACTTGCTCATAACCATAAGGTTGGGTCAACATTAATCGTGTGGAATGTATAGGTAGTACAGTTTTTTTTTAATACGTGCATATATCTTAATGCAGTTGCAGTATTTTTTTTACCTTTTTTTGTATCAATATATTTAAAATAAAACGAAGAAGATCGCTGTATTATTTGAGGAATGGTTCCGTAAATAGTAATGAGATAAAAAAAAATCATCAAATAAATACCTGAAAATTACTATGATTTTTTTTTTCTCGAACTAACTACGCTATTGAACTGGCAAGGTCTTTACAGCGTCACCGGACTACAAAATTACTATGAAGCTCACAAATTCTATAAAAGCAGTGCCTCTGACCTTCTATTCTCGGATACAAGCAACGAATGAAAGGTGTCACTTTTTATCAGTGTTAAAAACAAATAGACAAGATACGTAAAAATACGGCGGACTCTTTCGCAGTTGGTCCAACAAACGGTGAGATAAAGAAAATGCAAATATAGTTTTGTGTTTAATAACGAACATATTCTGAATCATAATTGAAGAAGCGTTACAAGGTTATCGTACCTTATAAAATTTGACGACAGGGTGATGTCATCGTTGAATCCTCTCTTTAATTTTGGGTGTATACATTTGATTATATACATGGTATATACATTTATAATATTGTTTTTTTATATCATAGGAGGCAAACGAACCGGTGGGTCACCTGATATTAAGTGATCACCGTCCGTAGATACTTGCAAAACCAGGGGAGTCGTAAGTGCGTTGCCGACTTGTGTTTGCGGTAATAGGGGCAGGAGGAGGGGGTGAGGAGAGGGAGGGGGAGAGGAGAGGGTGGGGAGGTGGCCTTCCGACGCTCTCACTGACCGCAACAATGCAAGCACTGTTACTTCACGTCGGTTTTCTGCGAGAGGGTGGTAGTACCCCCCGCGAGCTGACCCATTCATGCTGAAACCAGTAATAGCTTCAGCGTGGATCTACCACCTATAAACCGAACCTATAAACATTAGGTTGAATTAAGAGAGGTACCGGAAATTGGAGGAGGCTGGTAAAGATATGTAGCTACCGACTATGTCAACCTTTTTGGCAGACTGGCTGAAACGTTCGAATCTATTGTAACTAGAATATGTCGGTCGAAAAATTGAACGATCTCTTGTCTGTATAAATACTATATATGGAGTTCAAATAAAACTGTCTATTTTACGCATTCCAAGTCTTATGATTACGCTGTCCAAGTCAGTCTAGACTCCTACAGTAGTGCCTGTAGCTCCTACATATAAACAATTTAAGGCTATATGAAAAAAAATAGATGGAACACCAAAGTCGCCAAAACAAATATTCAGTTTTTGTTCTACTAATATGCAAGCCAATGAATTAAGAGAGGTACCGGAAATTGGAGGAGGCTGGTAAAGATATGTAGCTACCGACTATGTCAACCTTTTTGGCAGACTGGCTGAAACGTTCGAATCTATTGTAACTAGAATATGTCGGTCGAAAAATTGAACGATCTCTTGTCTGTATAAATACTATATATGGAGTTCAAATAAAACTGTCTATTTTACGCATTCCAAGTCTTATGATTACGCTGTCCAAGTCAGTCTAGACTCCTACAGTAGTGCCTGTAGCTCCTACATATAAACAATTTAAGGCTATATGAAAAAAAATAGATGGAACACCAAAGTCGCCAAAACAAATATTCAGTTTTTGTTCTACTAATATGCAAGCCAACATTTTCCAATTTTTCTCGCCATTTCCCCAGCTTACTCTGAACCTCGGCGGCATTTTGAACAGCAATAAAATATAAATAAATAAGTATATATATATTTATAAGTGAAATAAAAATTGTTAATATATATTATGAAAATATACGTCGTCGTAAACAACAGAAGAATAATGATAGCGATTTAGTATATGTTAATGTTATGCATTACACGAACGTTTTTGTACTTGTGTTTTCACGGATGAAGTCTCGTATTAACATTATTTATCTTTTCTTTTATGTCTACGTTATTGTTTATAAGATAACATTTGGCTTAACGTAAAGTTAAAAATCACACGATATTGTAGTTCTTAGGAGAGACTATTATAGTAAAATAAAATTTTGCAAAAATATATATATCTATCATTACATAGTAGAAAACAAAGTCCCCTAACGTGTCTGTCTGTTCGCGATAAACTCAAAAACTACTGAAAGGATTTTCATGCGGTTTTCAGCAGTGGATAAAGTGATTCATGAGGAACGTTTTGGTATATAATTTATCAAGTATTTTTTATAATCAGAGCGGTACAACATCTGCCGGTCTCGCTAGTTACTAATATTTTAAAGGTTATCAATATTGGAATGATATTGTTTCTGTGTACAAAGTTCCTGAAAATCCGAACTATCAGATGCAAAGTAAAATATTATGTTTCTGATGTACAAAGTATCATAAAAATTAGTTGTAATTTTTTTTATAGTCTATTAATTTTAGAATGAATACTTCCCATGTAAAATAAAATTAATAAAATCGTTTGAGGTACTTATATACATTTTGAATTGTTGGTAGTTATTTTATTCACAAAATCTAAAGTAATATTTATAATATGTGTTATAATATAATATTATTATATATAGTTATAGTATAGTATTATATAGTTATAGTATTATAATATGTGTTAATATCGTTATAAAAGATATAAAAAAAAATTTTTAGTTCTTTATTTTACTATTCTTTAAAGCACTTTTAACAATTCTCGTAGAACAAGGTCATGCCGTTTTGGAGTAAAATACGAACATACAAACAAAAAGACAGACACACAAAATTATTTACAACATCATAGTCTCTTTATAAAACTTATCTATTACAAAATATCAGGGCGTTACAACATCTGCCGGTCTCGCTAGTTACTAATATTTTAAAGGTTATCAATATTGGAATGATATTGTTTCTGTGTACAAAGTTCCTGAAAATCCGAACTATCAGATGCAAAGTAAAATATTATGTTTCTGATGTACAAAGTATCATAAAAATTAGTTGTAATTTTTTTTATAGTCTATTAATTTTAGAATGAATACTTCCCATGTAAAATAAAATTAATAAAATCGTTTGAGGTACTTATATACATTTTGAATTGTTGGTAGTTATTTTATTCACAAAATCTAAAGTAATATTTATAATATGTGTTATAATATAATATTATTATATATAGTTATAGTATAGTATTATATAGTTATAGTATTATAATATGTGTTAATATCGTTATAAAAGATATAAAAAAAAATTTTTAGTTCTTTATTTTACTATTCTTTAAAGCACTTTTAACAATTCTCGTAGAACAAGGTCATGCCGTTTTGGAGTAAAATACGAACATACAAACAAAAAGACAGACACACAAAATTATTTACAACATCATAGTCTCTTTATAAAACTTATCTATTACAAAATTAAAAAAAAACTAATACAGAGATAAAACTATAGATTTATAATTACGGAAATTTCTGCTCAAGTGAATCGTATACGCTTTTGCGTTAATCTGTTGTTTGAACACACGTCGTGACCTCAAATGTTACGAGAAAATGTTGTTCAAACGCGTTGTTACTAGACATCTTAAGTGTTATTATATTGATTTATCCATTCCCATAATAACGTAGGAATTTTATATAAAATAGATGACTAAATTTAATCTATATGCATATTTCGGATAACATCTTCCGTTTTCGGTATTCCCTGCCTTTTCTCTCGTTACGTAATGTGTGAAAGCGGAATACTTTTACTTCTGCTTTTTTCGACTATAATATTACTTTTTTTATACAATTCGTGTAGCTTCAATATGAAAATATTCTACACTGCTTATCTGTTGCATGTATTAGGTGCGTTTTGTTCTCTTTACCGTCCGCGTCTTTTGATACCCCGTACTGCGTCTAACGCCCACCCGCACTTTTACGTATTTATGTATGTATGTATATTTATGTTATATATGTATTTATTTTATTATAATGTTGTATACATGTATATGTTTATTTATCCATTTTCTTCTGTTTTGTTTATTATAGGCACTACCTACAAAAGTTTTTGCTTAACATTAATAACGCTGGTTAGCTGGAAGAAAATGCCTTATGGCATTAAGCTCGCCAGTGTACAAATCAAAAGTGCAATAAAGAATTCATTCATTCATTGACTTTTACGGCGTACCCTCTTTCTTTCTTCTACTTCTACACTTTACACTGTAATTACACCTATTCTAAAGGTCTTATGATAGCTTTATAGCCCTGATAATGAATATATTATACAATGCTAAGAGAAAGTTACAAATCCGCCTGATATTTCCAAAGATTAATGGGTTTAAACATATAATTACTTGAGCTTCGTAGTCTTAACTAATACTATAAATAAGATTGTGAGTTTGTTTATTTGTTATCTTTTGACGCCTTAACTATTCAGTCTATAAGCACAAATTTTTGTTCATAAACGCTGTCAGATGTACAAGAGGTCTTTTTTTTTAAATTATAAGAGGCAAACGAACAGACGGTTCACCTGATGTGATCACCGTAGTCCATAGACACTAGCAACAACAGGAGAGTCGCAGTACGTTGCCATCCTTTGTTTGGGGAGAGGGGGAGGAGTGGGAAGGGAAGGTAGGGGAGAGGGGAAGTGGGCCTCCGGTGCTCTCACTTACCGAACGAAACGCAACAATGCAAGCACTATTACTGCATTTCAGTTTTCTGTGAGAGGTTGGTACAACCCCGAGCGAGCCGACCCATTCATGCTGAAACCAGTAGTAACTTCAGCGTGGCTCTACCACCTAAAAACTACACCACAATCTCGTTAAATAATAATGTTAAATGTGATCTAAGCTGGTAAAAAACGCTAAACCTAGACGGTGTTATTACAAAAAAGTTAAATACGTATTGAACCCTGGCTTTAAAAACGTCTCGTATTAAATGCACCGCGGTCGCTGAACGTTCGCCATCTTGCTCTTTTGTCTCGCTTTGATTACGTTTGGTTCGACTTAGGTTAGGTTCTTCCCTTCCAATTCTCTCTCTGAATTGCTCCCAGGGAAATAGAGACGCAAAAGGCACTCCTACAGGAGGAAGTGCTGCAAAGGTGGTCGGAGGACCTGGAGTCACCTACGGCTGGGTTTTTAACTGTGGAAGCGATCCGTCCTAGGCTGAAGGAGTGGGTGAATAGGCCACACGGCACACTCACATTCCGCATGACTCAAATTCTCACGTCATGGGTGTTTCGATGATTATTTATGCCGTATCACGAGGCGGGAACTAACGACCAGATGTCATCACTGCGAGCTGACACTGATACAGCTCTGCACACCCTTCAGGAATGTCCTGTGTGGGAACACCAGCGCGCAGAACTAGTCGCCGCGGTGGGGACAGACTTGTCCCTACCGTCAGTAATTCACGCCTTACTCAGCATCGAGGGGGCTTAGTCAGTAGAAATCTGGCATTCTCACCTTTGCTGCCCGGCTAGTTGCAGATCTCCAAGAGGATTCCCTCGCGAAAAAAAAACAAGTTAGACTTGTGAAAAAGGAAACGCGAACTTGCCTCGGGCGAGCGCGGTGCATTTATTACGAAACCTTTTTAAACCAAGTTTTTAATACTTATTTATAACTGTTTTGTAATAACACGGTTAGAGACCGACTCTATAGTGCAGCTGCCGTAGTCCGGTGAAGCTGTTAAGACCTTGCTTGGTCAATAGCGTAGTAATTCGAAAAAAAAAAATAGTGCAGCTGCCGGAACACCAACATGTGCTTGGTGTTCGATTGTCAACTTGAGGGTGGTAGTTAGCCAGAAAACCTTAGAGAAAATCCTACCACCATGCTATGGTTTGATCTTTTCCTTCACCGGAAGTTCCGAATCAGTTGCAATGATTCCAACCTACGTCCATCGACATTGTATTCGAACATGCTATCAACTAAGCCACCATCGCGTCAAGTTAACCAACTAAGAATATTACAGCCATAAATGAATACAACATATATTATACAAATAGTCTCTGTCCGCGACTTCGTTCGCGTGGAATAGTTCCTTTGGACTAACGCAGCGGAAGCTCTCAAGAAAATAATCCCGATTTTGAAATATTCTTCATTGGTTCTCCGCTCCTATGGGTCTTAGCGTAATGATATATAGACTATAACCTTCCTCGATAAATGAGCTATATAACACTGAAAGAATTTTTCTAATCGGACCAGTAGTGTCTGAGATCACCCCCTACAACGTCACAAACTCACAAACTTTACCTCTTTATAATATTAGTATAAGTAGTATAGATAACAATGGTATTTTATTTACCATACAGATATTTCAATTCTATATTTTTCAGTACCTGAATACAAAATCAAACAAGCGTCCAAATAGTCAAACTATTATATAATGCATACATTTTAGCGTGTCAATGCAAATGAGATAAATATTTTTACTTAGCAATGTACCGCTAAAAAGACCACGAACATTTTCTCTATGACAGTACGATGTTCTAGAATGATCTATGAGGCGGTCTCCGTGTTATATAACCTGGTAATTACATAACCTTAATGGAGCATGCGGTTTATCCTGCGTCCTCACAAAGACAGTAATCTGCGCTAAGTATGATAGATAGTAAAAAAGGATTATGTCAATTATTCTTCTTTTAACAATGGAACTATGTCATTGATATTTTTTTTTTCAGAAAATCAAAGACAGTTTCTTTAACTTCCTAGTATCTCAAAACAAGGAATTAAAGGATTCGATAGTAATAATGTTGAAAAAACAAAATAATCATTGAGGCAAAAGGAATGCGACCGGTCAGTCAACCGATTCACCTTGAGTGGAGGGCAACCGCTCGCCATTGCCCACAGACAATGGCTCTTTAGCTAGACTACTAGATACTGGCCACCGACTACTATCAACTATGAAGTCATCTAACCTCCTTGGAATTGAGCGATATTTTACGGTAATTTAATTGAGAATCATCTGTGTTTCGAATTTTAAAAATCCTTCGATTTATCTTCTTATATAAATAATATGATTTAAGTTTGCAGTTGTCTATGTATCTCGCAAAAAATATTGGATATTACAAGTATTTTTTATTTTATTTTACTTTTAATATACTTGGTGCTTATTCCAAAAAATATCACGATACCTTCATATAATATAAGGTAAGGTAATTTAAAAAAAACTAAGATTTTTATAAACAAATCGTGTTCAAGGATTGTTTGTATATGTTTTCTCACTGTGGGTAAATGGAACAAGCGGTGTGATGCGCATACGGAGGAGAGGAAAAGAAATGTATAACTTTGTTGACAAAGAAATGTTATAGGTAAACTGTAATTTTGATTTAAGTTTTTTATTTTCTCTCTCTTTACATAAAGTATATTGTTAAGATAATAAATAACGCAGATGAATACGCGAGTATCATCTAGTGCAAAATATTTTTAAAATTTTTTAGCTGTTAAAAACGACCAATTTATACTTCATAAGGTTTCTTTTTTATATTATAGGAGGCAAACGAACAGGTGGGTCACCTGATGCTCAGTGATCACCACCGTCTATAGACACTTGCAACACCAGAAGAGTCATAAGTGCGTTGCCACCATGTGTAAAAGGGAGGAGCAGTGGGGAAGGCGGGAGGGGGAGGGAAGGTGGGTTATCCGGCGTTCTCACTGACCGAACGAAACGCAACAATGCAAGCACTGTTACTTCACGTCGGTTTTCTGCGATAGGGTTGTACTACCCCGGGCGGGCCGACCCATTCATTCTGAACCCGGTATATCAATAACTCTCCTAACGTTTTATTCCTACTTACTCATTTTCCAATAAATTTCCAAGAACGCAAGACAACAAAACATTTACCTTTCTAATGTAGTCTATGTGTTAAGTCACAACGACTCCGTGGCACGCACTATCCGTTCTCGCAACGTACAAATCAATAAAACTATTGCGGTGTGCAACAACTGGTCGTTCATTGATATAAGGCGTGTCTGTGTTTAGCAATTTTGCAGGCCTTCGAACCGATTCGACCTTTATCTTGGATGGGCGAAAGCTGTGCAAGGTCGGGGTGAGTGCTTACTATATTTAAACATAGCTTACATTTAAGAACTTTTGTGTTTATTTAGGTAATTGAAATGGTGATGGCTACGTCGAAGAACGTAGATATGAATAGTGATGAGACTATAGCATGGTTGCAGGGCTTTTACTAAGTCCACCAGACTAGCTACCAATCACAAGTTGAAAGTCTGTCGTAAGGCAGATTTCGAAGTTTTTTTTTTAATGTCATAACAGGCAAAAGAACAGGTGGGTTAACAAAACCAGTGGAGTTGAAAGTGCGTTGCCAGCCTGTGTTTGGGGGAATGGGGGTGGGGAAAGGGGCGAGGGAGAGGGGAGGTGGGTTATCCGGCGCTCTCACTGACCAAACGAAACGCAACTTTGTCCCGCGCAACCCATTCATGCTGAAACCAGTAATATCTTCAGCATGGCTCTACCACCTTCTAAAGTAGGTTTAGCGTATTTATCGTCAATTTAATTAACCCTCATCGTCATTTAAAAACAAACAGTTATTCTTTTACATATATAGATATAAAATAAAGAGACGAAAATAATTTTTGCTAAAAAAAGCCGTTCAAAGCCTCGAATGTTCCTAATATGGTTTAAACTTAATACATAAATATAATAGAACTACTCGGTCTTATGCATTGGTTAAAATTACCCTATCTGAATATCTTGCAAGCACTCTCAATACCTTAACTTGCTAATTAGATGTTATGCTGCTGGATCGTAGCGGCCATTGTTCCGGTGTTATAAATCGTAACTAGTTATTATAAAGTCTTCTGGTACCGGTTTAAAACATAAGTCTACTGTGCAAGGGTAAAAGCTGGGTAAGGTTGAGGTGAGCGATCAACGTTTATTGTAATTAATGCGATCTTGAATCCTATAGGCCTATGGGGAGGTCGATTTAATGTTCTTTAAAGTATTTAGTACGTTTTTTATGTTCTTAGATATTTAATACTCTATGATGATGAACACGATACACTTAGAGGAAACCGACTCTCGTGCAGCTTGAAGAAATATATATGCTTGGCGACAGATTTTAGCCATGCACTCTTAAAGATAGCCCTACCAACATGATATGACTTCATCACAACGGTTTTGTATGTGTGTGTTGGTGTGCTTCAGTAAAAACATGTGGTACCAATTTCTCACGATTTCTCATTATTTCAATTTGTTTCAAGTGAATTAAAATTGTTTTATCAATCACACTGAAGCCTGCCGCTAACTATATGTGGTATGCGATGGATCAGATTCCGTTATCACTTTTAATTCTGGTTTGTCTAAGTGGCCAGTTCGTGAAAACGTTAATTTCATAAACATACAAAAAACTTTCTTTTTTTTTTATTGTAGCTCGGCAAAGTGACTGCACTATGCCTGATGGTAAGCACAGTACAGTCCAAAAACAATGGCGACCACCGAGTGACACATTATCTATCGCCGGTCGCCACTGTCATGCCGGTCTGCGAATAGCTGGATATGCACAGGGTGATTCCGAAACGCGACCCGCAGGAGCGAATCACTATGACGGGCTTTTTCGCCATATATATGGTGGTTGCGACCCAGTCAGGCTGTAAAACCCTACCACCACCACTTAATATAATAATCAATCACTAAATATTATAAAACAAAGTCCTCTGCCACGTCTGTTTATCTGTCTTCCTGTCTGCCTGTTTGCCTGTCTGTCTGTCCATCTGTCTGAACGGATTTTCATGCAGTTTTCACAAGTAGATCGATTCATGACGAAGGTTTAAGGTATAATTTGTCCAGGTTCTTTTTATTAGTAGGGCGAGAAAACCTCTGCGGGACCCTCTGGTATACATATAAATAATATAGATAAAAGTTAGCGCGCATAGAGTTATTATTTTTATATAAATGACCACAACCTTGAAAAAACCGTAACGGCTTACCTTCATGCTGATTATTCCGCTTGAGGTAGACAGAATTACTCGACTGTCGGTATAATTGACCTTAAGTATGAAATACGCTTGTGTAATTCGTCTCGTATGTTTTCTGGCTTGTGGTCTAGAAAATGTTATGTATAAACCGAGTTTCAGATGTTAATATCTTGTTCATATAAAGCTGTGGTTATCACATGAGTGGACACATAAATCTACTTAACATTACATAATGTTAGAATCCGGCTTTCTATAAAATTTCGCGAGTTTTATTTTCTTTCCTACTCAACCATTTCTATTATTTATATAGTATTTATAAACATCTTATACAGTTCAGCTCCTAAATGTATTGTTGTTATTTGATACTAAATTAAGCGTATCTTGTACTATCACTAGATATTATAAAACAAAGTCCTCTGACATGTCTGTCTGTCTGTCTGTCTGTCTGTTCGCGATATACTCGAAAACTACTGAACGGATTTTCATGCGGTTGTCAATACTAAATAAATTGATTCACAAGGAAGGTTTAGGTATGAAATTTGTCAAGTTTTTTTTATTATCAGGGCGGGAGAACGTCCGCTGGGGCCGCTAGTGACAACTATATAAATATGTTAATAACCTAAATATATATTGATATTCATTTTACTAGAACTGTAAATCGGTAGTACTAGGATACATTTTATTGAAAAAACATCCTTAGGATCATTGAACAAAAGTGAATTGTTATGCTCGGGTCGGTCACGCTGACTCGGGTTTATTCGGGCCCATTCGACATCAGCTACGTTTACCGACTGACAAGCAGTGCATCGTTCCAATAATTACATATTATAATAATATTAACTAGTTTTTGTACATACGAGTACATTGTTCGTATTTAAATATTACAATTGTGTTTATTAAACATTGATAACACTGTATAAATTGTAATACGTTATTTATAAGTTTTCACTTCTATCATGTGATCATATGGACACACCTACTTTCTTGTTATTAAGTTTTACTTTGTAATTTAACCGGACGAAGTTACGGGGGCTTCTAGTACAATACAAATAATAAATACACACAAGAGAAGAAAACAATAATGTTTATTAAAAGTTAAATGCTGGAATATGAATTATGAAATATGAATTATGGTCATTATATGTCTATTTACATCCAAAAGAATTATAGTGTGACGATTTGATGATGGTTCACGCTTCAAAGGTGTTAGAAACCAATATAAAATTATTATTTTACTATGAATTAACAAAAACGAAATGATTTTATGAACCTGTTCTCATCTCGTCGGTTGGTGACCCATAAGGAATAGAAGCGTCGTCCGATTTGTCAAGCACTTGGCCGATTTGCGGGGTCTAGTCGCCAATTACAACAAATCGATTCTTATGGAAAATCAATGTGAACCGGTTACGTAACCGAATAGACTAGGTATAGTATCGCCAGAGTAAAAATAAAATATAAAAGTTTATAAAACGGTATACGATATCATAACTGAATAAGCATGCAAGTCATATTTGCAAATCTTTTCTCGTATTATAAGCTAACTTTTGTAGGTGGTCGAGCCACGCTGAAGCTATTACTGGTTTTAGCATGAATGTGTCGGCTCGCTCGGGGGAGTACCACCCTCTCACAGAAAACCAACGTGAAGTAACAGTGCTTGCACTGTTGCGTTTTGTTCGGTCAGTGATAGCGCCGGATATCCACCTCCCCGCCCCCTCGCCCTTTCCTTTCTCCCTCTCCCAAACACAGGCCGTCAACGCACTTGGGTCTCTCCTGGTGTTGCTAGTGTCTAGCACTGTTGCGTTTCGTTCGTTAGTGAGAGCGCCGGATAAACATCTCCCCGCCCCTCTCCCTCTCCCTCAAACACAAGATGGCAATGCACTTGCGACTCCGCTGGTGTTGTTAGTGTCTATGGACGGCGGTGATCACTTACCGTCACGTGACCCGCGGGTTCGTTTGCTCCCTATAATAATTTAAAATAAACTTGCGAATGTTCATTGATTAATGCAATAAAATTGACATAATTTTTATGCTTGAAAGTAATTTCATAAAATATAATAACTAAATTAATTAAAAAAATGGATTGTTCTATCGCCTGACCAGAACTGCTATACCAAAGTTGAAAGTTTAATAGAAAAACGATATACTATGTAAAGTTGTGCACTTTGCATATATACATTTATATTTTAACCCCCGAAATCTATAGAGTAACAAAACTGCTAACTAAGTAAGCCAATAAATGTAAACTGTTCCATAATTCTATGGTCGAAATCCCTAACAGATCCCAACACGCACCGTGTTATCAATATTTTAATCTCGAAAAAGATCGTCCGTAACATAAAACCATTAGAAAAAAGGCATCGCAGAGAGCATTAAAATACCGAAACACGAGGCACGCGATCAGGGATCGAAGTTGTAATATTAACGTGCCAGACACGCCTACCTGTTTCTTTAAAAGATACCCAATTGTACAGTCGAAGAAACAAGTGTTATCCTTAATATTATTTTGCTAAAAACGTCTGTGGCTTCGATTCATTTAAATTACTACAAGTAATGTTACTTCTTAAATATAGTGTTTTTTTTTTTAATTTTATTTATTAAGTTTTAAGGTTACACAGTAATACGGTAAAAGGTACGCTTTTTATATACTTTATCCTAATTATTTATAAACATATTCAGCTACAAAATTTTAGAAATACCTACATTTATTCTGTAGCAGATGTTGCTTAAGATATTGTCGAGGTGGAAGTGAGTAGGTGGTTGACTGGCTTAACCTGACTTCTTAAAGTTCAGAATATTGTTGCTAGCGTTATAAATGCGAATATGAGCTATGAAACCTTGCATACATTTTACCAAGGGAACAAAAATATACATAGGAGTACCTATCATCCAAAAAAATGAGCTGTTCCTGAAGTATATATCAAATATATATTACTGCGAGCGAAGACGCCAGTAAAGGCTAGTTATTATACATAATGACTTCTTAGTGATACCTACAAAACATAACTGCACAGAGAAGGGTTTTAACAAATTTGACATGAATTAGTTTTTAGATTAAGTAATTACTACTAATACTGAGTGAATCTTCAAGGGCAAGGAAATAATTTTAACGGCGATGATTAACATTGATATTCGGCTTAATGGCTCGCTAGTACTTTCAAGAACTGTTCAAGTTTTTATATGGGAATTATCACTAATTCCAAAGAGTCTTTGTAAATTTATTACGAGTGTTAAACTTACAAAATATAATTAAATTAAAATTACTTATGTACGCAAATGTACAATAACACGCTACAAAAACTAGTTTAAGAGCCACGAGCTTACATGTATTATCTTGAATATAATAACAAATATGCCTCATAAGCTAACATTACAAATAATACATTCCATAGTACCTTTTTAATCAACTATGGTTACCCCAATATCAGGAAAATAAAACCTTATATGGCAAGTAGTGTGCAATATTACAAGCGTAATACTTGGTTATCCTAATATAGCTGTTTGTTCTGAATACCTTACATATTCTGAGTACATTTACTAAATGCGATGTAACTACGTTAAAAAGGAAGAATCTCTTTCTACTATCAGTTCTTGAGTAACTTATAAAGTATTTCGTTTAAAAATGGATTTGCAGAACACGATAAAGGAACAAAAACGTTGAGCGAGTGTAGAAAACATTGTTTGTTCCATAGCCATACGATGAAGTACTGTGATCTATATCTAGACCGTAATATAAAGAGATAAATGAAGTTTATTTGTTTTTAGGAAATTATCTAGAATATATAATATCTAGAACCTCTGGCAGGATCCTCATGAATTCTTTCATTAACAGGAAGTTACGTTCCATCTGTGTAACATAGTCTATGTTGAATTTAATATATTCCAATTACGTTATAATGTAATTGTATAATAGACTTTTGCTGGTGGTAGAACCACGCTGAAGCTATTACTGGTATCAGCATGAATCGGTCGGTTCGCCCGCGGTAGTACCACCCTCTCGCAAGAAAACCGACGTGAAGTAACAGTGCTTGCATTGTTGCGTTTCGTTCGATCAGTGAGAGCACCGGATAAACCCACCTCCCGTCCCCCTGCCCCTCCCCCAAACACAGTGTGGCAACGCACTTGCAACTCTTCTGGTGTTGCAATTGTCTATGGACGACGGTGATCACTTAACATCAGGTGATGCACCTGTTCGTTTGCCTCCTATGAAAAAAAATTTCGTCCACTTTAGATTAAAATATAACTTATTAGCTATAAAATACCACCTATTTGGTAATTAGTTGTAAGTTATTAAAACAAATAGTAGATACAAAAACAATTTCCACAAAAAAGAAACAGATTTGTCAACATTCCCGATGATCGACCACATGGTTTTACAGTTTATCGATTTGATTTATATATATTTATACATATGTGTAAGTGTATACTACATGTGTGAAAAATTAAATCATACAAATGAATGCATAGAACTCAAAATGTAATGAATATTAGAAAAAAAAGTTTATCACGTGAAATCCTATTTTGATTACAGATAAAGTTTTCTCCTACCAGGCGAACAGGATTCGCGAGGAGGTCAACAACGCGATGAAATGTTTGAAAGATACACGTGAAAGTGTTCACATACCTACATACATAATACATATGCTGACAAAACAATTGTTTTCACCTCATCGCGTGAATGTTAATAGTAAAAGTGAATTTATACGACTGTGAGTGATTATATTAAATTATTCTATTCATTTTATCTATTATGATCGAATCCAATACATATAATTATAGAATTCAATACAAGATAATTATGTTATAGAAAATATTTCGATTTTTAAAAATCTTAATTGTATTTAAAGACTTTTATACTATATCTAGTCCTATAGAGTCTAAATTAATTTATCGAATTATTAACAACAGAGGAAAATCGCATTATATGTAATTCGTAGAAACTTAAATTAGTATATAGTACTCGATTATTACTTAAATATATATTTAAAAATAAATTATCCCTTATATTTGCATTCCTTTTATATTTACTGTTTTTGGTTAAGTAGCTTTTGAGGACATCAATCAAGCAACCAATGTTATCAATAAAAAGATTGGAAATAGTGTTTTTTGTTTCACAGCGACGAGTCGATGTCTTTATTTATAAGTCTCTAATCGTCCTACTTCATGAACCTGTCTATTAAACTACAATATTTGTAAACTCTTTCAAATACTGTTAACTCTAAACTTCCAAAATAATGAATTATGGTCGACCTTCAGCCATTGAACGATTACTAGCCATAATTATTTAGTTACCTGCCTAAACTACATTTACTAAAAGATTCGTCCCCTGACCTGACCTCCTTAGAAAATAGGATCAAACGATGACGGTTTAATGGTATCGTATTCGAATACAAAATCCTGTGCTTATCCATGGCTTATAGTGAAGGAAAACATAGCGATGAATGGCCCGGTGTCACCATACTACATGCTTCATGAATCTCTCTACTAATCTACAATATTTGTACACTCATTGGTAAGAAAAACCTCAATCATATTGAAACTAAAAATTTAAGTGTCATTTCTAATACCCGGTTAGCTAACTCAAGACCCTCCAGTTGAAAATTTGTCGTCAAACATATACCAGGTGAAAGGTACACTCGCAGTATTGTAGGATATAATAAATACTTCATGGTCAAATTTAACATATCAAAAAATAATATCAAAACAAATATTAAGAAATAACAAAAAAGTTAAAGTTTGTTCTAAGACTTTCAAAAGTATAAACAAAATCATAATAAGTCTAGGTGCAATGACCTGTGCCCAAAGCTGTAAGAGGCGACCCAGGGTTAACAACCTTCGATAATAAAACGGACAATAAACCTTACATTTTGTTCATAACGTTTCCATGATCACTTTCAAGTGAACGTAAAATCACCTGACAGTCGCTGACACTGTTCTTTAACATAGAAGCGTAGAGGATTGCTTATAATTTTGTATTTTTTCTAGATAATTAGGTCAAATATTAAGCACCTATTTTTAAGTTGGTTTAGGACGAGAATCGAGTGCGGACTGTCCTCCATAAATGTTGCTACTGTCTAAACTTTCAGCCTGTATAATTGTTTTCCGGCAGATACACGCGAGTGCCAACTCTCTTTCTAAGATTAGAATGTTACTATCTTAGGATATATCGTCATTTAATAGGTTAGATAGTGATGAAAAGCAAACACCTATAAAGTATAAAAACACAGAATTCAGATTATTTCATGGTATTAAAACCATTAATATTTCAGTCAGAATGTAGCAGTGCTCGCATTATTATGGTCTAAAAGGTATGGTTGGTTATATACAATGGAGACTTTCTAACTGTTTACGGGAGTAGCAACCTATTAAATTGGTCTCCGAAATTGAGTATTTTGAGGTTACTTATAACTTTATAACTGTAAGCTGCAATAAACATTTACCATAAAGAAGCTGCATACTTGTTTGATACTTCACAACGTAAACAAACACTTGTATAACATAATAATTGTTACCATGGTCTACTAATTTATACATTTTCTTGTTTTATCAAAATACGGCCTGGCAGACGTTGTCTCGCCCTGATTATAAAAAAACCCTGACAAATTATATACCAAAACGTTCCTCATAAATCAATTTATCCCCTGGTGAAAACCGCATGAAGATCTTTTCAGTAGTTTTTGAGTTTATCGCGAACAGACAGACAGACAGACGCGGTAGGGGACTATGTTTTATACTATGTAATAATGATACATCATATATATGTTCGATTTAGGCATAATTCAATGACAGCTAGTTTAAATTCTATGACTAAATGTTTACGTAACTATTTTCTAATATATTCGTATAACACATACAGAGAAACAAACTTTCATTTTTATTTGGAGATATTTATTAGGTTTATTAAACGTAGTGTACTTTAAATATGGTGCCACGTGATCTCCACGATGACCAATCTTATCCTTGTAGTTGCTCTTAACATTGATTTACATAGGATCTCCGTATCTACTTGAATTACGATAAGGAAATTTACACAGATTTGACTTATCACACAGTAAACTTAAAAGAATTTAAGATAATTTGGAATTCTTTAGTGATAACAGCTGTATCCTTTCATTGGTTGATACCATAGAAATTGCGAGTTTTTTAATATACATTTCACCACAATCTCATATGATTTTGATTGACATTGAGGTCCGAGATGGTGAACATGCCGAAACTAAAAAGACTAGCTCTCGAGTGCAACTGCCGGAACACACGCATAACTGTTTAGCAATAGATTTTAGCTAGCGTTCGAAAACCACGTAGATTCGAATCCTTGGGAACGAATTAGAACTTTCAATGAAAGATAACATCGTGATGAATCTGTGTGTCTTTTTCTAAGTCCGCCGGCCGATAGTTACCATCCTCAAGTTGAAGATCTATAGCCCGGCACCTATGAGTGTGTTCAGGCAGTTGCACTTGACAGTTAGACCCTCTAGATTTAGCGTGTTAGACTACATCGGTAGGTATTTTCGGTAGGTGGTAGAGCCACACTGAATCTATCACTGGTTTCAGCATGAATGGGTCGTCTCTCCCGGGGTAGTACCACCTGACCCATAGAAAACCGACGTAAAGTAACAGTGCTTGCATTGTTGCATTTCGTTCGGTCAGTGAGAGCGCCGGAGGCCCGAATCCTCACTCTCCCCCACTTCATTTAAATGTTTGAGCTCTCGTATATTGTGCACGTTAGTTTCACATCTAGTAGGTTACATTAGTAACAACTTTATCGTATCAGTGTCAACAGAATCAAACTCTTTTGTAACCAGTTTTGTGAAACAAATTTAAAAAAAAGATTAGAATCAAACCATCTTGGGATATATCGTCATTTAACATTAGGTTAGATAGTGATGAAACGCAAACACCTATAATGTATAAAAACACAGAATTCAGATTATTTTGTGGTATTAAAACTATCAATATTTCAGTCAGAACGTAGCAGTGCTCGCATTATTATGGTCTAAAAGTTATAGTTGATTATATACAATGGAGGCCTTCTAATTGTTTTCAGGAGTAGCAACCTATTAAATTGGTCTCCGAAATGGAGTCTTTTGAGGTTACTTATAACTTTACAGTACAGTAACAATAACCACTTATCATAAAGAAGCTGCATACTTGTTTGATACTTCCCAACATAAACAAACACTTGTATAACATAATAATTGTTACCATGGTCTACTAATTTATAAATTTTCTTGTTTTATCAAAATATACATAATGTTTATGTACCATTTAGGCTTAATTAAATGACAGCTAGTTTAAATTCTATCACTAAATGTTTACGTAACTATTTTCTAATATATTCGTATAACACATACAGAGAAATAAACTTTCATTTTGATTTGGGGATATTTATTAGGTTTAGTAAACATATTGTACTTTAAAATGGTGCCACGTGATCTCCGCGATGACCAATCTTATCCTTGTAGTTGCTCTTAACATTGATTTACATAGGATCTCCGTATCTACTTGAATTACGATAAGGAAATTTACACAGATTTGGCTTATCACAAAGTAAACTTAAAGGAATTTAAGATAATTTGGAATTCTTCAGTGATAACAGCTGTATCCTTTTATTGGTTGATACTAAAGAGATTGTTTTCTTTTCATACTTTACATTTCACCACAAATTCAACTGATTTTGAATGACATTGAGGTCCGAGATGGTGAACATGCCGAAACTAAAAAGACTAGCTCTCGAGTGCAACTGCTTGAACACATCTATAATTGTTTAGCAATAGATTTTAGCCAAAACCACGTCTATCGACGTAGATTCGAATATTTGGGAACGAATTAGAACTTTCAATGAAAGATAACATCGTGATGAATCTGTGTGTCTTTTTCTAAGTCCGCCGGCCGATAGTTACCATCCTCAAGTTGAAGACCTATAGCCCGGCACCTATGAGTGTGTTCAGGCAGTTGCACTTGATAGTTAGACCTCCTAAATTTAGCGTGTTTGCCGTGTTAGACTACGTCGGTAGGTGGTAGAGCCAAGATGAATCTATCACTGGTTTTAGTATAAATGAGTCGACTCGCCCGGGGTAGTACCACCCGACCCATAGAAAACCGACGTAAAGTAACAGTGCTTGCATTGTTGCATTTCGTTCGGTCAGTGAGAGCGCCGGAGGCCCGAATCCTCCCTCTCCCCCCACCCCAAATACAAGTTCACAACGCACTTGCGACCCCCCTGGTGCTGCTGGTATTACTAGTGTTACTAAACTAAACGCTTAAATCTATAAAGTATAAAACGACTAGCTGGCCCGGCGGACATTATTCCAACGTGATAATAAAAAAAAAACCTTAGAAAATTACATACCTAAACCTTCCTCATGAATCAATTTATGTACTGGTGAAAACCGCATGAAAATCTGTTCAGTAGTTGAGTTTATCGCGAATAGAGAGACAGCAGACGTGGCAGAGGACTTTTTTTATGATATGTAGCGATAATTATTTTTTAAGATGAATGTTAGCCATTACAATAACGTATTCTATAGTCAATAGCAGTGTGAAATATTTACAGAAATACAGCCAGTTGGTAAATTCCTACAACTGTGCCAAGGTGCAGTCGTGAATTCTCGTCAATTGTCACAACCAAGTCGTATTTTATGCCGATCGCGTGTTTTACGCAAGATCTCATATATAATAATACATTCTTTGTCATTTTATCAGACCTCGTTGTACGGTGTACTATTGTGCGGGAGCACCTTCCCCTAGTTACACTAACTAAGCTTAGTTGAAATGGGTTTGTGTGAAATTTATTAGTGAATATTTCCTTATATTCTACTAACCCACTCCAGTTTAAGATGAAGAAAATAAAACTAACTCTTCCTTTTACAGTACACTCATGTAGTAAAGTAAAATGGGTGGAATGGCTTTAACTGAATTTCAATCAATCAATATTTTTGAAGATCTCCCTATTGTTTTTTGTCGCATCCAACACAACATAAAAATAATTACCCAATTACGTACAGATGTTCTGAAGTGACGTGTGCTTACATACATTTGGCTATTGATTTTTATTTATATAGAATATAGACAGATTATATAGAAAGTATATACATGAATGGTCTAAAATACATACTCGGTATACAAATCCATAATAATGTTCACAGAAACGAAAGCGTGTATGGTATGAAGGAAGTCGTGAACATTATTACTTCTCATTGTGCGAAACAACAGAAAATACGTCGCGACAGTTTTTACGACACAGCAACGCTCAATGCAGTGAAAATTGACCCCACTGTGTGGAGCTGCTATACGAGTACCCGACATCTGATTACTGCTTTCACGAATGTTTGTACTTCACACGTTTTCAAAGTAAGAGTCGGCGACAAACGTTTACTCTAAAATATATTGTGTAATAATTTACAGAACTTACGTAATAACGTAGTTTTCGCTTCTAGTTTTCATACTATAAAAGAACGTACATATAAGAAACTGTATAGCCGTTTATTGTACAACTTTCAGGTAATTTTGAGTAAGTTTATGCTGTGTTTAATCTACTTGTCACTAGCTGCTTCTCCGGCTCGGCCGTACTAAAGAAAATGAGAATAAATTTACGTTTAACGTACAACCATGTAATTAATGATACTATGATTAAAAAGCATTAGATACGTTACTCATTCTTGATATTTTGACAAAAGAAATAACACGATAACACACACATACGTAGAATAATATTGTAACGTCACACTGTCTTAAATAAAATATGGATGTAAGACGGCATATTCTCAATATTGATGGTGAAAAAGAAATAGTTATATGTTGCTTAGATTCGGAAGTATTGACGGCAGCCGTCAAAAATAAGCTAGTTAGCCAAGTTTTAACAAGACGCTATCAAAGCGTTTATAACGTATCTACAGCTTATTAGTTGTAATACCATTGAACATCAAGTTGTAAATGTTTTTGAAGTTATACTTCTTTAAGCGCGTTAGGGAAAAATGATGAGAGTAAATTTTTACGATGCGCGCGCACACCGTCACGAAAACCCGACACCCTGAAGTTGGCAATGTTGACTAACATTATGTTTCTTTGTATTAAAACTTTCAATGTATTAAATACCTTTTTTCTATTGTTAGTGTCGCTTTTTCTACAAACGTAGAATAAGGCGAAAGATAAAATTTTTGAAAAGATTTTTATCTTGTTACGTCAAAGAAGTATAACTTCTCACGCGTGTACATAAGTACACACACACACTTTTTTTAAGATGTTTGTCTGTATATCGTCTACCTCACTCATTTACTTTGTATATGGAGATTGTTAAACCCAATTACATTTCTGCATGATTTTTGTAATATTTTCTTGTCATACAATCTTTATTCCAAGATTTTTTTTTTATATTATAGGAGGCAAACGAACAGGCGGGTCACCTGATATGTGATCACCGCCGTCCATAGACATTAGCAACACCAGAGGAGTCGCAAGTGCGTTGCCAGCCTGTGTTTGGGGATAAGGGGTAGGGGGAGTGGGAGGAGTGGGAAGGGAGGAGAGAAAAGAGGGAAGGGGAGATGGGCCTCCGGCGCTCTCACTGACCAAACGAAACGCAACAATGCAAGCGCTGTCTGTTACTTCACGTCGATTTTCTGTGAGAGGGTACTACCCCGGACGAGCCGACCCATCCATGCTGAAATCAATTATAGCTTCAACGTAGCTCTACTACCTTACAAACACAATCAAAATGAACCAAATATAAAATAAGTAGTAGAGAAGTATGATTCGCTTAATAATATAGAAGCCTAAACTGACTCGGACAGCGTGATAATAAGTGCTCATTGTTGACTCCATATATGGTTTTTATAGTCACAATTTTCAATTGTTCGATTGACTTATTCGATATACAATAAATTAATAGGTTTCGGTCAGTCTGCGTGAGTATTACATTTTAAAGTCTAGAGCTACAAGAACATTTGGCAATTACTTTTAATTTGTATATATTTTTACAATTTCGCTTTGATAACATTAACAGTGATGTCATTAATAAAATTTATGCCAATTCATTTTGTTCCTATAAAAAAGTCTTTAATGAAATAATGTTTAGCATGATAGGTGAAAGTGTTATTGACCTTCAATGTGAAGAATTATGTCCCCGATTTAAAAGTAAAAGTTTATACGTTTCAAAATAATTATATTGTCATCTACATAGCATAAATATTTGCACTCGTGGATCCGCAGGTGGTTGTTAATATTTGTTATGTGCGATGGATTGAAAAGTACAAAAGTTGATGTACTAGAGCGCCATCTATTGACGTATTAGACAATAAAAAACGCAATGAACATTTTACATAAAAACATTTACGTTTGCCAATTTTCATGGTAATCCGACAAACGGTTCTTATCTATCTCACATATATAGGTATATAAATTAGTATCCATTTTTATATATACAGATACAATATCGTACAATTACGGTTTCTTTATAGAAAGGTCATATTGTAGAAGATAAAATAAGTGTCGCAGAATGTACTACAATAGTTTAATACCATTTTTATCTTTATATATTAAATTTCAGTGTGTGTGTGTTTACGTAATTCTTCTTCTCCTAAACATCTCCAATAATTTGAATGATTTTTTGTACTTATGTGAAAAATTGGATAATACTTAGCTACAGTTGGACTGATAGTGGCGTTGTTATCAAGACCAATGTTTTTTATTGCAGTGACCGAAATGTTTTTGAAATTATACTTCTTTTGGCGCGTTAGGGAATAATGATGAGATTAAATTTTTACGATGCGTGCGCACATCGTCACGAAAAACCGACACCCTGAAGTTAGCTATAGTCAACATTTTGTTTCTTTGTATTAGTTGTTTGTATTTCTTTATAGTAAAACTTTTAATGTATTAAATACATTTTTTCTATTGTTAGTGTCGTTTTTTCTACAAACGTAAAATAAGGCGAAAGATAATATTTGGAAAAGATTTTTATCTTGTTACGCTAAAGAAGTATAACTTCTAACGCGTGTACATAAGTACACACACACGTTTTTATATCTTTTCTAATTTTCCATCTTAAATAGAGCGTTATTCCAAATTTTTAACCTTTCTGCAACTAAATACATTTTTATTCAGTTCCTTCCTTTTCATATTGTTGACTTATTTATGTATATAACAGAATAAAGTGTGCCTGTCTGATTTCCTTATCCGACACAAAATACATATAAGAGTTGTCGAGGTATGTATGTTTGGTACACATATGTGTTTCAATAACTCATATAAGGATGAATATGTAGCTTAGCTTAAGTTAGCTCAGATAGGTCGCGAATTGCATGTATCAGGCAACAGCCTAAGCCGAGGTGTGCCGTGGACCCTGGAGCTAGTTGTCCAAATAAAAGCAGCTGAGTGCCTTAAGCGCTCGCCTTAGTAGCTGAAGCTGTTAAGACCTTGCTGGGCCAATAGCGTAGTCAGTTCGAAAAATAAGAAGGTTTTCCTTATTTACATACAATCCATGTTGAGACACCAAAATGTTTGCTATTTATTTATCTTAAAGTGTTTGAGGAAGTACATTTAATCAGTAAAATTAGTACATTTTTATCGCTATGAATACCCGTCGTTGCCGATGTATATTAAAAGCATTTTCATGTATATATCAATTACATATATATGATAATAATACTCACAAGAATCAAAGAAAACTGACCGATATCAATCTGAAACAACAATATACAAATAAGATTAATATACAAGAAATCAAATTGGTATAATCAAGTTTTTGATTAGAATCTTTCCAGTCATATATACAAGATTATACCTACCTCGATATTCTATTTTATCATCTAATGAGTAAGGTCTAGAAAGAGACCCTTTAGTTCCTGTAAGCGTATGATAACTAGTATATGCGTTATCTACATTCATTGTGACCTTCTTCATTCATTTGGGGTGTCGAATAACATCTAAGACTTGTGACATTCAAGCCAACCTCACCTGCACGTGGTGCACCCTGCTGAATAACGAACCAGGCAATGGCGAAAGCGTGGTGGTAGGGTTTCATAGTGATTCGCTTCTGCGGGTCGCGTTTCGGGATCAGCTTGTGCATATCCAGCTTTTCGGAGGCCGGCATGACAGCGGCGACCGGCGATGGATAGTGTGCCACTCGGTGGTCGCCATTGTTTTTGGATTATACTGTGCTTACCATCAGGCACAGTGCAGTCATTTTGCCGTGCTACAATAAAAAAAAAAACAAAAACCTAATTCAACTCATTAATTCATTACAATTACTTTACCGAATTTAAGTCAACCTTTTAGATTTCATTATTTTGCTCATTCCATATAGATAAGCACAATTATATACTGCGTAGACGATACAGAGCCAATGTCTCTATCTGCCAGTAAAAAGCCTGTCAAAATAAGTTCAATCGTTTAGGAAATTAACCTAGAAAGGACAAAAACATTGCAATCTTGTTTATCTATATAGATTTAAGCGTTTTTAAATTGGCGTAACGTTTTAAATATAGTAATTATTTTCAGTTATGTTTTTATCATGATTATATTAATTCTCTTTGATGTTTATCTATGCGGATGGAGTTTTATAATTTATTTAACATACTTTCTTGATTGAAAAATTGTAACTATGGCCCGAGGTGATATGACAGTACAGTGTAAGACAATAAAGAGAAATGAGAAGATAAGAAGCTATTTTAAATATCTAAAGATGAGAGAAAATAGATTAAATATGTGGGAGTGAGCTAAGACGGAAAAATTACGCAAAAATATTCTCTTATAGTTCTCGAGAATTTTGGGGAGGTTATTATTAGGAATTATATTAGGAAGGTTTATAACTAATGCGGCAAGAATAATTTATAAATTTGTTTCTGCAATCTTTAAATGTGAGAATCAAGTTCAAAAATATATTAACCCGAGTAATTGTAAGGATGGAATATTCATCTAGAATATACTAAAGCCTCGTTAAAATTAAGAGGAAAAAAAAAAAAGTATGAAATTTATCGAAAAATTTCATACACAATACAATAAAATACAATAAAAAATAGTAAATAATACTTTTCAGTTACATTATAAGAGATGGTATATAATTTTACATTGTAATACATCGGAAAAAATACACCCATATCTAGAATAACATGGAAACATACAACATTTTTGAGTTCTCCCAAAAATCATTTGATTTTAACCTCGGCCGGTTTACACAATTGTTATGCTAAACACCGACGACTCACGCAGAAGACATCCGAACAGGTGAAAGCAGTCAGACGCCTTTTACGTACATATCTGTGGCCTTAGGCATTGAGCGGTCCATTAAACCTACCTACTTGATTGGTTAATAACGTTCGTTTTGGCTATAGAATGATTGAGGACCTGCTAAAAATTGAGGCCCCGTAGATCATAATATATTATTTGAAATCGATCATGGTCTTTGAACATGAATTATCGTAATGCGGCATAATTATATATCTACTTGTTTTAGAAAACACGCTAGGTAAGAATTATATATATGTTTAAGATGTCTAACACGTATTCGCTCAAGATAAATGACCAAGACGAGATTTTTTTAACGGTTAGGGTTTTTTTTTAAATAATGTTTATTTATTAACATACTTTCAAATGTGTTTGATATTCGATATCCTTCACTTTTGTTATATTTATCATTACATAGTATAAAACAAAGTCCCCTACCGCGTCTGTCTGTCTGTCTGTTCGCGATAAACTCAAAAACTACTGAACGGATTTTCATGCGATTTACACCAGTAGATAAAGTGATTCATGAGGAACGTTGGTATATCATTTGTCAGGATTTTTTTTATAATCAGGGCGGGACAACGTCTGCCGGGCCCGCTAGTTTATAATAATAATCCTAAATATTAAATAAAATAAATTACTAGAAACATTACCTTGTATTATTAGCAAAAAAATTAAGAAGAACTCTGAGGTATTAACTCGTTTGATGTAATTTTTTATGTAAAAGTCTATTCGCTCGTTAAGTACATTGATAGCTGGTCAAACTTTTTTGTGTTAGAAAATACCGTCAGATTTCAGTCGATAATAACTACCATACTAATTATGCGATAACAATAATTGAGTTCACAGTAGGTGGAGCAAGTTTGTATGTATTTCTAGTGTAGCGATTTTTTTATTTGTGACGTCATAGGGCTAGTGTAAGCGCCTTCGCGTGTGTTCTGCGATTTTGCGTTATGTAAAATTATAAATTAGTTTAGGGTGAGAACACATTTAGCTAAGATGCTAACAAAAACAGAGGAACTATGACTGGTTCTCCTTACGCATGTTAGTAACCAGTTAAATCTAAACATTTCTTTAATTCATATTATTTCATCGTAATATTTTCGATAGTGGCGAAAATTATTTTATTTAAAAATGTAATATGCGTTTATCCACTGGTCGTAGTCAATTACTACAACAATGAATACAATTAATATTAAAATTAATACACCGGTATCTTATGTTTGCACCGAAACATTAAAAGCAACTTTCTTCGTCGTATCGACTTTTAAAAGGGAAATGAAAGTACATGTTCTGAATGTTTTAATTTTATTATTCGTATTCGGATGTATACATGACAGTAATTATTTTTTAATAACTATAGTATAGAAATAGACAGCGAACTATTTCATCAAACTATCACTTAAGGCTCACTTCATCTTTTATCCCCTGGACTATTCAAGATCAATATCATAAGGATTTAGGTTCATACAAACGAATGAAACCCTTACTATACATCGGTCAACAGACAATTCACAGCCTACGTTAAAAAAAACAGCATTTTTATTGCAGAATTTGAAAACTTCAACAATAACTAATTACAAAATGACGAATTGAGTTTTTGGCGGGATCTTGGTCTGTCATGTAGTGGATTTTATTTTTTATTCATAATCTTGTGTTACTTGACTCTATATTGTGTAAAATTGGTGGTGTTTTATGTAATATAGTTTGTTTATTGTGCATAAGTGAAGTGAATGGAAAATAATACCACGGACCATGAATTCTGAGATGCCACAAAAACTCCATGGAAAGTTCTAATAAGATGGCCACCATCTTGTTAGTCATTGAAATTATATCAAGAAACTTGTAATATCGATACTCACTTGACAATGGCAGTAATAGTCTACTAGAAGACTGGTTGGCAAACATGGAATGGAAGAAGAACTTGTAATACTATTAACTACTCGACAATGGCAGTAATAATCTAGAAAATTGGTTGCGAAAAATAAAGTTAAAAAAAAAAGACGATTTATATATATTTTTTAAATGGCCATTTATTTAAAACCGCGTGGTGAAAACACGAACCGCCATTTTGAGATCCGAGTCTTAAGCCGAAAGATTAACACATGCATATCTAAATGACTATTATAAGGAGAAAAGATTTGAATTTTTGTTTGTAATGGATGAACTCAAAAATTACTTAACCGATTTTAGGAAGCTACGTTACCAGTGAGTATCGTAAGCATTCAATTTAATAACAAATATTAACGTGACTGAAGCCGTAAACAAAAGCTAATAATTTCCAAAAAAACGTTTTTTTAACTACTGATTTAGTGAACATTCATGCAATTCTTTCGATGTTAAGTAGTTATTACAGTTGCATGTAGAACTGACCTTAAAAGGACCCGCAATTCTAACGCCTAAATAGTAGGCTTCTATTGAGAACTCATTTGTAGTTTCATATGTCGATATATATTACCAATTACAGCCTCCAAATTGGAACACCGAAGTGCGGATAATATTTATTTGCGGCGGAAATGGATATGACCATTTCACTTCCGCGGTCGAACATGGTACAGACTCTACAACTCTTACTTGCACAGGTCTTGCCGATTATTGCTGTATGTGTTTGACGTATGAGGTTAGTGTGTCAAGGTTGGTTAAGCATTTTGATATTCTATAACTAAAACTAACTCGAAATCAAAAAGACTTTTCAATTTGGGTACTAAGGTGGCGTTAATTAACCTCAAAGCTACCACCGGTTCAGAAAACAATCCAGTCATCGAGAATAACCGGCAAGACCCTAGATCAGGTTTACCTTTTTAACATACATATAAAACACATTACATGTTACAATCTTTTTAGTGGATGCACAGCGAGAAGTCAATTCCAGACGTCACCATCGTTCACATATAGATCCACTATAAAGTAGCCTTTTGACACCAAAACTCGCCTGAAATGGCGCTTAAACTTACCAACCGGCAAATCGGTAATATGCTTTGGGGCTTTGTTATAAAACCTAAAACTTAACCTAATACCTAAAAAAAAATTACTGGTTTAACTTACTTACTTATCAAGGCAGAACAACGTTTGCCGGGCCCGCTAGTTTTATATAGATCAATATTGTAAAAACATTTGCCGCATCCTTCTTTATTGAGACGGCAACAAAGATTAGCTACTTCTATTTTAAAACTAAATAATAATATTATATAGATACGAAAATACCAAATAGTCGGAAATCAGTATACGAATAATTATTACAGTTAACATTATCTTGAAAGTGCTTTATTATGAACAAGATAAATATGCGAAAACTAGACTAAATGAAGTAGACCTTGAACCCAGCTTTATCGAACCAAAGTAAAGATAAAAACATTACAAGTGGAAGAAGTCCAGATCGGTCACGGTGACTGCACAGTCTAGACGCAAGAAGTAAGCCCACTACAGAAATTATCTACAATTTTGTGCTTATTTTCTAGTTTTGTGGAGCGAAACGGGACTAAAAGTTCACTTGAAGATATATCTTATCGTAACTGTGAAGGTTTTAGATTCGTTTAGTACGATCACCATATATATATCTAACATTAGTGCGACATCGATATAAACAGGTATCATAAACCAATAAAAATCATACAAAGTTTTTTTTCAATATTATTGAATTTAGTGTTTATATTACAATTTATTTATATCCAGCTGTTTGTTACATACGTCGTTGTTCTCACGAAAATCATTTTTTCTGTTTACTGGAGTACTATGTATATATCTTATATGGGTTAATTGTGGAATTATTCTTTATTTTAATTGTAATTACGTCTTTAATACGATTTTAGGTAGCTTCTGTCAATATTTATCATTATTGCTCAGTCTATATAGAGAAGCGTAATTATACAATAATACTACGAAAAGTCATCTAATTTTCAGTAAACATTTCGTTAAAATCGATTTAGCCGTCTTTTTTTGTATACCTTGCAACACCAGGAGAGTCGCAAGCGCGTTGCCATCCTGTGTTGGGGGGAAAAGGGTGTAAGTTATCTGGCGTTCTCACTGACCGAACGAAACGCAACAATGCAAGTACTGTTACTTCACGTCGGCTTTCTGTGGGTCGGATGGTAGTACCCCGGGCGAGACGACCCATTCATGCTCAAACCAGTAATAGCTTCCGCATGCTACCACCTACAGAACGTTTCAGTGATACCTCTAAAATAACAGACACTATTTATATGTACGGACTAGCCGCTTCCTACGACTTCGTCCACGTGGAATCTTTCAAACAATTTTTGTTCAGTGTAGACGGGCTCGTGAAGCACTCGATGAAAACTTGATTTCAATAAAAGTATCCTAAGTTATTCCATATAGTATCAGCCAGTGAAAGTCCAGTCCAAATCTGTCCGGAAGGTTAGCCGGAAACAAACAAACATACTTTTTTTTATTAGTCTTCCGAAAATTATCTCTAACTTTCATATCCATTTAGTAAGAACTTGTTATTTTGATATTATAAACTGGCACTTGAATTTTATTTATTTTTATAGACTTAATAATCTTATGCTTAAATACATATTTAAAATGTTAAAATCTTCTTAAAATACCTTAAAGCATCTTCCGCTAAACTGTTGGATCATAGGACTACAGTACTATAGCTTTTGGGGTGTAAGGGGTGTCGAATGATATCACTAGACTTGAGAAACGGGTCGCGTTTCGGGATCAGCCTGTGCATATCCAGCTTTTTCCAGGCCGGCATGACAGCGGCGACCGGCGATGGATAGTGTGTCACTCGGTGGTTGCCATTGTTTTTGGATTGTACTGTGCTTACCATCAGGCATAGTGAAGTAATTTTGCTATTATATAAATTTGCTACTATATAAAAAAAAATACAAATTCTGTACATTTAAACAATCACCTCAGTCGCGAAAAAAAAACCAGAAAAAAACTAAACATTAAACATACCTACTTTTTAAGTAAAGTGACTCATTTCAAATTTTTATTAAGACTTAATTATACATGATCCACGTCACCCGAATCTCTATTTACATATTCAAATAATACAAAATCAATTACCGGCTAAAAGTGTATGCGTGTAAATAGAACGTGACCATTTATACTAATGGTACAAAAACAACACTATCCCGATAGTCCCCGGACGCGTGACATTAAAACTCGGTTGGTCGGTGTTTTATATGCGTGTGCACATCCGGTAACCGTGCGGCGAAACTGTTCCAAGGCGTAGCGTGACACTTCACACCGCTTGGGGTCTATAAGTTTACAGTTAAAACCTTAGAAAATAATCTATATTGTTGTGTTTACGTTTTTATGATAATATTCTGATATCACACACACACATTACATTTATGTTTTAAGTAGTCCGTTGTCTATACTAATATTATAAAGAGGTAAAGTTTGTGAGGTTGTAGGGGTAATCTCAGGAACTACTAAACCGATTTTGAAAATTCTTTTAGCAATAGAAAGTCGCGTTATTTGTGAGTCTCATAGGTTATATATTAATCCGAAAAATGAAAATACTTTTTTGTGGTAGTCGAATTTGCAAAGTAAGTCGGAGAAAAAACGGTCGAACGAAAACGTTTCTTACGAACGCTGCCTTAACGATAAGAGTTATATGATTGAGTTCTAGAAAAAAGTTGTAACTTGATAATGCCTATTATCGCCCAACGAAGTGGGCACGGGTCAGCTAGTATGGTTATATATTTAACGATAACAATACTAAATTAAATGAAATCCATCCTCTTTGTATATATATTTACATTTATATTAACAATTTTTTAATATATGAAATATTTGTAATCTGCTATTTTATATCTAATAAATAAATAGATAAACTCTCTAGTTTAAGTTCTCAAGATCTAGTAAGCTGAAGATAATAAATCTATACTGTTTTTATAAATGTAAAAGATTTGTATTTTTGATTGTTAGCGAGAATTTTCAAAAATACTTTACCGATTTTGAAAATTCTGTCTTCTATAGAAAGATATATTATCAGCGAGTAACGTTGTAATCCGGTGAAGACCTTGCTAAGTAAATAGCGTAGTCAGTTCAAGAAAAAAAAAAGCGAGTAATGTGAGGTGTATTTTATTTCCGTTATCAGCATTAATGCGACTAAAGTCGGGAGCAGAAGCTTGTATATAATCAAATTTTAATACACCTTTATCCTAATACCGTTCACACAAAAGCATCTTGAACATAATCTACAACGAAGTATTCGATGCACTTACGTAACATATTTTACTTAAGGTTGCCATTCAGGCTAAAACAAATTTTGTGGTATCAAATTAACAAGAAATGTTTTATTACAAAGTTACGAATTGTATTAAAAAGTGCCTTAATATTTGATATAAATTGTATTGATATATGAAATATGCAAGATAATAAAGAATAAGTATCGTTCATCCGGGAATTATAGTTTTTTGTTTCGAATTGATTACACTGTTAGCCTTGCAAGGCCTTTACAGTTTCACCGGACTACGGAATTACAGCAGAATCGGAATATATTACTATACAACTTTATAACAAAAACGCCTCTGACGAGTAATAAGACTCGATTCTCGTTTTATAGGCCGCGGGTCGTCACGGAGCAAAGCACGACAACTGATTGCTAGTTCGAAAATGAAGTCTGATTTATTTCGAACTAAATGGTAAATATCCTTAAATAATGATTCCAAATACTTCATTTTATAAATGACATATTAATGTACTACATTTTACCATTAATTTAATTTAGTTGTTCATAAAAAAAACAACAGTTTCATGATAAATCTTGCACAAGAAATCTTATCATACACGTTATTTATAGATTAATTATTTGATAAAATCTATCTCATGTATATTTATATTTCATTTATATTATTCACTAACAACTACCCGCGATTTTGATTGTGTTTTATTACAATATAATATTTAATAAGAAAAATCACCTGTAAATTTAGGAGTGCATGCGTACTTTGTTGAGATGTCAACAAATTTCTGTTTTTATATTGATTTATAATTATCTGTCTATCTGCGTTTTGCACGGATGTAGTTATGAACAGAATGAGACCGAATCTTTCCTTGACAGTATGACTACGTAATGAAATAGAATCTGTCAAATATGTTACTATTTAAAGATCTTCGTACTGCCCTTTGTCTCACTCTCTCACTCACTTTTTATATGGATATTTTTAATACGAATTATATACTTTTCCGTAGTATTTCATACCATGATTTAATAGATACCTTGTCCTGAAAATTACAAACACGAGAAAAAAGGAATTAGCCAAATAGGTGCAATTGAACTGAAATAATACGCTTACATACATTCAGCGAATGATTTTTATTAATACAAATTCATAATACAAATACTTGTTATATGATTCCTTTCAATATGTTGCAAGTGCATTATCTTTTACGTACAATTACTTGACAACAAGCGAATCTCAATAAATTTTAGCACGTATATTACGTACTTCCTGTAGAACCGTTACGTAATAACTTCCACCTTTGCATCTTGAGGTAACAAAGTTATAAGACGACGACTTTCAACAGAGTGTTCGATGTTCTATAAATAAGTAGTGCTGATGTTTTTAAATAACTAGAAAGTGCATTAGGTTACCCAGATATAAAGTGAACAACTTATAAATAATTTTGTAACTGTGGTAATATTTAATGTTTAATAGGTGGTTACTGAAATGGTTTTACATATTTGAAATTGTATAAAACGTATTTATTTATTTTTAATAGTGCACGAATGTACGTAGACATAAAAAGCGCGATAACGAGTAGTGACTTATAAAGACTACGGGAACTATTTCATTATAGTTATTTATTACATTATAGACCGTCAGTAACTACGAAACAAAAAGAAGAGAATCGGTAGAGGAACAGAAAAAAAAGGTACTAAGCTAAATTCTCTTTGCTTATTTGTTAGTTTATTAGCGAAGTATGTCTTTTATAAAAACAAACTACAGGTGTAAAATATATGTCGGTATAAAAAAACTATGAAACATTAAAAACAGAACAAGTACCGCGAGTAGGTCGATAACTGTTAGGTAATTATTATGTAATTTATATAACTACTTCAATTATTGAAAGTGTAAAATTTATCGATTCATCAGCAGGGAATTTCACAAGTATAATTACGTATAGCGAAGATATTAATTTATACAATATGTTAATTGAACACTGTCGTTGAAAATTTAAACGCGGAAAATATATCATAGCTTGTATTAATTTATAACCACAGTGTCACGCAAACTTTCTCAATAATTCCATACGTTCCATGTTTGTGGATTCCACATATTCACTGCATTAAAATTTTACCTAATTAACGGTCGATCCTTAACGTGTATAAAACTGTTATGACTGTTACTGTTAGGGCTTCGGAGCCATAGTTTTACGGTAAATCCTATCTGGACACGAACTAAAAAGTTCGCAACTTCTTATCTCTGCCGTACCGTGAAGCTGTGGAACAATCTCCCGGCCAGTGTGTTCCCTCCTTCCTATAAACGGGGTCCTTCAAGCGTAACGTAAAGAGATACTTACGCATGCCGGCATGACAGCGGCGACCA
>MU158934.1:498039-588567 GCA_015888305.1 Antheraea pernyi
TTCAGCTTTATATATTAATATAGATATAGATTATAATAGATAACAACAAATTAAAAGTTTTTTTAAAATTTCTGTTTTATAAAATATTTAAAAAAATAATCACAACGCGTAATTATTGGTATCATAAACAAAGATTAAGATATAAGAACATATTTTTAAAGGAAATTGTAGTTATAATAACATTTTCAATTATTTAATAAAAACAGTAATTTGGCGCCATAACGCAGTAAATAGCACCATTGACAGAGAAGTTGAGGAGTAATAGGTTAGCATGTTATGAGGACAGATGAAGACCATGTAACTAGAAAAGCTTTGCATGTGATGGTGGATGGATATAGGAGTAGAGGAATACCGAAAAAGGTATGGATGGGTTGTGTGATAAATGATATATGTGTAAAGGTGCGAGTTCTGAGATGACATCTGATTGACGAGAGTGGAAAAGGAAACCATGTTGTGTTGACCCTAATTAGGTGGGATAAGGGTAAGAGGATGATAATGAGTAATTTGGTGACGTCAAGTACGTCGTCGAAAATGATAATGAGTAATTTGGTGACGTCAAGTACGACGTCGAAAATGATCTTGAATCGGCCACACTTTGCGAAGGGACAACAGACACATTCCTAAGAAGGCATTGTATTGAAATCCCCAGGGTAGGCACAGACGTGGTCGACATGAGCACACCTAGCGAAGAACGGTATTCGCCGAGGTTAATGAGATTGGGCTTACTTGGAGTGTGGTGAAACGGGAAGCCACCGACAGAAATACATAAAAGAATCATGGTGTCTGCCCTCTGCTACAACAGTTTAGTGACATAGGATTTCAAAAGAGCATTAGTCAATAGTAATACATACATTAAAAAAAAATACAGTCAATTACCAAAACGAGTAAATCCACATAGATAACATCTCGTGGTACGGCCTCGATATTCAGATGGACACAAGTCCATGTTTAATATAGCTTTTCAATAGGGTTGTACTTCTCAAAAATACGTATTAAAAGCGGTAGTGAAGTTTACCTTCAAATATTTTTAATATATTGGCTATTAAATTATCCTCTGATCACGGATAATGTAATATTCCAAATATTCCTGTTCATGTTCTAAGCTTATATTATGAAAAATCCGTCTTTAAATTTATTTATTTTTAATAAGTAATGTCTAAGTATTTAAGCCATTTAAAGGAAAAGTATGCGTTCAAAATAATCGATTAACTTAAAGAATATAATTACAAAAAAAAACGATTAACAGTTTATTAAGATCTTGTTAGGAAATTATTTGTTTTTTTTTTATTACGCCACTTATTCGGTAATCAAATAATTATGTATATGTAGTATAATAATTAGTTACGCTATAACAGAAAATGAGTACGTGACTTTGAAAATTTAAAGGAAATGTACTATTATGAATATTATACATGCTAGATAACAGAAATCTCAAAAAATAGCATATTAACAATTGCCAGCGGCTTCGCACGCGTTTTCTATTGACGAATTATTCCATATCTAAATATAAAAAGTATGATTATATACAAACTGACTAAAAAATTACTGATTTTTATACAAACTTTCATCCCTGCTTTCACCACCTTAGGAGTTGAATTTCTAAAATACTTAGTTCTCGCCTACAGTATAAAATGAACTCGCATACAAATTTACACGGCCCCTAGCGCCAGTAGTTTGGGCTATACGTTGATATGTCGACCCGTTAGTCATTCTTTTATATATCTACAACTATAAAAACAAACAGAGTTTTTTAAATGAATAATAAGTAAATATTTAACTTATGAAGGCATTAATTTGCGGAAATCCGTCGTAAATAGTTTGTTTAATGTTAATTCGCCGCTTCCACCTAAATTAAAGTAATTATTTCACATCCTTACATTTTTAACTGGAACTAAAACCACGATAATAATATTAAGGTAAAATATATTAACGTAAAACCTTTGAAATCCATACTGTAAATTCTCCTCAATGTTTTTTTAGTTATAACATTAAAGAAAATGGTATAACAGTAATGTATATTAATTACGTTATAACTCCCACCTCCCACCACCCACCTCCCCTCTCGCTCTCGCTCTCGCTCTCTCGCTCTCGCGCTCGCTCTCGCTCTCGCTCTCGCTCTCTCGCTCTCGCTCTCGCTCTCGCTCTCGCTCTCCCTCTCCCTTCCTTAACCCTTCCCCCCAAAGGGTGGCAACGCACTTGCGACACCTCTGGTGTTGTTAGTGTCCATGGATTCTGGTGTTGTTAGTGTCAATGGACAGTGGTGATCACTCAACATCAGGTGATCCACCTGTTCGGTTGCAACGTATGACAAAAAAAAAACTAAATTACATCAATCTCATTTCACAAGAGTGGAAGAGTATTTTGAATACAATATTTTTAATATACAGCCGGTATTTTACTTTCGACATTAAAAAATACAAAAAGAAAAAAGCGATCCACGCGAAGCGTGCCTTAAAAAGTGGCCTCGATTTAGGAATTCTGTGTTACTAACAGTCTACGAAATAACGCAATTATCTAAATGACTGGGATAAAAATCTAAATATTAAAACTGTTAAACCGTTGTATCTGTTGTTACACTAATCACGTATAGGGTCGATACAGTCAGGATTGCCAATAAACACTAAGTAGATACTGTCACTATTCATTTGGCCAGAGCTTCGCCTTACAATAACTTCCACATAGGAGTGCGTCCAGATCAGCGACATCTTGCCCTTTATATGCCGAACTCCCACTAATGTAGTCTCACACAGGAATGAATAATTAACAGCCGATAACTTCCACCAATAGCGTTCGAGGTCATTAGTTACACCCCGATAAAGTCAATAGCGCGGTATAGCAGGTCAATAGTGGTTCCCCGGGTGGCGTTGTAGTCTCGCCTCTCGGGTGTGTCACGGTACCGGACGTAGACATTAACACTGTACATTGATAATATCTAACAAAACCTGTTTGCAGGTGACATAAACAGTGAAATAGCTCACAGGAAAAGATACGTTAATTTAAAATTTTCAACTCGACCACTGGCATCGGAACTCAACATCGATCTAAAGATGCTTCGTGAAGGAGTGAAACACGTAATCGACGTAATCTGCAACATATTTCAATTATTATTACTTTTTCGTATTTTATACTTAACAATGTCAACCAACCATCAACCGAGGACGGATTTTTAATTCCACTTTTTGTTTTAGCTACTAATATTTCACTCTTCCTATTACTTGTTTCAGATTTAACTTTTTAAAATACACTACGCTCAAATAAAATATTTCTTCTTACAGTGAGACGTCAATCAATTCCAGGCTGGAGTGCAAAGTAATGTCAAGTCCACTACAATATTTTTAAACTTTCTTTAACTTAGCACAGTTCGTATAAATGTCAAAAGACGGTTCATTAGTTGAGTTCCAGACATTGCAAGTTGCAGGCTTATATCTTGGTGTCAGTCATATTTTGTATGGTCAGCTCAACATAGTTCTCTGCATCAATCATTGTTCTCAATTATACGTCAAACGTTCTATACAAATAAGCATACCAAGCTACGAGTAAAGCTAGTAATCTAAGAATAGTCTAATTATTAAAGAAAAATTTCGCAGTAATGAGATAGTTTCATTTCAGTGAGGTTCCAGAATCAATCTTTGCTTTGGATTTTTTTTTTAATTACTTTAATTTCTTTTTTAACACTAGTTTTGATGGCAGCTTCACTAACATTAATGTAGATTCTTTGTATAGGTGCTTTTTTTAAATCGGTTAAGTATTCTTTGAGTTTTAAGATTAGAAACCAAAAATCAAATCTTTTATATTTCTAACAGTAGTTTAGAAAGCTGCCACACTATAGAGTAAGCCCTGCGGCGCGGGAGAAATTACAAACATAAAATTGACGACAAAAACATACCCAGAAAACTCAGGACAATCATTTTTTTTTTATTGTAGCACAGCAAAATGACTGCACTATGCCTGGTGGTAAGCACAGTACAATCTAAAAACAACGGCGACCACCGAGTGACACACTATCCATCGCCGGTCGCCGTTCTCATGCCAGCCTGCAAAAATCTGGATATGCACAGTCTGATCCCGAAACGCGACCCACAGAAGCGTATCACTATGGCGGGCTGTTTCGCCGAATACATGGTGGTTGCGACCCAGTCAGGCTGTAAAACCCTACCACCCCGCTTTCGCCATTACCTTGTTCGTTACTCAGCAGGGTGCACCACGTGCAGGTGAGGTTGGCTTGGATCTCTCAAGTCTTCGATGTTATTCGACACCCCTCACACCCCAAAAATATTTTATTAAATATTATATTTCAAAGTGAGCCAAATAAGGCAAATCCATAAGCTATTTTGAAAAGATCTTCATTGCTGTTCATGTAAAATTGGAAGATCTTACAAAAAAGAACTAATCCTATAAACCACAAAATTTGGACTACGATCCAGGTGTACGAATCTTAAAAATCTGAAATAGATTTAATATCTTATACGAACGATTCAAATTGGAGTTGGTTCATTTTCATAAGCAACAACTCAATTTGTTACCAAATCGAAATACGATTTTAGCAGTATTTATTGGCTATTTCATAGAATGACTGATTTATATTATTGTCATTAACAAAACCAATTCCAACATTCAATATCTGTCAACCAGGGAGGGAAGTTATTTTTACAAAGCAAAGAAAGTTTCATCATGTAGGTCACAACCTGTCGTGAACTTGACAAAAACCGGTCACAGTTCTAGTAAGAGCCGAAGCTGTTAGTTCCAAAAATTATAGGTCACTGACACACGACGAGTTATAAATGACCAACGGACGATCCATTGAATTCCATTCATCCAATAAATATCGAGTTTCTAATAATAAGGTAAAATTTAGAATAATGAGATGAATATTATGCATAGAAAAATATATTTTGCCCTGAATTATAGAGATGGAATTGAATTTCTGATTTAATATTATTTTATACTCTTTGATTTGAGAATCCTGTTATTACTTTCCAAGCCGAATGGAATAACGCTACATAATAAATTTAATACAGTATAGGGTCCTTTAAACGAGGCGTAAAGAGGCACTTTTGCAGGTTAGCTTGATGGCGACGACTGCCGTCGGTTTTTAATACCGACAGTCGCCGTTGTTTTGGACTGTACCGTACTTTCCATCAGGTATTAACCAATCATTTTGCCGGAAAAAAAAATGTTACCTGGTTGCAACAACGACGGCATTAAATAATTACATAGTACCACCCTCAGATCTACGAATTTTTCGAACAGGTACAAAAACTTAATAGTAAAGCCTACCTTTCTAACGTTTCAGATAAACTAATTAAATTTACAAACTTTCAGTAAAAAGACCTCAATTGTTGAGACGGCAAATATCAAATCATCTTGAGTACACAAGTTACTAATGCACTTATACACTACTAGTTCAAGCTCACTTGTTGTGTGGGGCCTTTTTCTTATAAGTCCACGGTGAGCCAACCAAACTTCCTTATGCTAGGCGCTTTGTGAATGAAGTTTTTTTTTTGTTTTAAATCATATTATATTATGATTTTGGCGCCCTCTGAATCTGCGGCCCGGGGCTAGTGTTCCAGTTTGCCCCCTCCCCTAGATCCGTGGCTGCATAGTACTAAGCGAAATAATTATAACATTAAATATCTGTCAACTAAGAAGGGAAGTATTTTTTATAAAACAAAGAAAAATCCAGCATTTAAGTCACGACCTGTGGTATTTTTTTTTTGTGGTAACTCGCCAAAATGACGCTATACCTGATGGTAAGCACAGTACAATCCAAAAACAATGGCGACCACCTAGAGAGAATCTATCCATCGTCAGTCGCCACTGTCATGCCGGCCTGAGAAAAACTGGATATGCACAGGCTAACCTCGAAACGCGACCCGCAGAAGCGAATCAGTATGACGGGCTTTTTCACCATATACATGGTAGTTGCGACCCAGTCAGGCTGTAAAAACCTACCACCCCGATTTCGCCATTGGCTCGTTCGTTATTCAGCAGGGTGCACCACGTGCAGGTGAGGTTGGCTTGAGTGTCTTATGATGTTATTCGACACCCCTTACACCCCAAATTGACAAAAAACGGGCCTAATGTTAGTAAAAGCTTTTGAAGCAATGATAGAACAACGTTGGTTCAGATCGCCAGAGCCTGAACTTTTGGTGAAGAGAAACTTCGTGAAGAAACCATGATGATACAATTTTTTCTATCTAATGTCCACTTTTCTAGCTACCAAGTTTACAAACACATGAATGTGTGTTGCAGTAGCTTCGCTTGATAGATATAACTAAACTAAAACTAGCTAGTTTTCTTCTAGTTTTACTCTTATCATTTTCACTTAACTGCATCGTTACTTAACATTGCGACAGAATGACGAGACAGACAAGACATTGTGGTTAAACTCTCACTATTAACAAATCCCTACTAATCCTCATCCTTACTAATATTATAAATGTGAATTGAAACGAGGTCGTAGAGCCTATTACTGATTTCAGCATGAATGGGTCGGCTCACTCGGGGTAGTACTACCCTCGCACAGAAAACCAATGTGAAGTAACAGTGCTTGCATTGTTGCGTTTTGTTCGGTCAGTGAGAGCACCAGAGGCCCATTTTCCTTCCTTCTTCCCCGTCCTCTCTCCCCCCTTCTCCCAGACACAGGCCGGCAACACACTTGTGACTCCTCTGGTTTTGCAAGTGTCTATGGACGGTGGTGATCACTTAACATTAGGCGTCGATTTCGCACAGTTTGAGGACTTACATCAACACCACTTGAAATCTCTAGCCTCAAACTTATCTCTCGAGCGGTTAACATCGGCTGGCGTCTTGCAGTCAGTTGTATGTACCGGTCTTGCCGAGTGGTTGTACTCCTTTTACGGCCTGGATGCTGTTCAGCGGGTTCTCCTGTATTATTGTAGCGCTGCCAAAGATGACAAATAACACTTCTATGAATGCCAAAATGTCTAGATACCTGAGATTGATTACTTCCCGCTTGCAACATCCCTACAGCTCTTTGCATTTCATCTGCCATCAAATGACGTCGCTTCATGACGTAAAGAATATCTAACAATTAAATTTTGACGCTAACTTTATTTAAATGGTTGGTAAAATTATAAAATCAAGACTAAACGTAGCAATTAAAACGCACTTAAATTCAAACAAATTCGCAGTCACTTGAATTTTATGAAAAAACAAAACAATCAATTTTTTTACAACCTGCCAGTATGTCATCAATAACAAAAAAGTTTACTTACCCACGCACTTTGTTTGAGTAAATACTTAGAAATTAATTAATATAAATGGTAAAATATGTAATATCACGCATGTTGCTTAGACATTTTTGATGTGTGTAGTACTCGATCATCAGAAATCGTGATATATAGTGCAGATACTAATATTACTGTAAATGATGTATACATTGACTTGGAACATTAAGCTATTGTATTATTAGAGATATATAAATAGACAGTATGGAAACGGTTAAAACATCTCCCTCCTCTGTTTCTCAGCCGATTTTCTTCATTCTTTTTTTATTTTGTAGCTACTGAGGAAAAAAACCTCCCCGCCCCCTCTCTCCTCCCCAACCCGCGCTCCACCTCCCCCACCCCCGCTCCTCCTTCCTCAAACACAGGCCGGCAACGCACTTGTGACTCCCCTGGTGTTGCTAGTGTCTATAGACAGCGGTGATCACTTCCATCGTGTGACCCGCCTGTTGGTTTGCCCCTTATAATATATAAAAAGATCTTTTAAAATAAGGCAATTACGAATTATAATGAAAATAAAGTAGTAAATTAATCAATCAAAGTATCACGTTCGCAGGTCTTATATTTGCTTAATTTACAAGTATTATCCCGACACGAATTCACTATCCAAATTAAAATAATTGCCACTATTTTCAACTTTTTAATTACTGAACTGATTGCTTTCCAAAACTAAACCTTGGTATTTACGTGGCCACTTTATGACAATTTTATCATGCTTAATTTTATCTTATAACAGTTCTTTGCATAAACCCCAATAAATTAAGAAGAATTTAGAAGGTCGAACAATATCCTCGAGACCCAAAGTAGTTTCATCTCACTTTCTTATCTGTAAGAAACTTGAAGGGCGGTAAGTATTTATGGCCAATTGACACGTGACACCACTGAAAAAAAAATCATATTTCTAAAAAAATATCCTTGATTTTGTGTACGTAGGTACATTGACCGGTGTTACGAACTTTAAAAATTATTTAGCGAACAGCGATTTAAAGTAGTAGGTAGATATTACTGTATTTGGATCATAACGTAGATATATACCGCCAGATGAATTTCAGTCTAATTTTGAAAATCTATTCAAATATATATCTAATGGTAAAGCTAAGAACCTATAACCTATAAATTGTCTATACCTATAAATAATAACCTAAACCTATAAATTAATAAGAGATACATAACCTAAGACTTCTATATTTTTCTATTTCATTCACATCAGTTTAAAGGTCGCATATTACATCAATCCATATTTCACTAACGTTAATGTCAAGGTCTAAAATGTAGAACAACTTTGAAATCAATTTAAATTATGACCATTTTCTGGGGCGTTAGATACAATACATAAGACCTACGTAAAATTTAATAGCAAATTATGAGATCCTGTTTAATTTTTATTATGTAATCAATTGTTCAAAGAAAGTGCTGTCTAAAACAATAGTAAATATATTTATATCAGGTATTATTGTAATGGGGTAAATTTCCTGCATGTGTATTGGAGATAATCTCTAGAATTAATTATCCAATACCGAAAAAGTGTTTTCACTAGTAGAAAACTAGATCTGACTTGAATTTATAGACTTTCTTTAAGAGCTTACGTATTTACGTTACTATCTAAGTAAAGGATGAAAGCGGTTCTAATAAAAAAATACTATCAATGGTCTTCGATACTCGTCTATAAATACATATTTGTTTTTTAAGTTATAACTTCTTTAGTCGCATTGCGATCGAGTTGATGAAACGAAGAAGCGATATTAAAAAGAGACAAACATATACGTCTATAGGATCTAATGTGCGAGAGAATGAGATAGAATAAATTTTACAGTATTTCCTATATTCGCGATCTCCTTATTATATTGCGCTACCTAATACTTGCTTTGATCCGAGCGTTGTACGCGTTTGTGCCTGAGTTTTACGAGTTTTTAATCATTTTTTGAAGATTTCCGTTCACCCGTTATTGAGCTGCACATATGTCTATTTTAATTCGACAAAGTGACGACATTTTGCATGATAATAAGCGCTGTACAATCCAAAAGCTAAGGGCGACTAACAAGAGATCCACAATTTGGTTCTCAAGAAAATGTTACTGGCAAAGTTATCACCAAGTAGGTCTTAACCCAGTCACGTTTTACTAAAGCGGTGTTCAGGCAAAATTTCCTTTCATCGCTAGATATAAACAAAAATATCTACATAACTATGAGATTAAGCATTCTCCGATATAATATTAGAGATTGATCTGTAATAATATCCTACGTAAGCGGCTGTTAAACACAAATTATTAAATGTCATATAAACTTACATGACAGAATGTAACATGTCTTGAATGAGATATATTCCAAACAGATTAGTATAAAAAATAACCAGTTCTACCTCTTCCTGGTATGTCAATCGCACGCCTTCATCGTGCAAAATAAGTATGTAATGTATTCAAAAATGAACGGAGCATTTTAAAACGATAGTTTCAAAGTGATACTTGTTAAGAACTTGACAAATGTTGAACATGATGTGAAGCGATGCCTCAGTAGATAGCGAGTCCGGACACCAGGTTGCAGATTACAAGCCTTGCGAATGAGCCCGGGCTTTCAGTAAAAGAAAAAAATACGATGAAACCATAGCTACAGTAAACCTTTAACTTAAAAATTTGACGCCTGTGGGAGTGTTTCAACAGCTGCACTTAAAAGTCAGTTCCCCCCCCCCTTTAGAGTGTTCACAATCTTACACCACATAGTTTTATTTAACATCGGTGAGATTGTGGTCAAAGGCAACCTATAAATTATATGTGTAATTAATTTCTTAAAAATTCACAACTCAATCAAACGTAATACAACTATATCTCATAGAGCTTGTGACATTAATTTCTCTTGCGCAACGATCAATCTCTCATATGAAAGTTGAACAAAAACTACTCAAAACAAATTACTACTGGTTTCAGCATGAATGGGTCTGCTCGCCCGGAGTAGTACCCAGCCGCTCATAGAAAACCGACGTGAAGTAATAAGGTTTGCATTGTTGCGTTTCGTTCGGTCAGCGAGAGCGTCAGTGGCCCACTTCCCTTTCCCTCCGCCCCCTCTCCTTCCCCCTTCCCCGACACCTCTCCTCCCTTCCCGTCCCCTTTCCCTTCAAACATAGACTGGCAACGCACTTGCGAATCCTCTAATGTTTGCGTCTTATGACATAAAAAAGGTTAAAATAAAACACAAATATGATTAAATATAAACAGATAATATAATTATTTTGACACAGTCAATCATTAATAAATATGTTAGATACGTATCGAATGACTTCACATTAATAATCACTACCCAGTACGTACACGACCTTAAGCTGACAACACACACAGATAATATATGTCACATTTATATAAACGAGGTTATGGATTTACTGGGTAAGTGTAGTAGACATACAGAGAATTGGAAAAATGAAAGTGCAGTAACGATTTTGAAATTAAATGATGTGTTCCCAACAACCATTAAAATGCGAATAATCTAAATATCTAATATCAGAAATTTCAATTAGTTGTATTTTTTTTTATTATTAACTATTCCACCGCATACAACTTCGTAGTTAGTAGCTTAGTCTAGTACCCAGCAAATCGGTGACTAGAAGTGTCGAAAAAACAAACAAACTTTTTTAATATAGAAAAAAGCCGTAATAAATTACACTTGCGAGTAAATAAATATCTCTTCTAGTGAATCGATAGCATATTTAATACAACCCGTAGGGCCAGAAACATATAGAAAAAATTGTGTCAGTAGAAACGACACTGGCCAATATACTTTCAAGGCAAGATATCTATTTGTTTCGTTTAAGCTTATTAATGTAAAATTAAAAATAAATATTAAATTATTTTAACTTATTTTAAGGTATATCCGTTATCTCAGTGTCATTTTTGTTTACCAACCGCCTAATCTATGTGTACAATGATTATTTACCAAACATTCTAATATTGTAATTGGGAGTTCACTAGTGTGATTGATCATTTTCATTTATTATCGAAGAATACATTGTTTTTCTTAATAGTTTAAGCTATTGTGTTTGGTGACATAAATACTTTTAACATTCTATAGCTAAATAAATCCATACTAAGATGTTTACCAATAAAATATTATATTATACATAATTTTAGGCCATGAATACCATGATGTAATAAATTATTGTAATAATTCAGTTATTAATCCAGTCAAATATTATATCAGTATAAATCCTACGAAATATATGAATTTCCAAAAAAACATGATTTTGACAAAATTTAGTATTTATATTCGATTAAATTTTTTTTTGGCCTCATAATTTATTATGACTACGAATGTTTTTTGTACGTGAAAAACATTAGTGCTTGATTTATGAAATAATATACCGAGTATATAATGATAATATCAAATATAATTTACATACTGGAATATTCAAAAACATGGCACTAACACTTCCAGTAAAACGTTGAAATATTTATTTTATAACTTTAAAAGAGCAATTCTTGTATATATATTATATATAAATTTATTTCGTGTATCTCCTAAACGACTCTAACAATTTGGATGCAATTTTGTAATTAGATAAGGTTTTGTTGACTATGTTTATCTATATACTCGAATTTGCTGAAGAAATGCGACTTAAAAAAAAAAAAACATTTTATTTGTAACTAATTATTTGAGCCTATGTGATATAACGCCATCTCGTAAATGATTGTAGTACTTGTACTCGCATTGTTGTAAAGGGGTGATAGGTGCCTCGAAATTTCGTGAGATGGCGTTGTATTGCATTATCCGAATAAGAATATGCTTATATATACCAACAATGCGATTATAGTATTATCCAAACGAGCGAAACTGTCGCCCAGTTACTATATAATAATATTAATAAAATAGAACCTACCCAGTGAATAATTCAATGCACGAAACTTAAAACTAAATAAATTATACGACGTCATCCGCCCTTTTTTATCTTGAACATGTATTATACGAACAATGACATTAGCAAATACTGTGCGAGATAGAACTTAGCGAGGAGATTTGAAATTAATTTAAACATATATCTTCAGGGTAGCAAAATGAACTAAAAATGTCTTGAACGCATATGAAAGTGTGAACGCGCATGACTCGAAAATGGCGATATAAAGAACACTAGAACCAACCGTGGATGACAATCCTTAGTATTTTGTGATAATTACAAATAATTAAGCGGTATTATTTTGTCAAACTGATTTACAAATTTTTTGCATCCATATATTTTTTTTTTGAAACTGACTACGCTATTGACCTAGCAAGGTCTTAACAGCTTCACCGGACTACTGTATCCAATAAGATATCTATGTTAACAGAGAATTAATAAATAAGAAAAACACATAATGTATAAATTATATAGATATGCCGAATTTAACTATCAATATATAGTGGGGTGGTAGGGCTCTTGCGGGGTGGTAGGGCTCTACAGCCTGACTGGGTCGCAACGACCATGTATAAGGCGAAAAAGCCCGTCATAGTGATTCGCTTCTGCGGGTCGCGCTCCGGGATCAGCCTGTGCATATCCAGCCTTTCGCAGGCCGGCATGACAGCGGCGACCGGCGATGGACAGTGTGTCACTCTGTGGTCGCCATTGTTTTTGGATTGTACTATGCTTACCATCAGGCACAGTGTAGTCATTTTGCCGTGCTACTATATAAAAAAAATAGCTACAAATATAATTAGCACGATATATAAACATTGTTTAAATGAATCGAACATTAAATGATTTATAAGCATGGCGAACCGAAACACTTTGGAGAATTGGTTGTGGCCATTATTAAAACTGTAACAACAATTAAAATACAATCTATTATTTTCGACCATACTACTATTACTACATACTGATTTAATTCGCCATAAAAGCCTAATAAAAAGACGTACAATGAATATAATATATTAAGTCTTAAACACTGTATCGTAAAATAAAGATGAACCTAGAATTAATTCGAGACTACGGTCTGATTGTCCAAAAGACAGTAAAACAAGTTTACGGACGATTTTTTAATCGTATGCCCATTTTTTATACGAATCAATGTTTAATTTATTTTTTTAAACTAAATAACACCGCAGTAGTGTTATTATTTACATTCAACTGAGAAACAGTCTTTCATATGTTTTATAGAAACAAGGCGTAGTTTATAAACTGTAAAACTACGTTTCGCCGTCCCTTGGGCCATCAGACTATGTTCTATAATGGTCTATAATAAATACGACCGCCTAGTCAAAACGTAGCAGATGCTGGATTCCTAATCAATAATGATTAGAAGCAATTAAAATCAATTTTAGTATGATTTATGAATATGTTTATACTGAAAATACACTGAGGTATTCAATAATTACTACTAATATTATCCACAAAGGGATATAAAAGGTACGAAGAATAATCCTACAAATTTACGATATACAAAATATACAAATAAATATATATATACATTTAAAATCCAATTGTCGTTTTCAATGAAATCACTAAACACACTTATGATAAGGAAATTGACGTATTAGATAAAAATAACAAAGTGAATTATCGAAGAATGTACGCACAACAATTGTGTACAAAATTACAACCTAAACGTATCTAAGCACAATGAAAGCATTTTTTCCATATTTCAATGGCTACTGGGGCCTCTAGACATATTATTTAAAGAAAAAAACAATTTAAACATATAAAAAAAACTTTTAACACCCAGCTGAAGTTGCAGAATGCTCTGTGATCTATCCATCTCACTTTATAACATAGCTCTATCTCTTTCTCTCGGAACGCGCAAGTAATAATACGTCCATTTTTATATAAAACTTTGCATTAATATTTATCTGTGGATTTAATCTCATTACACCCACAGAAGTTGTATTTCAATAACAAAACAACAATCTATTTATTTGGTAAATAATTCATACGTATTTATAAGTAATATTCGGTCAAAACTCAAAGATAAGACGATACTACAATATGTCTAGGGCCCATAACTTTCCATTACACTATCATCTACGCAACCTTACACGTATTAACGGAATAATAATTCATTACAGTCTACACAAACCTAAACTAGCCCACAAACAAACATATTTAACGTTAATTGTGATCCAAATGCCTTAACCACAGACCGAACAATAACTTCAAAATATGTATAACACATGTGTACATTTCGCTTTCGTTCAAATTGTTATTCTCATCCGAATAAGTCGATTTCCTCCGTTCACGAGAGGCGACGATCCTTAAAAACAATCTACCTAAAATGCTACGAATAGAACAATTTCTATCCGTCACTTCATCCGTACAAATTCTGCAGTCACAGTTCCTACTTATCTCTATCGAATCCGAAGTCATTGTTGATATTATATTCGCATTTGCATCGTTATCAATAGAATTATGGTCGGTTATTATAATCGTGGGTAAAGTACCCACGCTATGGAATGTTTTCTCTAGCTTAAATAAATTTGCCGAGTACGTGTCGCTTTCAGAATTTACATTTCTTAAAAAGCCCCTTGGACGCTCCACCTCCGGAGACGTTCTTTTCATATTAAAGTCCGACGATCCACGCCGACTTTCCTTTCCCTTCGAACCGATTATATTTTCGCAGCTCTTTTTAAACACATTCTTCATTATAACTTCATTCCGCAGACTCTTTAATTTATTCCCTTGTAACGAAGGGACAAACACACCCACTCTTCGCTGACGTACATTTTTTTGATCTCCTTGCTCCCTCTTCTCAATAGACAAGGTTCTATAAAAGGGAACACGTATTTCCAAGTAATCTTTCTCATCGTTCGCTTCAGGATTATCAACGAAAGCCTCTATAGAGTTTCTTAGAGAGTTACTCCTCCGCAAACTTCTCCATTTTAAGTAGGACCCACTGTCGTCAACGTTCAAACTACTTGCAACCCTTTCCAGCTTCGCACTAACTTGTTGCGAAGAACCCTTCACAGCCTGTTTGAAGTCACCAAACGAACCACTAAACGTGAAACACCTCTGCAATTTCTTTATCTGTGGGGTAATACTGCTAATATTATCCACCCCTTTGTAACTATCCTTCAAGATCGTTAACGCTGGATTCCGACCGTAGAACGCGTTCTCGATACCAGAAGATGCACGCCTGCTTTTCACTTTAATCTGAGAAGCGGGGATATCTTCAAAACTCCTATACTGCTCAAATACGAGGGTTTCACGCATCTCCGAATGAACAGTCCAACTCGACCCGACACTGCTCACCGACCACTGCGATCCGATGGTCTGTAAGTAATTGAAAATATCGATTCCCCCATCGAGCGATATCGATCTCTGTAACGGCAAATCGTGTGCAAACACATCATCGTTAACATCTTCATCCTTCTCTTCGAACTTAGTCCCGAGCCACGTGTCGACCTCTTGGTTGTTGAGGTTCAAGTTCTGCAACTCTTGCCTGAGGTCGAGTTTCGATTGGGGGTTCCTTATTTCCGAATAACGCCTACTTTTTTGTTGGGGGGGAGAAGAGTGAGCCTGCGAGGAGGGATCGGAGTGCCTACGAGGGAGCGGCGGCGGATCTACCGGGCGCGGACATCTTACCGGCGAGTGACGACAACGAACGCCGGGGGAACGAGCCCACGGAGATATCAGACTCAGCAAAGAACTTGCGAAAACTGTCCAACCAAAAAATACTCATTAATAATTATAATACACATTTGTTTTAACTGGAATGTTATTTACATACCATGGAAAAATTAGAATTATCAAGCTGTGAATAAAGTAAGCCAGAAACTCCTTTCTGATATAATTAAGTTTACTCCTTAATCACTTTTGTGTATACATTTCACACATTAATATCTAAACATTGATGTAATAAATTTAGTTTAATTCTGAATTAAAAAATGTAATGGTAGTTCATATCGAATACAGAATTATAAATTAGGCATAATTATACTTCAGTATTCGGTAAACCTTGTAAATGGCAAACAGAAAGAGAAATTGTGGTATAAGAGATATATAAGAATAAAAAAATACTGTAAGTGTAAATATTACTGGAATGATTGATCTCCCTTTATTCCTCTCAGTCATTACAAAATCATAAATGCAAGTTTATAATTTTTTTATATTATTTTTAAAATTAATTGATTTGAAATTTTGTCAAACTAATATTTTACTATACAAAATAGCCATATCTAATTCAAAAGTAAAATAGCTTTATTAATAACCTATTGCGCCGTTAAACTATGAGAAATTACGCGTAATTAATTGCAGTTAATTGCCTTCATAAAAATTTAAATATATGAGAACATTTGGTAAGCAATACTTTTAAAATATGTACTAATCGAAAATGTATATATTTTAATTATAATAAAATTTTAAGATTTCAACTGATAGTGAACACTATTAAAAAAATTACTTGACAAAACTTTATTAATTTTCCAACGCGGTAGCTACTATCTAAGATTTTTTAAAGTTCTATGACGACTAGTTATATAAATTAAGTATTTCGAATTATTTTTACTTTAAGTACTTTATTAGAATATTTTTTATATAAAAAAAAATGTCTTCAAAATATTTAATATGAATAAAAATAACCGTAACATCCATTATTATGTTAACCATATTTTAGTTGTGTGCCAAAGAAAATAAGATTTATTACTAATATAATTTATTACGTCAATGTTTTAAGTAAGAAATTATATAGAAACTAACAATGCAAATACATAACTAGTAGCGTTTATTTAAGCATTCCGTATATAATTACTTGGTACAAATGAGAATTTCATAACAAAGACAAAAATACATAAATAGTGCGAGTGTTTAGACTTATTCATTCACGCTCGTCTCTCTCAATTGCATGGTATATAATATAGGTCTTTGTACCATTACTCCAGTTTCTATATTTCATAGTTATTAAGTCAGGAATGTTGTGCTCCAAGCCGTCATGTATACATACATAAATAAACCGTTACACTAAAACACGACATCAAAATTGTACCCAAATAAAATTTACTTTATATATTTTATACGTATTTTAAATTTAAATTACTTCACGTTTAGAATAACCAGTTACATTTACATACGAATAATACATACATGAAAAAAAAACTAAATCGCTTTATTTTTTTAAATAATTTGTCTAATAATATTAAGTTATAGACTTTTGGACGATTATCAACGTTTTTAACATTTTTAAATGAAATATTCGATAAATTCATATAGTGAAATCTATGAATATTTAAAAAAAAATCGGGTTAGTAAATACTTTTGTGTATTGAAATCCGTATTCTATAAAAGAAGATGACTGAATTAGTGGAGCCTGGCGATTTTATAACTATAGATAAAAATGATAACGGAAAGTACATACAGCACGTCACTTAGAACGGCTAAACAAATTAGGCTAATTCTTTATTTATTGTTTAAAAAAAAATGGGGACAAAATCTTATTTAAAAGTGAAAATATTTGGTTCAAAAACTTCATATAAAAGTGAGTGAGTGAGTTAGACGGAAGATAGTAAGGAGATCATCAAAAATGTTGACGGACTGACGTACAACTTCTTTGGTTGCCATTTTACTTCATTACATGGTAGTATTGCAAAGGGGTCGTTCATGAATTACGTGAGGGGTCTAAACCGGCGGGAGGAGGTGAAGCCGAATTTCACTAAACCTGACGCGTTTGGGTGTGTGTGAGAGAGAGAGGGGAGGGGGCGGAGTTCAGCAAATGTGTGACGTTACGTAATTATTTTCGAACAAAAAATAGTGTAAAAGTGTGAGAAAATTACATTAAATTATAGCATAATATATTTCTAAACTAAAATATGCCGAAATCTGACACAATTCTTCGACATATTAAAATATATGAATAAAGTAAATAAAGTTATAAAGTCATTTTGTATTGAACTTTCAAATTATAATGTAATAATAATTATAACTTAATGTAATAATAGTAATAAAATTAAAGTAAAAATTTTAAAAAATTGCAACATTACGTTTTTTTTTAATAAATCCAACGCATGAGTTATCGGGAGTTTTTGGCGGGATCTTAAGACTATCTGTAGTGGCTTTTATATTTTATTCATATTCTTGTGTAATTTGACTCTATATTTTGTAATGTAGATGATATTTTACGTAATATAGTTCGGTTATTGTGCACAAGTTAAGTGGGTGGAAAATATTACCAGAAAAACTCCCTGGAATGTTCTAAAAAGGGGCCACCGTCTTCTCAGAACATTCAAATTATCACAACATACTTTTATTATTATTATTACTCACTCAATAATGGCACTAATATTCTCGAATATTGGTTGCCAAAAATAAAATGAGGAAGAAAATCCAACGCAATTAATACTCGAAATACAAATTTTTACACATCTCGCGTGAGATTAAGGGAGGGGGGAAAGGACTCGAGACAAATCTCACGATATCTCACCCGGGGAGAATTGCAAGTCAAAAAATCCTCAAAATCCATCACGTAATTAATGGACGACCCGAACCAAAAATGTTTGGTAACATTTTTTGTTGTTAGTATGCACGTGCTATGCCGTGTATAAACGTATATATATGTTATGAAATCCTCCTTTGCCGAGTGACGTACCGGCCACGCCCAATACCTCCCGAGTCGTCCGAATCAGTACCAAGGGCCGAAAGAGATCCGCGGCGGGGGCGACCGCCTTCCTTGACTGCGTGACGTCAGCGCCAACCAGAACCTGTCATGCGCACTACCACTGTACTCCAACGATCAACATAACACATAATACATACATAGCGGGACTCCTAAAGATGTATAGATAACATATATACATAGACAACATATATATATAAATAAATAAAATTGTGATATGTATAATCTGTATTTATAAGATTTTAATAAAACAAACATAAAATGAATGTAGATATTTTGTATCTAAATACAATGGATGATGAATGGATGGAAGATTTGTACCGAAATGGCTTGTAGGGACTCACTGAATATTTCGACTTTTGGGGGAGTTGAAATTACGAGTAATAGCGATTTTGCGCCTCGATGAGTCATCGAGGTTTTCGACTTATCGAGGTTCGACTTAAAGAAGTTCTACTATACTTATAAAACAAGATTTATTCTTTCATACTGATACTATCTAGAAAAAAGCCTCAAAGGAAAAAGGCAAACATTTTTTCAAGTTATCGAGGTTTGCGACTTATCGAGGTTCGACTTAAAGAAGTTCTACTGTACTGACATAAACATAAAATTTAATCTTTCAAACTGATACTATCTAGAAAAAAAAACGCCTTGTGGCATTGACCTCAACAGTGTACCAACATGAAAGTACAATTGCGATTGTTTATTCATACAAATAAAATGTTGAGTATTGTGAAGTTTATGGATAATATAATGTTGTATAATATAATAAAATCCATACAAATTTTGTACAAAAAAAGTGATCTATAAAGATGTAAATAAAAAGCTGAAAATTAATAATCAAATGAAGCATATAGTATTTTAAAAATGAGGGATATAGGATAGGGAGGGACAGTAAAGCACATGAAAGCATTATCGACAGGCATGGGCGTTCGGTAGGTACATAAATGAATAATATAATTATTGTTCCATGCAACACTGTGCTCCGTGCCTAGTGTAACGATGAATTCCCTCCTATAGCGTGATCTCTTTCGGCCCTGGTCATCATTTTCCGTTAATTTTATACAACAACACACCTAAAAATAGATAAAGAAATTTTGAATATAAATTATAACTAAATAATTTCCATTTTATCCTACTTTATTTAATGCCAATTAATAAAATCATGCATCACTACGGCCATACAGCGTATGGGGAGAAAAAAAAAGAAAAATGTACCAGAACCAAATAAAAGCCAGAAGTATGTGAATTGGTTACATAATGCAATGGAAAAAAAATGTCGCACTGCTATTACAATAATGTCGTAACTCAAAAAATCACTTTTTTCAGAATCCACTGAAAGTTCTTTGAAACTATGCATTTTTTTTATTGAAAATTAGACTAAATAATGTATACTTTATAGTGTAATCTACATGACATACTGACAAGTCTTCACCCGATCGCTTTTTGTTGAAACTAAAAATGATGCGATACTGGCGGGGGATAGAAGTCGTTAGTTGTTCATAAAAAATAGACTAGAGCGGTATTTCTCGATTCAGTTTAGAGATATTTTTATAACTGTTTTACGGAAGTGTATGTTATCTCTTTTTCTATTAAGATTAATAAAAACGCCAATTGACACAATTTTCGAGTTACAACGTTTTTGTAATAGTAGTGCCACATTATAAATATAAGAGACAGTACGGAAACAGGTAGTTTAGTAGGTAGTGTACACCTAGAATAAAAGGTTTTTTGCTTAAAACTTACATCGAACAACCACAAAATATATATAAGAGACAGTATGGAAACCACCTACAAACGCTCGAAAACGGCACACTCGCATTTTTAAAACCTCTCGTCGATGCGCATGTTTGTGGGAGTGTGCCGTTTTCGAGCGTTTGTAGGTGGTTTCCATACTGTCTCTTATATATATTTTGTGGTTGTTCGATGTAAGTTTTAAGCAAAAAACCTTTTATTCTAGGTGTACACTACAGATGTTTCGAATCAAGGCCGACATGCTTATTTAAACATATATATTATTTAAAGAATTTATTATCATATACATCAGGTTTTCTTGACCTTTGTCTGTTTTTTTTTTATTGTTTTGGTATGTGAATATTTTTTGTAATTTTTCTTCCTTTAACGATAGTATTTTTTCAATACTCGAGAAATAGTGTAGAATTATAATAGACAATAAAATATTCAAGTAACAAGAACAGCCGGTTCGACACACCACTAGTTCATTTATGCGAGCTTAGTCATAGCTTAATCCTTACTCTTATAATATGGGGTCCTTCAAACGAGACGTGAGGAGGCATAACGACGACTGCCGTTGATATTTAAAACTGACAGTCGCCGTTTTTCATGGACTGTACTGTACATTCCATCAGATATTACGCAGGCATTTTGCCGAACCAGTTAAAAAAAAACAGTAGGCGATGCTTCTTAACTTGAAATCTTTAAATCTGTATTAACTGGACCCTTGGTTTGTTTGTTGTAACAGTAAATTATATTTTTATTTTACACGCTATACAGTTCATTTTGTATTAAGCTATCGGGCGTTGTCTTGCCCTGATAATAAAAAAAAAACCTTGATAAATTATATACCTAAACCTTCCTCATGAATCACTTTATCTACTGGTGAAAATCGCATGACAATCCTTTCAGTCATTTTTGAGTTAATCGCGATAGACAGACAGAAGTGGCAGAGGACTTTGTTTTATAATACGTAATGATACATTATTCGAACATGCAATTCCATTGTATTGTAAGCGAATAAATAATTACGCACCATACAATAAAGTCGATTTTTCTGTATCTAACTTAAGTTAAACATATATTTAACAAAAGATAAATACAAGGAATTTTATAGAAAACAATTGAATTTAGTAAAATTATTATTCTGAATCGTAAAACACTATTTGATATTCGAATTTAGATATTAAAATTCGACCTTGGTGTTTAGCGTTTATTGCACCTCCAGTTGTGTGATTAATAAATAAATTTAAACAAGTTTCTTTTACTCAAGATTTTCGTGAAGTGTGTGATTTCTATGCTTACGGCATATTATTAAACATAAGTTATGGGTAAATTTTTTTTACGACAAAAAAAACACTAAACTTTTTCCATTCATTGTTTCGCTAAGGTTATGGAGTACATCTCTCTGATAATTAATGAATTATTCTATTCACACAATTATTTAATTACCAATTAAAATATTAAGAAAAAGGTCAATGTTTAATTTATAATCGAATTTAAAATAACAACATTTCAATATAAAGAGTGAAGTAGATAAATATCGCCAATTTCAAGCGAATAGTGCAAAATTGAAACAAATATACCATACAAGTGACAAGTAGCATTCAGAATAGAATAATAGCAAGCATGCATATAAAACCAAACCTTAATTCTAGTATTTTTATCTAAAAACAAAAGACACACGAGTAGTCCATCATAGTAATTATATGTTAGTGCAATTTCATGATACCTTAATCAATGTAATAAGAATTAATATTTAAGTATGTATTTTCAACATAAAATAATTAAGAACCGTATACTATCAGATACTGTTGAATATTTGTGGTGTTAAATGTAATTACGATAGTTATACGCTTCCTATGTTCAGTTGTAACTTTGCAGGAAAAGAAAAGGTAAGCAAATCTATAGATTTCATGCTATCACAGCATCTACAAACTACTACAAACCACTACTACCACTGCAGTCATATTAGAGTGCAATTACTAATAGCATAACTGAGGATTATTTAGTAAGAACATTTCTCATATCAAGTTCCGGGTGCATTACACAATTCACATACTTCAAATCGGCCTCCAAATTATATATTTCACAAGAGCGAAGCGGTAGCAGAAATCGTAAATATCAACTTCGTTATCGCAAATTCAGATATGACATATTTACTCTTATCCATTGATGTATATGAAAACGCCAAGATGCACACTCAACGTCTCAAAATTCTCCGTATAAAATATACACACGATTGCAAATTATGCAGTAATTTCAAATAGTCTCGCGTCGCTTGCCTCCTTGTAAATACAAGTTTAAATCATTCAGCTAAGGTTAAATTTGGAAAATCATAAGTTTATCGCATAACCAGGTATGTATATTGGGGAGTTTTTGCGAACGGTTTTGAGCGCTACTTTTATTCGAGACTGTACATTTTCGGTTTTTATATATGTAAATGGTCTTATCTATAGATATGTACGTATAGGAAAAATTTGATACTAATAAAGAGACAGCAATGTCATTGCATTGTTGATATGTGGGTATCAATTCGTATTGAAGCGGATATTTACTGTGATTTTTTGCGATCGCTTTGCTCTTGCATAATGCGTAATAGCGATGATGTGCTCCCAATAAATTAACACCTAAGAATTAGTTGCTTAGGGGTAATTCAAGTATGACGTAAGCACTGATGGGGGGGGGGGCCTTGATCTACTTATTTTTGATGACATAGGGGATGGGGGGTCTGGATGGTAATTACGTCAACAATAATTATTTACTTAATTAGAACAGATTTGAATATACTTATATAAATGTTTACGTAATTATGGGGGGAGGGTTAAGAGCGTTGCTTACTTTTGCTGACCAGCGGGAGGGGGCGGCCAGAGATTACAAAAATTCTGCTTACGTAATACTTGAATGGCCCCTTATATGAATATATAAATAGTGTAACATGTCTCTGTAAAACCTTTCTGTATTAGTACGTATAGTCGGGTCAGTTTAATAGGTCGATCTTTTATATTATTTATATTTCGTGATGCTACATCTAACCTTGATCAAGCGTTTACATAAAACGTTAGATAATCAAACAAATATTGTGACCAAAATTACTACGTTATTCATTCATATACCACGATAAATTATTCAAAATCTACCATTTTTTATTAATTTGCAACATATACATAAATTATTTAAGCCTTAAGGTTTCGATTTAACGATCGTACAATGTTATGTCTTAACGCTTTTGCAGCTATATTTCTATATGGTTAGAACTGTTTGTAATCAATTTAAAACCAACTGTAATCGATTAATATTTATAAGTTAATTCTTATCGAATGAACTGTTGATATATTTTCATAAAAAAATATAACACTATGTAAACTTATTTGAAATACTTGTTCATTCTAATTGTAAAAATTTGCAAAGATTTATAAAATTGAGGTTATTTAAATACATTAATAAAAAAAACGAGAATTTTTTTTGTGACAACGTTACCATTTTTATACCATTATATAATGATCGGGTATTATTAATCACTAGTAAATTGCCCGCCCGTTTGTTCGCATATACCACATAACTTAATATTAAAATATAGTCTATGTTATTGTGGGAGAATATAGATTTTTGGTGAAGAATGAGATTAGTAATTTTAATGATTATCGCCTACAATCATTCTATGGTTAGTTATAAATACTATCTAAACATAATGAAATCGTAACTTAAACTTTAATACTTCAATATATCATAACACCTCATGTAATATATATCACTCGATTAACATTGAAATCGATTCTTGTGTCACATCACTATATGAAAGAGTATTTTGACAGCTGTCAAATGCGACCTATTAAAATGTCCCGACTATAGTGTTGCCGTCTTAAGAAAGAGGAACGCATCTGTCATTTTTTGCAATATCGAGTTTTATGCATATAATGTATTCGGAATAAAAAAAAGATAATCTATATTTTTTTTGTTTATCTATTAGTGTTTCAAACTTAATCAAAAAACAAGTTAAGCGTACTTCAGTAAAAGTGTAGGTTACATACTTTTCAACGACGATGGTGACGTCTGGAAATAATATCTCCCTCTATGCAACAGCCAAAAACGAAGGTAATTATAATGTATTTTATACATTTGTACGATGAAAAGATAAACCAGATCGAGTTTCTTGTCGATTCTTCTCGACGACTGGGTCGTTTTCCGAACCGGTGGTATTTTTGACGTTGATAAGCGTCTTCTCTGGACTTAAATTGGATAAAGTGTTTTTGATTTTGATTCCAACGGTTTGTGTTTGAGTTAGATGCGGCCCTTTTTCTTACGGCTGCTGTATGGGGAACAATGATATTAAAATGGCGCTTAGGTAAGAACAGATGCACTTACAACTTCCTGATTCCACCCTGTCGCTTCCAAGGCGCGTCGTCAGGCTCCGCCGGTAGCGGGCCTTGCACTGGTGGTTCTTCCTCTTCTACCGCTGTTGTGCTAACCGATGGAGACGTATCTGAACTGCTGTAAGCACCAAACCACAGCAAATAAAATACAAATAGATATCATGCCTCTATATCAGGTGACGGTTCAATCGTGTAATTGTTCATGGTCATATTTAACATATAAAATAAAAATATCAAAACAAATCCTAATAAACAACAAAGAAAACCTTATTTAAAGTTTGTTCTAAAACTTTTAAAAGTATGGTACCTGTACCATTAAACGTAAAAAAACCACACCTAGGTTCAATGAACAAAATTCAAGGGGCGCTTTTCAAGGTTAATCATTATGGAACTACTTATTGTCGAAACGCCGCACGGTCAAACAAAAGGAAGCGGGGCGCGAGCCGGAGTACGCGGTACGGCATGATTTACTGCGTTGGTATTTATTACACCAATTCGTTTTGCGTAATTCACCTGAGGTTGAGTGGATATTGTAAAAGTGTTGATAGTGTTTTTTAAAAATATATAACATGAAGATATAAACCAGATCAAGTTTCTTGCCGGTTCTTCTCTTTAGGTCAAATATTAAGTACCTATTTTTCAAATTGATTTAGAACCAGAAACGACTAATCAGTAACCCATATGAATAATACGACTCTTTAACCATTCAGCCGGTATATATGTCGGCGTAAAGGTTTTGTCTACCTTCGAAATGTATTTGAATACCGACAGAAATATTAATTTCAGTATATACTATAGTTATAGACCTCAAATATGAATCCTATAAAAAACCCTATAACCTATAAAAACTTATGAGAAAGGATCGAGGATACCAAGGCAACAGTCCAAGTAAAGATTCTGCCACTATAGAACCCTTAACCCATAAGACTGAGCGCCATAAGTGCGCACGACTCTTCTAACACTGTGAGATACGGGAGGTGAACAATATCCACAATTACACTAGTATTCACAACCAACCATAAGAATGTATGAGATCTAGTCTTTATGATAAGCTTCAGCTGGAATATATACCATTAAAACAATAAATAATAGTTAAAAAAAAACTAAAAAAACACGCTTTCATAAAAGATACATCTAAAAAACAGAAGATAAAATTTAATAAATTTGGATTAAGAATAGTGTAAATTAGAAATAAATGTATATTTTTGTAAAAAGTGACAAAAAAATTATGAAAATACTTATAACTGGAGGTCATTATTTTAAACTATTATTCATTTTTTAGTTACATTTTTTTACTTTTTTTTCCTATTATTGCATTGTCATCGACCTTTGACTGGTGTCCAAAGTTTGAATTAAATCTGATCGTTCAAAGTAGGACAAAATCGAGCTCAAAGGGGTCAGTTACATACATACATACAGGTGAAGCTAATAAAAGCGTGATAAAAATTAGAAAATCTACAATGCGGTCATTGTCATTGTTTGTAATAACATCGTAAAAATCAATACAAAAGTAGCATTTAATAACCCGATGTTTCTGTCTGAAAAGCTGACCAGACTATAATAGTTGACCTTGAAATTACTGCGTTTTTTGACACTAAAGTTTTTTTATTATCATTAGATATTCGACACGATTGTAACAACGTGAATAAGTTGACCTTAAGACATAGGGTATATTGGTTAATATACTAATACCATGCAAATCCGTCACCCCCATGTACTATCGAAACATGCAGTTAGGCTATAAGTTGTTAAGATAAATCTACATTTTACTGTGTGCGCGATGTGATTACCCATCGGCACCATTTTAATTATGCTATTTCTACGCCCCTTAAGGTATATGTGGTATCTGTACATAATACATGTTATGTAGGTATATCAATAAATCGCTGACTCGGTCTATAATTGTTCTCGCTCCACATTTTATCCCTAATATTCTACTGGCGACGAGGATAATACTGTTAATACACATTAAAATAGTGTGCAGTGCGTTTAAAAACATAATAAATAGAAATACCTATCGGAAAAATAGAACAATTATAGACCGAGTCAGCGACACAACTGATTTATTGACATACCTACATAACATGTATTATGTACAGATACCTCAGTATATACTTTTAAAATTCTTATGCATAGGAATAATTTATCGGTGTTATTACAAAAAAGTTAAATACGTATTGAATACTTGCTTCAAAAAGGTTTCGAATTAAATGCACCGCGGTCGCTGAATGTTCGCCATTTTGCTCTTCTGTGTCTCGCTTTGGTCACGTTTGATCAGACTTGCGGTAAAAAGGATAACGCGAACTTGCCTCGGGCGAGCGCGATGCATTTAATTCGAAACCTTTTTAAAACAAGTATTCAATACGTATTTAACTTTTTTGTAATAACACCGTATAGTTTTTAACGTTTGAACACATTCACGCTTGATGATAAACGATTATGTGGTCCAAGACGGTAAGCACGCTAAAACTAAAGGTAGTGGATTTTTAAGTGCAGCTGCCGGAACACTAACGTCGCCTAGCGTCACCTAACTCTAATGATGGTAGAGCCACGCTGAAACTATTACTGGTTTCAGCATGAATGGGTCGACTCGCCCGGGGTAGTACCACCCTCTCATAGAAAACCGACGTAAAGTAACAGTGCTTGCATTGTTGCGTATCGTTCGGTCAGTGAGAGCGCCGGAGGCCACCTCCCCTCCCCGCCCCTCTCACTCTCCCTCCCCTAATCCTTACCCCTAAAGGGTGACAACGCACTTGCGACTCCTATGGTGTTGTTACTGTCCATGGACGGTGGTGATCACATAACATCAGGTGACCCAACTGTTCGTTTGCCACTTCGATCAACATTAACTAGATAACGGGTCGGCGCGAAAAATACGTTTCGGAAAATAACAGCTCACTTAAAATGTGAGCTTTTATTTTGTTTAGTTTGTTTGAAAAACAGCCAATTTAAGCATGTTTCACATGCCACAGTGTATTCAAAAGATGCAAAAATAATACCCGAAAAAACAATTTAACGGCCGGAGTATCTTACTTTCGCTAAATAAGCGTTGAATAAATTATAAAATTAGCGATTTTAAACCTGTGGTACAAATGTTTGGCCTAGGCTCTCCAACCACGCACAATAACGGGAAAACGTACTTTATTCATTACGTGTTAAGGTTGAATTCACACTAAATGTTGTTTATGTTGTCTTTTCATTTTTTTCTTTCTTTTCAGTAATTTATTGCTTTGCTCGTTTTATGGTAAGTATTAGATAATGTTTTGAACATTTGTGACTTTATTACTAGGTGTCACGGTTGTAATTAGGTTGAAATTAAAACTGTTTTAAAACTTTTTTGCTCCCTTTCTTAGTAAACAAATAGCTACACATAAGTATATATTTATGAGGACAGCTTTTAGCTTCGATTTTGCACGTGACCCTTTATCTAGTTATTGTTGATCGAAGGTTTGCCACCTATGACATAAAATAAAAATAAAAACCTGTTTGGCGACGGATTTTCAACCTGCGAATGATAGCTAACCAGTCGGGTTTGGAAAAAGCCCTACCACCATTACATGATGTTATCATAATGTTTTTCTTCGTCGATAGTTCCGACTCAATTGCAAAGATTCGAATCGACGCGGTGTCCGAACAAGTTTGTCAGGGAAAAATGATGAGGGTCAATTTTTACGATGCGCGCGCACACCGTCACGAAAAACCGACACACTGAAGTTAGCTATAGTCAACATTTTGTTTCTTTTGTATTTCTTTGTATTAAAACTTTCAATGTATTAAATACCTTTTTTCTATTGTTAGTGTCGTTTTTTCTACAAACGTAGAATAAGTCGAAAAATAAAATTTTTAAAAAGATTTATCTTGTTACGCCAAAGAAGTATAACTTCTAACGCATGTACGTAAGTACACACACACTTTTTTTTATTTTCCAGTTTTTATACAACGTTAACGAAGTTCAAAGTTTGCCATTCATAAGGTTTTTAGTTTTCTTTTTACGATCTTCATATTTTACATGTACAAAATTTAAAAATCTTGAAAAATAACAAAATAAAACGGCTAAAATTGGATTGAGCTTATTTGGTAATGTTTGAGAACAACATAAATATTTGACAAAGCTTATTGAAGAATATAAACTATGATTACCTATCGGGTTGTGGGTCTGCTTGTAACGCTTGCAATTGTTCTTCGGCACGGTTAAGCTTAAGCTTTAGCTCGTTCCGCTCGTTCAGTATAGCGCGAAGTTCGCTCTCACTGTACATCGGCTTTGTACATTGCTCCTCGTCGTCCAATCTCTCCGGAGTTCCTGCACCGCATGTTGCACATTTCTGCTAACAAACGATTGTACACCATTAAGCAAACACGAATTAATAGTATACCAGGTGAACGGTTAAACACTCGCAGTATTCTAGGATATTACACTTCATCGTCACATGTAACATATAAAATTATAATATCAAAACAAATAATAATAAACAACAAATAAAACCTAAGTTAAAGTTTGTTCTAAGACTTTCAAAAGTATAGCTACAAACATAATAAACCTAGGTGCAATGATCGGTGGCGAAAGCTACAAGGCGCGACCTGGAGTTAATAGCTTTCGATAATACAACAAACAATAAACCCTTTTGTTTCGTTTATGCCGTTCCCGCGTTCACTTTCAAATCAATCCGATGGTCATTGACACTGTGCTTTAACATAGACGCGTAGAGGATTTTGTACTACTTACGTATTTTTCTAGATAATTAGGTCAAATATTAAGCATCTATTTTTTTTATTGATTTAGAAAGAGAATCGAGTGCAGAGTATGCTCCATAAACATTGCTACTGTCTAAACTTTCATCCCGTATATTTCATCTCTTTATTATTTAAATCGTTCAACCTTGTTGTGCACATCTGCTTGCTGTAACGCCGCGATATCGTTCTGCTGCGACTGTACTATTTGTGTCAGCTCAGATCGCTCCTCGCATACTAGCCGCATCTGAAAAATTAAATCTAAATATAAAACAATACCTGGAATCGTGCACACGAAAATGCAATAAACTACAATAGGAAAATAATTACGATATTTTTTTACAAAAAAAACATGAAACAAATTGACGACGACTTTTCTATTTTAAAGCGCTTCAAAAAGGAGGTTGCGCTCAATTTGTTTATATTTTTTAAATGTTTGAACCTGGTCATTTGTAAACTGATTTAGAAAATTCGTTTTTTTATTGGTAATGGGATATTTTCAAAAGGGTCCAGTTTTAGTTTCATTAGCATTTGGATCTTTGATTCCAAATGTATAGCAAAGAACTCTTCAAAATCGGATAGGAAACGTATAGTAAATGAGATATTGTTGTTTATGAGAATTCAAGGTCGGCGCCTAAGTATGATCAAAGATATTCTGTTGGAAATTTTAAAGTTATTTTTTTGAAGTCGGTTTTATTTATTATATTTTATATTAAATCATTTATTTATTTACAATGCACTGGTTTTGTTTTGGCCAGCATAACAGCGATTATCGACGACCGTCTATGGGTACTCAAAGTGGTCGTTGCTATCTTTACCATCATATACAATGTTGTGATTTGTTCATACTACTATTTATTTTAGGGTCATCAACATGACAATTTGTAAGAATATTAAAAGTAGAACCTTTGTAATTAAATATAAATGCAGTCATATTTAGAGACAACCACGGCATGCTCTAACAATAAATTGAATTTTAATAAAGTAAACATTTTACATATTTAAAGATTTAACACGTATGCACATAGCCCGTTTTCGACCACAGCGACTGCTTCAACTCTCTTGTGTGCTTTAATACGGCTAGTATAGCCAATTTTTCTGCGGAAGGTGTGTGCAAAGTGTGCACAAACGAAAACACGTTTTTTGAAGGTGGTAGAGCCACGCTGTAGCTATTACTGGTTTCAGCATGAATGGGTCGGCTCGTCCGGAGTAGTACCGCCCTCTCACAGAACACCGACGTGAAGTAACTATACTTGCATTGTTGCGTTTCGTTCGGTCAGTGAGAGCGCCGGAGGCCCACCTCCTTTCTCCCTTTCCCTTTCCCTCCCCCTCCCCTATAGACAGGCTGGCAACGCACTTGCGACTCCCCTGGTGTTGCTTGTGTCTATGGAAGGTGGTGATCACTTAACATCAGGTGACCCACCTGTTCGTTTGCCGCCTTTTGACATAAAAAAACACCATTCTCGTAGGTAAAGATTTAACATAATAATACGATAATAGGAAATTGTAACAAAAAGAATAATTAAATATAATATTAATTAATGTAATATTAGACAGAGTTATCGTACAGATATATCTTTCTATTTGATATATACAGTATTTAATATACTTGTCATATTAATAAATATAGTGTTATTCGAAAATTTATACCTCGAGGATGTATCTATCTATATCTAACGTAAAGCGACCAACTTTATGAACATTGAATCCGGGACATTTGTAGAGTGCGAAATATGAAATTATATTGGTATAGAAAAATGGATTCTATGTTTAAAAAAAAGACACGCAACTTATGGAAGACATTTATTTTAAACTATTTAAAATGTTATAGTTTGCCCCTATTATAAAATTGCGCCATAAGCGTAGACAGCACGTAGAATTACAGTACTTTAAGTGTGGTAGGACTTTCATAGTGAATTGATCAACGAAAATGCTTTCTTGACTTTTGACTAATAGTAATAGGCCTATGAGTTGAAAAATAAACATGCGTGACATAGGGGGTGCATCCAACGTTTTACGGAACAGTTGGTCACCTTATTCTAACAACAAGAATCAAATTACCAACCACGGGCAATAGAATTAGATAATCCAGTCTTACTACTTCATTCTCAATAATTAAGAAAAAAAAAAACGAAACAGAAAGAGAAAGCAAAGAGATATTACAATTAATTACTTGATTTTGTAGCTGCTTATGCTTCCGCCTGAGGTCGCGACTGACTTGAGCCAACTTCTCGACTTGATTCGTCAACTGCAACGTATCCAGTATCGCCATGTTTAATGACAAGAGAAAAATACACAGATATAGCACAATTAACACATACAATACACAGATATATAAACACAAATTAATTGTTAACAACACATACAATACACAAATTAATTGTCTTTTAAATAATATACTTTTACATATAAAAACAAAGTTATATAAAACGGAAAATAGGTATGTAAGAACACATTTATCTTGTCACTACATGAACCAGATAGAAGGCATCAATTTAAACGTCTTCGATATATCGGTAAAATTGATTTTTCTTTACTAAATCCATGATAAGATATTGGTTTAACAGAGATTAATATACTTTAGGTTATTTGTTCAACATTTACCATCGTAAATGTTATCTCATTTGATATCGGTGGGGCCCAATTCAGCCTTGATTAAATTTTAGCATATAAATAAAAATGGATTTTCTTAGAAGAATCAAATTCAATTGCATATTTTCCTTAATAAAAAATATAAATATAAATATAAATAGTTATATTCCATAATGAAAATGCTTTATTGCACTTTTTAATTCATACATTGGCAAGTTTAATGCCACAATTAATTTTCTTCCAGCTAACTAGCGGTACTGTGAAGACAAGAAATATAATAAATACAATAAATAGGATAAAATATAGGTTATATTTTAATATTATTAAGAGTCGCCATAGCAGTAAAGTATACCTGAAATACACATACATAAATAGTCTATTGAAAAGATAAAAACATAAGTGATACCCAGGACTTCGCCTACATTGTTAACTAGCTCTACCCGCAAGTACGACCGCATGAAATTTAATATAAAAATAGAGTAATTGATAAATTAACGTAGTACTTTAGCAGTGAAACGTGTTCAAACAAACCGACATACAGACATTATTAAAAAGGGTTTTAGAAATTCGGTCTTGCGCATAGTAGGTACAGTCAAAGGATTAATATAAAACAAATTCAAAACTTTATTATAGGAATTTAACATTGATGTTGTCTCAATATTTATTATACGTACAATATATTTTAAATTTAATATTTAAATTTTAATGGTGGTAAAGCCACGCTGAAACGATTACTGGTTTCAGCATGAATGGGTCGGCTCGTCCGGGGTAGTACCACCCTCTCACAGAAAACCGACGTGAAGTAACAGTGCTTGCCATTGTTGCTTTTCGTTCAGTCAGTGAGAGCGCCGGAGGCCCACCTCCCCTCCCTTCTCTACTCTCCCTCTCCCTCCCCTAACCCTTCCCCCCAAAGGGTGGCAACGCACTTTCGAATCCTCTGGTATTGTTAGTGTCCATGGACGGTGATAATCACTTAACATCAGGTTACCCATCTGTTCGTTTACCAGTTATGACATTACGTAATGGGGGTGTGGCAGTATAACAACCACGTTGCAAACTTTCAGAGGATTCCGTATGTGAAATGAAGATAAGACTCCGATTGTGACGTTTTATAAACGTTTTGACAGCTAATTTAGGAATAGGAAAAGCAGACATATACACATATACCAGACTAACCGACCCGTGCCCACTTCGTTGGGCGGTAATAGACATTATCAAGCTACAACGTCTTTCTAGAACTCAATCATATATCTCTCATCGTTAAGGCAGCGTTCGTAAGAAACGTTTTCGTTCGACCATTTTTACTCCGACTCCCCAGATATTACCCCCTACAACCTCATAATCTTTACCTCTTTATAATATTAGTATAGATAATATAATTAGTTAATAGCTTCTGCCCGCGACTTCGTACGCGTGGAATAGTTATTTTAGGCTAAGACGCAGCGGAAGCTCTCAAAAGAAAAAAATACCCCGATATTAAAACATTTTTCATTGTTGCTTTGGTCCTAGTGGTCTTAGCGTGATGATATAGCGTGTTATATAACCTGTAACACTCACAAATAACGTGGCTTTCTATCGGTAAAAGAATTTTCAAAATCGGTTCAGTAGTTCTTGAGATTACCCCTTACAACGTCACAAACTCACAAACTTTACCTCTTTATCATATTAGTATAGATATACATAGATATATATATCTATATAGATATGTATCTGAACATTAGAGTAATAGACAAAGCTAGAATATTAACAGTTATGTATTTGTCAGTTATAATTAACTTCAAATAACATTTAATCGCCTAGTTGATGACTTCTGGGTGATTGCTTACTTTAATAGAATGATTCGTCTTACACTTATTAATTATTGGTATTTACAAATTTAAGTCCGTAATAAATTAAATACTTAAGAATCTCAATAAAAGTATCGATAATTAAAAAAAAACCTATTTGGCGATAATTTATGCGGAAATCGTTGTTTATTTATTTCTATTAAGAAGTTATTGTGCTAAGTTTCAAGTCAATAGGTGAAGATATATTCTTCCCCAACACAATTTTTGTTACCCTAATTTATCGCACTAGGAATAAAATTTTAAAATATCGCTTCTTTGTTAGTTTCTACGTTACTGATATACTATCCAAATGTCATATGTCTAACTTCAGCAGTTTCCGCTGTGTTGATGAGTTACTCAGTCAACTTCTTATGTCTTATATTTATACTAATATTATAAAGAGGTAAAGTTTATGAGTTTGTTAGGTTGTAGGGGGTAGTCTCAGGAAATACTGGTCCGATTTAAAAAAATATTTCAGTGTTATATAGCTAATTTATCGAGGATGGTTATAGGCTATATATCATCATACTAGAACCAATAGGAGCGGAGCACCAATGAAGAATGTTTCAAAATCGGGGTTTATTTCCCTCTTGAGAGCTTCCGCTTCCGTGTTAGCGTTAGCCCAAAGTAACTTTTCCACGCGAACGAAGTCGCGGGCGGTGTCTCGTCTTATATATATTAGTACAATAGAACATTAGATATAATAAAAATACTTACAAGTGATTTTATTAATGTATATATAAATACTAGAAAAATATAGAACCGATATAATCCATTTAAATATTGAGTTAACATCACGCATTTAAAGATAGATTTTACATAAATCTAGATTTCTGAGACGTAGAATTCCAGTCTACGGTTCATACAATATAAGCTCAATTTGAGATAATAAAACGGTTTTGTCGTTTCATCTAAATGAGACAAATTTAGTAGCCAACTGCAAGAATAAGTCAATTAACCCCTCTCTCCTCATACACAAAACTGGGTCAGAGTAAAATATAGAGTTCTATTATCAACTGGGAAACTATACGTTAGCTCTGTCTGTGACGATCTGAACTATTCATATTTAACGTTTCCATGATGCAATAGTTCAGTTTAAAATTTATAAATAAAAAATAAAATCTATAAGCTGGTTGACTGACTCATTAACGCACAGCCGAGACTGCTGAAGCTGGAAACGTGAAATTTGAACAGTAGTTAATTTTTGTGGCGTAATATCATATCTATAAATGATATTATAAGTAAAAAGACACGTTACCTATATGATATTATGACAAAACAAATGGCAGGATAACGCACACATACGTAAAGTAAAATTGTAACGCCACACTATCTTGGATAAAATGTGGAAGTAAGATGGCGTATTCTCAATATCGATGGTGAAAAATAAATAGTTACATGTTGCTTAGATACGGGCGGATTGGCGGGGCTAGATCACGTTTGCCAACTAGCCAAATTTTAACAAAGCGCTGTCGAAGCACTTATGACGCATCTACAGATTTTGAGCTATAATATAATTGGTAAGACGAACAGGGGTGACAAAGATTGTATGGAGGGCAATAAAATCTTCACCTAATGACTTGAGATTTAGAAGAATAATTTCTTAATAAAAATATATATCTATTTTAGAATATGTCAAATTTCATCCCTTAAGTGTGTAAAATAGGGGATGAAATTTTTTGTTGACACTTTTATTGAGATTTTAAAAAAGGTACTTAATTTGTTACGAACTTATTGTTTAGATTATTCTCTAGTATCCTATTATCGTTTACTAATGCGGACAAAATCGCGAGCAAAACCACTGTATATACCGTTACAGTAAGATAAATATATATTTATATTATCGATATCAAATCATATGATAAGTTAACTTAATCTTTGTTTTCTTATACATTTCTAGAACAATCGGAACATTGAAAACAAAGCATCGTATTTTAAAGAAAAGCAATATCGTTACATCAGGTGGAGTAATACTGCGTTGAGGCTAATTATATATTATACAGTATAACACCGATACAACGTGCCCTGGTTTGAACTGCACGATATTTACCAACGAATTTAATTAGTAACACCTAGCGAGGTAATAAAATCGGCTGATGGCAAAGTAAAAATTCGTAGGGAAATCCGCGTACTAGAAAAGGTTTTATCCTTGCCAAATGACATACTAAACTATGAATTCTTCGCCATTTTGATAGCGAATGTGCAGTCTATAGGCAATGTTAATGAACCAATTTTAAATAGCGTGCATATTTCACATATACGTACATATATACGCTTATCACTTTCAAACGGCTGCATTTATGTAGTGAAAAATTTGTGTTAAAAAAACTCTATATAAAACAATAAGAAGTGTCTGAGATAGTATGAGGTAGGGGATTTTTTTAAAGTACTGACAAAATTGACTAATCGACATTCAGTTGTTTAGTTGTCATTTGATCAATACACTAAAACAGTCATACTCAATCTGCGGTCCGCCGCGCCGGGTCTTTGTGGTTGGTCCACTCGATTATACTTTATTTTTAATTATTCTAAAAATTTCGTGCTCATCAGGAAAACTATGAGCACGCTGAGTAAATTAAATAGATCAGAGATAAACCTACCGCAATGCGTTCTTTATGATATAAGGGTTATACCAAGCTTGTTAACAACCATTTTTCACTACATTAATACGTTGTTAATTTGAAATTACTTTTTTTTTTAATTTAATACATAAATATTTCTAGTTTGCAGCCCGCGACAACATGAGTGAAACGCGTTTGTGGGCCGTTTAAAAAAGAAGGATGAGTACCACTGCTCTGACGAAAAAATTTGATCTTCTTTTCTTTGTGAGTACACGCAAGCGAAGCCGGGACAGGTAGCTACTTTATTTATTATAAATGGAACATCAGAAGAATAAACTAGAATTATCACCAAAACTATTGCGCTTCATCTTTGGGTAATCACGAACAACTCTATAACAACGATAACCACTAAGATTTGTCGAACTATAGAAAACCACCGTCGTACTGACTGCCTTCAGTGAAAGTTAAAGAAATTTTAGAATAGATTACTAACATTATGTAACTACACATTCTTACTAATCAGTGGTTCCGACATCGAGCGTCTTTCCTATCTATAGCGGGAGATTGCGAAATTAAATAAGACTCGAAACATTTATTGACCAGAAATTGATTATTAATAAAATAATTACTTCGAGATTATTTTTATATGTCATTGGAGGCAAACGAACCGGTGGATCACCTGATGTTAAGTGATCACCCCTGACCATAGACACCAGCAACACCAGAGGGGTCGTAAGTGCGTTGCCAACCTGTGTTGGTGGGAAGAGAGAAGGGGAAGGGGGAAAGGGGAGGGAGAGAAAATTGTGAATTGTTCAACAACTGCAAAGAAGTCCGTGAGTAAAAAGATTTTAAACGCTTTATATCAACAACTTAAATAAGCATTATTATTTCAATAGTCGGCCATTGTCGCAAACATAATCCGATCCGGTTATACTTCTTGCTTTATCACCTGCTAAGAATAATATAATATCCGCAATTTCTTCAGGTTCGCCGATTTTGCCGAGAGCTGTGGCCTTCTTTAGTCTCTCCTTAAGGTCTCCCATATTGCCTGCATTGAAAATGTTGGTCGCTACCGGTCCTGGGCTAACGATATTCACTCTGACTCCATGAGGAGCAAGCTCGAGAGCTATACACCTCGAGAAATGATTGAGAGCCGCTTTCGAAGTCTTATATGATACCATTTTAGTAGGACCGATATTCTGAGCAGCGACGCTCGACACGTTCACAATGTTCCCTTTACTTTCCACTAGGTACGGAACCGCCAGATTTGTTAATAAAACAACAGCCCTGACATTTGTGTTTATCACTTCGTCAAATATCTTTAAAAAGTTATTCTCGAATACGTCATCGTTTCTCACTATACCAGCGTTGTTAACAAGCACATCGAGTTTCCCAAATGTGGTAATAGTTTCTTCGATAACAGATTTCGCTTCATTCTCTTCTGATATATCAGCTTTGATGGCCAGACATCTCTTTGTAAATTTTAAACATTCACTATTAACATTATTTAGCCTCTCCGGGTTTCTGCCGACGATAACAACATCGGCACCCTCTTTGGCAAACAAGATAGCTGTAGACGCTCCAATGCCACTACTAGCACCAGTTACAAGCACAACTTTATTAACAAAACTCATTTTTTATTAAGAATAAGCTTTTAAAATCTACTGATCAGACACACTTCTAGTGATATATTGCTTAGTTAAAATATATGGCTTTATTTAAATAACCCATGTTACGATAGTGTGTCTTTATCGTTTATGATAACTCTCAAAAACAATAGCATAGGTCATATTAAAACATTATACAGTATGTTTGCACATGTGGGTCATCTATACTAATATTATAAAGAGGTAAAGTATGTGAGTTTGTGACGTTGTAGGGGGTAATCTCAGTAACTACTGGTCCGATTTGAAAAATTATTTCAGTGTTATATAGCTCGTTTGACGAGGAAGGTTATATGCTATATCTAGACTAATATTATAAAGAGGTAAAGTTTGTGAGTTTGTGACGTTGTGAGTTTGTGATGTTGTAGGAGGTAACCTCAGTAACTACTGGTCTGATTTGAAAAATTCTTTCAGTGTTATATAGCTCATTTATCGAGGAAGGTTATAAACTATATCTATACTAATATTATAAAGAGGTAAATTTTGTGACGTTGTGAGTTTGTGATGTTGTACGGGGTAATCTCAGTAACTACTGGTGCGATTTGAAAAATTCTTTCAGTGTTATATAGCTCATTTATCGAGGAAGGTTATAGGTTATATATATCATCACGCTAAGACCAATAGGAGAGGAGCATCAATGAAGAATGTTTCAAAATAGAGTTTTTTTTCGTTAGCCCAAAGTAACTATTCCACGCCGACGAAGGCTAGTATATTATAAAACATACGTTTGGGTATTGTATTTACACGATTTTTTAAGCGATTACCGTGAATATTTATTGAGATATCTATATTTTTTTACAATAAAATTTTTAGAGGAACATGTATATAAAAAACAAGCAACGAAAGGTCAAATGACGGGTTACTAATGATAAAATATATCAGAAGAGTCAAAACAATAAAAAAATTGAATAACGCGGCGTAGAATTAGCACATTTTTTTTATAAACACAAAAACACCGTACCGCGTGATGATGGTAAATCATTACGCAAAATTTAAAAATAACATATTATGTAACGAATATGTTAAAAAGAAATTAAAATAATAACCAAGCAATACCTTTTAACCTACGATTATAGACCAAAATATAACACGTTTTTCTTATATAAAAAAAATTTGGTATGAGTTTATTACCATACGATAGAAGTGAAAACATATAAATAATATAGTAATATTTAAATACGTAATAATAAAAACGTTGACGACGACCGGAGTCGATTATACACGATTCAATGCGTCATCCATACATGCGTGATGATTGACTCTCGTTTACTATTCATGCGGATAAAACTAAACATATACATTCTCTTTTAAGTTATTACATTATTATTGTATTATCTTCTAGGTAATTTACTTATGTAGTGAAATTAACTTTTGAGTTTTATTAATGCAGTTTGAAGAGTGAAGTAATTAAAAAAAAAACTGTTAGTTATAAATATAGGTTAGCGTTGTTCTTCGATATGCGCTGTGTACAATAAGAGTTAGTCGGAATAAACGCTTTAAGAGAACGGACGTCGGAGTTTTATTTTAAACAAATAACAAAAACTAATAATCATCTCAGTCAATTAACGTAGTTCCTTTTGAGGTGTTAACATTTAACAAGATAGCAATACTGTTATATGTATATACTAGCTCCGCCTTCGACTCGGTCCGCTTGGAAACCGTTGTCCATTTACTTATCCGTCGTCACTAAAATTACAATAACTTTCGATAGAGTGGACCGATTTTAAGGCAACAAAGACTAACGTTATTCTCGATGATATGCTTTATGATTATGATTTCGTGAACACAGTACACTATAGCAGTTGTTCATACAAACAGAACATGCAGCATGCATGAGATACATGCAGACATTTCTAAAAATGATTGAAATGTATTTTATTACTGATTCCCAGATATCTACAACAATTTTTTTCACGAGAATCGATAATGCACAGACTCGTTAGATTTACATTCTTATTATATGTATATAGACTAGCGTGCCCGGAAGACGTTGCCCCGCCCTGATTATAAAAAAAAATCCTTGACAAATTATATACGAAAACCTTCCTCATGAATCACTTTATCTAGTGGTGTAAAAGCGCAAGAAAATCCGTTCAGCAGTTTTTGAGTTTATCGCGAACAGACAGACAGACAGACGCGATAGGGGACTCTGTTTTATACTATGTAATGATATATTTCAATGCCGAAGTAATGATACGCATTTTATGAGGTGTGCCATAAACGTTCCGAATTAGATGAACCCTAAAAGAAGGCAACATTATGCGAGACCAATATTTATTTATGTTACGTCATCAGATGAACCGTACAAGTGCACGGAAACTAACCCCAATGGCGAGAAAATGAAGACACATATAAAATACTTGATATATTTATATTATACTGAACAAAATATTTGATTGATGAGGTCATTAGTTTCCGAAACTCCGTCATTAAAAATTTTTAGGAACTGACTATGCTATTGACCTTTCAATGTCTTAAGAGCTTCACCGGACTACGTCATTAAAAATGATTGTGGACTTTACTTCGCACTTCCGCTTGAAATTATTAAGACGTGACAGCAGCTAAGCAATTCCAAACGGAAGTGCGTTGTATTATCCATCCTGTATCCATACTATGTATATTATTAAATTACCTTATCAATGACATAGAGAGAGGGCTTCAAATATTTTTGAAGGAAAACTTCATTACGACGAGAACGTTACGAAAACGTGTGATCGGGCGAGCCGAACGGAAGTTGAGAGAGAGAGATATATATATATATATAAGTCAATGAAGATAGAAAAAGAGAGTTACGTTTCATATATAACTGTAGGGGCGAGAAAGAGAGAGAGGTGCGAGCACACATTTTCTTTCTCTCTTATTCTCATAGCCAGCTATATTTTGTATATCAAAGACACAGTGCAAACATATTGTCTGTATTACAACACTGTACGAGCAAGAGAGAGCAGTGTGAGCGCACGTTTTCTTTCTCTCTTCCTCTCTTCAATACTTTGTTCAATACATTAAATATTCTACGATTTAAGTGAATAAACTTATATATAAATGGAACTAAAGAATTTTTACTTCAGTCATGCGGTCTAAAGCAGGGGTTTCTAAGCTTTAAAGACAACGGAACCCCAACCAAATACCTTTTATTTTATAAAACCCCGTATCAAATGATTATAAATCAACACTGAGATTTGTATAAGATTTTTTGTTAATGTGTAATATAATTGAAACCCATTATTCTTAACTTAAAGTTTTAATGTGAAGAATGAAATTGTTTTACTGTATTAAATCGTTATATAGTCTGGTATTATGTCTGACAATTGTATGCGTGTATCTGGGGTAGCATGAAATCTTTACCTGTATTTGTTTTTTGTATATATATAAACTTGGTGGAACCCTGATGATTATTCTACGGATCTCCTAGGGTTATACGGATTCTCCTAGGTTCCGCGGAACCCAGTTTGGGAATCCCTGATCTAAACCACACTCGTTTTTATTTTGAAGTGTGACTTTTATGGCACTTTAGAGGAAATTTTTCGTTACGCGTGAAACGTAAGTTAGATATGGAGTTATAGTGGAGATAGAGTTTCGGGAGTCCAGACTTTTTTATCGGAAATTTCCAAATTGCTTAAATGTTAATATTTTTTGAGTTATTAACGAAAAACTAAATATAATTTTTTTTTCATCTTATTTTGTTAATAACAATTGCATTTTTTTACCTGCCCTAAAATTCTTTAAAAACATTTTTCTAGAGGTTATTCCGAATCTAATGAACTATCGCTCATATTTTTAGGACCTTTCTCTCTATTTATCACGTTTTTGAACAACAAGTTCAAACTAGAGTATATTTTTGTGTATGAATGTTTGTTTGTTTTTTTTTTATGTCATAGATGAGAAACGAACATGTGGGTCACTTGATATTAAGTGATCACCACCGTCCATGGACACTAACAACACGCGAGGAGTTGCAAGTGCGTTGGAAGGGTTAGGGGAGGGAGAGGGAGAGGAGAGAGGAGTGGGGAGGGGAGGCCCGTATCAAATGATTATAAATCAACACTGAGATTTGTATAAGATTTTTTTTTAATGTGTAATATAATTGAAACACATTATTCTTAACTTAAAGTTTTAATGTGAAGAATGAAATTGTTTTACTGTATTAAATCGTTATATAGTCTGGTATTATGTCTGACAATTGTATGCGTGTATCTGGGGTAGCATGAAATCTTTACCTGTATTTGTTTTTTGTATATATATAAACTTGGTGGAACCCTGATGATTATTCTACAGATCTCCTAGGATTATACGGATTCTCCTAGGTTCCGCGGAACCCAGTTTGGGAATCCCTGATCTAAACCACACTCGTTGTTTTTTGAAGTGTGAATTTTATGGCACTTTAGAGGAAATTTTTCGTTACGCATTAAACGTAAGTTAGATATGTATTTTTGTGTATGAATGTTTGTCTGAAACGAGTAAATATATAGTAAAGTATTTACACTACGAAATTCGTATAGTATATATACTTTATTAGCATTCTTCTATATATGCTATTTTTTATATAAGTTATAGGCCTTTGATATACATCTGCTTTAATAATTATTTAGACACATCAACGAAATTTTTACACTATCTTTCGTTAATTCGTTAATATGTCCAATATCATTGCAATACTGAAAATAAAATTATGCGCTTAAAGGTGCCCCTTATATATTCAGTTATTGACTTCCGCTATTAATCGAATATATCAGGTCGGTTACGGAAGTCAATAGGTAAACTTGATTTAAATATATTTCGAAACGGAAGTTGCTTTGCACTAAACCTGTGAAACTGGCGTTACAGAGAAACTGACTGCTATAAATGTAATATTAGAATATTTTGAGTAAGTTATCGTTTACGAAATGAACAATTTATTGAGACCTTACGCTGTTACTGAACGGTGGTTTGTTCTACATACATAAATAATATTGAGGTGTCTGTTTGTCACATCAAAATAACAGCTTTTTGCTAAATGAATATGAAAATACATAGGGAATTTATTTAAAAAAAAAGTGTGTCTGTGTTCTTATGTACACGCGTTAGAAGTTGTACTTCTTTGGCGTAACAAGATAAAAATCTTTTCATATATTTTATCTTTCGCCTTATTCTACGTTTGTAGAAAAAGCGACACTAACAATAGAAAAAAGGTATTTAATACATTGAAAGTTTTAATACAAAGAAACAAAATGTTGACTATAGTTAACTTCAGAGTGTCGGTTTTTCGTGACGGTGTGCGTGCATCGTAAAAATTTAGTCAAATTACTTGATGTTATGAGGAACTTAAGTTAATTTTATATTAAAAGATTAGTTATTGCTCCTATATAATAAAAAAAGAAGCAGTGTAAATATCTTTGTCTGTCTGTTCGTTCCGGCTAATCTCCAAAACGGTTGAACCGATTTGACATGACTTTCACTTGATGTTATAAGGAGGAACTTAAGCTAATTTTATACTAAAAGATTAGTTGTCGCTCCTATATAATAAAAAAAGAAGCAGTGTCCCCACGCGTACGTTTCCACTGAACAAAATTTTGTTGCAATATTCTATTCGGACGAAGTCACGGGTAACAGCTAGCTATTAATACCTGTGTAATCTGTAAATTAAGTACTAAATTGACTCACGCTGTCAATGTGCTGCTGTTTCTCTTGCAGTTGCACTTCTTGAAGACGTAACGTGGCGCGCTGCTTCTCCGCAGTACTGCTTAGCCGGGACAGCACTTCCTGATCGTGTTCACGTGCCGGGGAAGGTGGAGCGCTTGTGCCTAAACGAGCATACTATGAATTTCTAACAGGAATTACAAACATTCGTAATTTTATAGTGATTGTCTAGAGATATTTTTCATCGATACAAACATTGTGTATGTAATTATTGTCTTTTTCTGTTTATTTGTATCCATAGCTGTATTTTTCTTTGTTTATTTATATTTCTATAAGTGAAGACTTGTGTTTAGCCTTTTATGTTACTATTCTGATATTAAATTCGTGTTAGCTGTAAGTTTTCCTAAATAAATAAAACAAAGAAATACTCATTTTTTTATATACCAGTGATAGAAATTCGACCATTCAATTTTTTTTTTTCAAAATTAATATACGTACTATTTTCAATTTTTTTATCGATATCATTAATGCTTGTCGATAGCTATTAAACAAAAAAATTGAGAGAATGTGGATTTTTAACCAGAAGAGAGAAAAAGATACTCGATACACTTATAGTCCGCGTCAAACTCTTTGGCTGTTCTGAATACAGTTCGGCCTTGTGCATAGTACAGTCGTGAGGTTAACTGTCTTGTCTCCGCCTATTTATATATATATAACTTCACTCGCCTTAACGTAAATGTTCTTTTCTGTATCTCTCATAACATGCATGCAAAATTTCACGACGGTGGGTTGAGTAGTCTTGACGTGTTTGGATAAAGAAGTAAGAATATCAAAATCTATTCATAGAATAAAATTATATATATTCTGTACCTATAATGCAATACCTATTTGCTAGAAGTTCGATGCATATTATTCCGTTATTAATTATCATTTTAGCGGATGTATGGTACCGAGTGTATTTCCCAGACAGCACTATGATCACATAAATGATCCTCCCTTTAATGACAGTTTAACAGTAAAAACCCTGACTTAGTGTACGACCAGAGTGGACGCTACAATCGAGCGTCGAGCGTGGCGTCGCGTCCGGCGTTCGTTTCAAACATATGCATTTATACGCTCGACGCTCGGTTATAGCGTCCACTCTGGACGTACACTTACTGCATTATCCGGCAAATCGGTAATGTGATTTTGCTCGTTATCGTAGACCCTAACACTATATTATTCAATCTAACACTATTGTATCTCATTTAATTCTATATCTTTATCTAAGTTACAATAATCTATTATATACTATTATAAAACTGGAGGGTTTGTTTATATGTACGCGCTAATCTCAGGTACAACTCTGGTCCGATTCGGGAAATTCTTTCAGTGTTATATATCATCTATATATCATCACGCTAACACCAATAGGAGCGGAGCACTGATGACGAATATTTCAAAATCGGGGTGTTTTTTTTCCTTTTGAGAGCCTCCGCTGCGTGTTAGGGTTATTCCAAAGTAACTATTCCACGCGAAGCCGCGGGCAGAAGTTAGTCTTGCATATTTTTTTTAGAAAACTCACCGTCCGCAGGCGCATTTATCGTCCTCCTGAGGCGTTTGTTCTCGTCTTGGAGCCTCGCAACCGCTGTTACGAGTTCTGCCGACTCCGAACGCCATTGCTCTTCGATCGCTTCTATTTCCTACAACGGATAATTATAATTCTAAATCACTACATATTATAAAACAAAGCCCTGTGCCACGTCTGTCTGTCTGTATGTTCTCGATAAACTCGAAAACTACTAAACTGACTTTCATGTGTGACTTTCACCAGTAGTTAGGGTAGATAAATACATTCACTGGGAAGGTTTAGGTATATAATTTGTCAAGATTTTTTTATTATCAGGGCGGGACAACGTCCGACGTGCCTGCTAGTTAAAACTAAACTCACATTTGATTACACTCACATTTACGAAAATGATACATATTTTATGTATAATAATTAATATATAGTTATGTCTGTACATTTAATTTTATGGGAGATAATTATTAGAAAAGCTATTCCGATGTGGGATTTTGGGGTGTAAGGGTTGTCAAATAACATCTAAGACTTGAGACATCCAAGCCAACCTCACCAGCACGTGGTGCACCCTGCTGAATAACGAACTAGGCAATGGCGAAAGCGGGGTGGTAGGGTTTTACAGCCTGACTGGGTCGCAACCATGTATATGGCGAAAAAGCCCGTCATAGTGATTCGCTTTTGCGGGTCGCGTTTCGGGATCAGCCTGTGCATATCCAGCTTTTCGCAGGCCGGCATGACAGCGGCGACCGGCGATGGATCGTGTGTCCCTCGGTGGTCGTCATTGTTTTTGGATTGTACTGCGTTTACCATCAGGCACAGTGCAGTCATTTTGCCGTGCTACTATAAAAAAAAAATGTTTTCCTAACTGGATTTTATAAAAATTTGTAAACTGGAAGCCTATATTATTCCTGAATCGATAAGATACAATTGTGAATATTACTTTTAGAAATCCTAAAAAATATATCTTTTTTTTTTCAAATTATCACACTGGTAATATAACATTTTGCGCACGAGAAACATAGCTAATTCAGAAATTGATTGTTTACATATCACATACCTAGAAATAATTACCAAAATTAAACTGTTATTTAATATTTCACCAACTGTAATTACATAATGTACATGCGAACTACACTTCATTCTGAACCGTATATGCTATAAAATTATCAATAATAACTTAAGAAATCATAATAAAAATATTTACAAATGAATTAAAAATTTATTTAACGTAGAATGTGTGTAATACGTGTGATAATAGTATTTGATTAGTACACGAATTGTGTATTGTTTTATATGTAATAGGTTTTTTTTTAATTTTATTTTTTAATTATCTTAATCGTATTTCATAAAGACTTCTGCAATTTGTTGCATTTCAATTGTTTATCATTCAGATTTATAAATTCAGTTTTTTAGCTGTGATACTCATACGAGTATGGCCTTGGTATATCGATAAGTAACAACCTTATTTTAAACACATGTATCAGTTATATGCAGTAAAAAACACAAGCATCCTTGGTAGCGAACGTCAGTGGTTGATAAGAGAAAAACAATACAGTTTATAAATCGTTACGATTGTCAATTATTATCTACATAGAAAAAGCAACCCGCACGAGGAAATATAACCAGCGAACGAAAAAAAACAAAAAAGGTTTAAAACGCGATTGCACCCACAGATCGCGGTAATAAGCCGTTTTCTGTGTTGTTTTCCGTTTCGATACAGATATTTTTAAATTGTTGAAATACTTCCTATTGCCATAATGATATTTTTAACGATTTATTGAATAACTACATCTTACATAAACGATTATTTTAACAGCAACGTTAATTTCTTTTTATTCTTCACAATGTTACGAACAACGTATAGTCAGGGAAACCAATTAACACTCTGTAGGCACTGTGATTATTTATCCGAACAGAGCATCTCCCTATAACAATTTTGACATAGAAGTGCGTGCCGATCTTTTTTATTCCCGATCTGACTATGCTATTGGCCTAGCAAGGCCTTAACAGCTTCATCGGACTACTAAGGCGAGCGCTTAAAAACCCCATTGGGAGCAGGAACTGCCTTTGGCACTGCGTCTGCTCACCCTGCAGGTGTCGGCCCCTTAGAAGGGGGCCCTTCTGCGACCTGAGTGAGTCAAGATGGTAGACCCCTCAGGGAGGGGCAGGTTTTACTCCCCCCCCCTTAACCCTTGTAAATCTCCGTGTATAATCTAATCTAATATATAAAAATCTTGTGTCACGGTGTTAGTGTTCGAACTTCTTATTTCATTACCTTTTTGACCCCACCATCCCATTTTTTATTCACGATTTTAGTAATTTTGTATGAACAATATCCAAATAATTCAACGGTCGGATGTTGCTGAATGACAGATGGTGCTATGTCCGCCTCATCGAAATTTCTTCCACATATGTCTACATCACTCACTAAACCAACTAGGTATGTGTTCCCCTGAATTGTTTGGTTCCATAATTGAACACGGTGATTCGTATTTCACATGATACGAAATAATTGATATTGTTGAATGACAGATGACGCTACGTCCGTCACGTGAGTGAGTCCCTGAATTATATGGTTTCACAATTAGAAACGGTGAGAGTCGCTATAATCGGGTTCTAGGTTTTTTAAGATTTTTCGAGTTTGGAAATATCATTGGAACCGATAGGCAACCTATTACACGCAGACGAAGTTGCGCGGGTCAGCGAATTATTTATATATATTAAAAATAATATAAACGAAATAAGGAAAATATAGCCTTTCAGTAGAATGATACGTGATTAATGTTGAAGGCATCCTGAATATGTATTTCAGAAACAATTAATATACACCAATACCTTAGGTAAAGGATACAGAAAAATCATGTTACAGGACACAGTAAATATCACTGCGTTTAAACTTTATCCGTGTTATTACAAAAAAGTTAAATACGGATTAAATACTTGGTTTAAAAAAGTTAACTAATAAATGCACCGCGCTCGCCCGAGGCAAGTTCGCGTTATACATTTTCGCAAGTCTAAACTAACTTAACCAAAGCGAGAGAAAGAGCAAGATGACGAACATTCAGCTACCGCGGTGCATTTAATATGAGACCTTTTTAAAGCCAGGGTTCAATACATATTTAACTTTATTGTAATAACACCGTATAGATTTGGGTAGGTGCATTTAATATAAGACCTTTTTAAAGCCAGGGTTCAATACATATTTAACTTTATTGTAATAACACCGTCGAAGTTATACTTCTTTTGGGTACACCGTATAGATTTGGGTATAATCTTATCTTCACTTAAAAGAAAATGTGGTCAAAAATAGTAATATGTTATTGGCAAAATATAGCTTTAGCTGCTTGGCGACAGTGTTAAAGTTAGGTATTAAAATATGACCTACCATCATGCAATGATTTCAGTATCTTATTTTTCCTAATTCAAAATTCGGATTAATTATAGCATTCGACCTCTTTTTAAAGTTATACTATTATGAGAAATCGTTGAGTGAATTTTTAGTTCAAACGAAAGTTAATTTTGGGTTTAAAACTCTCGACTGCTGATTTGGCTGGTTTCGAAACGTGACAAACTAGAAGAGCCACTGTGACAGGTTTAATACCAAGAACATGCAATCCAGTTGGGTACAACCAACCTTACCACCCTGGCTGTACAGAGCTCGCCAATCTTTTTGACCGCTCCGAGTATAAATGCGAATGTAGATGCCGATTTTTTGATAAGTAAACAGCTGTCTAATAATGTGAAAAAGGATGAACAATGACGAACAATGGCGCAATAACTAAATACAGATAATCGTAACAAAAGAAAAAAAAAATATATATATATATATATATATATAGAAATATATTGAAGATTAATAAGAATACCCATACAAAATATGTACATACATACATAAATAATTATTTCATTTTTATTGTTTTCATTATTGTAAGATAGTAATAAGTGTAGTTACGTTTTCTTAATAATGTGAACCTAGATAAGGTCTCTGTTTCTTTTGTTAGAGGATTTTCTTATTACCCAATTAAAAAAAAAATACAGATAATCAATCATCTGTATATTGTCAGAATTGGTTGATATTATGCAAAGCGTTAGTGGTACAGAGTATATAGTAGAATTTCCGAAATATACATATATACAAGTGACAATTACCACTTATAAAGAGGGCAGAAATTACTATTATAATTGCAATAGTCTGTGGATAAACATTGTGTGGGCGTTATGATGTTAATCACAGTGTTATTATCGGTTTAAGAGATTATGGATAATAGCATTATAATATCATATTTACGTATGTAAGTAAATAAAATTACATTTATTGAAGTCACAGTTACGCGCTATCGTGCTTGGATAACACGTCAATCGTTGGACGGCAGTGCATAGCACTTATATCCGAATGCCAATGATATTATAACTGAAAAGTTGTAGATAAGTGGTAAGCGCTTCGACAGCGCCTTGTTAAAACTAGCTCATTTTTGACGGCTGCCCCGTCAATCCGCCTGTGTCTAAGCAACATATAACTATTTCTGTTTCACCACCGATATTGAGAATATGCCATCTTACTTCCACATTTTATCTAAAACAGTGTGTCGTTACAATATTACTTTACGTATGTGTGCGTTATCGAGCCATTGATTTCGTCAAAATATCATGACGGTAACGTATCTACAGCTTTTTAGTTAAATATCACTGCCGAATGCGTTGCGAACATCTTACGATAGACATAACAAGTGCAATACTCGCCTAGACCTATCAAGTTTCGTGAACACTCCTTGTGAATCTTTCTGATCGCTCTGAATAAGCTCTAATACTACTACATAATACTAATACAGCCAACAGTTTTCTAGGTCCGTTCCCTCGGCGTGGAGCCCTTGAGTACGTTGCTCGCACGATACAGTGACACAAAATCTTACATCACTGCGACAACATTACACATATCACCTCCACACACGTGCACGCATACACGCATACACAGGCAAGTGGAAGGGTTTCATTTTTTTCCCTTATCAAACTGAAATAGTTTAGAATATTATCCGATACGAAATATATATAAGAGTTGTTGAGGTATGTATGCTTGGTACACATATATGTTTCAACAACTCATATATGTATGAATAGTTAGGTTAGTTCAGATAGATCGCGAATTGCATGTATCAGGCAACAGCCAAAGCCGAGGTGTGCCGTGCACCCTTGAGCTAGTTGTCAAAATAAAATCGGCTGAGTGCCTTAAGCGCTCGCCTTAGTAGCCCGGTAAAGCTGTTAAGACCTTGCTGGGTCAATAGCGTAGTCAGTTCGAAAAAAAAAAATGCCAGCAGTTTAATACAAATTAAGTACAAATGAAGAAATAGGCATTTATTTATCCTCCAGTTGTCTCGATGTTATACATAATAGAGTATTTTATATGAAATCGACGTTTTTAATCTCAAATATCTGGCGTTTGATTACGAATACCAAATTCAAATTTATTTCAAATTTAGGCATGTGTATTTGTCTTTCGAATTTAGTGATTCGCATTGTTTTCGCACCATTTCATGTTTGTTTGAGATCGTTCTTTTCACAAAATGGAAAGTTGAGAATATCGCGTTATCTACGAAGTTCCACCGTGGCATCAGAGCTGCAGAAACAGCTCGAAGGACTAATTAAATATAACTTCGTAATACTTTTTTTCGTTTTCCATATGAAACGCTAATTTCATATGTAAACACCTATTTACACTAATATAATATATGAGGCATATAAAATCAAAAATAGCTAAGTGACAAATTTGCAGGAAACGAAAAAAATGTTTATCTATTCTCAGAGTTGGAGTTTTACTTATATTCAAAGTTTCAATTTTAGGGAGTGGCATAGGCTATTGATTTTGCCTGCCTATGGCCATCAGCTCTAAAAAATAAGTTCAAGAAATTAAAAAATGCGATAATCCCTTAACTGTATTTTATTCTTATTTGACGATTTGGTTGTACTTAAATGTATTTGATCTCAAAATCAATTTTAAAACGAAAATTAAAAGGCTGTATTTTATTTCTTGTAGGAATTAAATGGTGATTTGCAACCAATAAGACTAGATGGCTCCATACTAAGTTCATTTTTAGAATTTGTGGCACTTAGCTGTCTTTGATTCTATATGCCTCATATATTTATACCTAAATTAGTGTTCCACGCAACTATAATATGAGCGGTCAATAAGTCTGACGAGGACTGTACTTAATAATGCGCGCATTTTATGGCCACTTTTTAAACAGAGGCAGCTCTACAGCACTAGAGATTAATTCCCAGTACGGCGAAGGAATTCATTTGTAGGTGGTAGAGCCACGCTGAAGTTTCAGCATGAATGGGTCAGCTCGCCCGGGGTAGTATCACCCTCTCATAGAAAACCGACGTGAAGTAACTGTGCTTGCATTCTTATGTTTCGTTCGGTCAGTGAGAGCGCGCGCAACCCACCTCACCTCCCATCCCCCCTTCTCTCCCTCCTCCCCACACACAGGCTGGCAACGTACGTTCGACTCCCCTGGTGCTGTTAGTATCTATGGACGGTGGTGATCAATTAACATCAGGTGGCCCACCTGTCCGCCTGCCTGCTATGACGTAATATATATTAACGGACACAAAAAACACCTAAACTCAGAACTTGTAGATCACACAAATATTTGTCGTATATGGGATACACACAATACCCAAGTGCTTAGACTACTGCACCATTCGTTCTATTATATTGCATTGTACTTCACGTGTACTACTTCATAAAGCAGACAAACATATTCGAATAAAAATAAACAAAACATTAAGTTATCTGAATAATTCTGGTAATTCAAGGTCTTAGTAACTGAATAGCATTGAAAGGATACGGGTATGAGTAACAGCGCGAGCGCAAAACATATATACGACTAAACACAAATTTAATACTGAACAGCAAAGAGAGTACGTTACGACAGACAATAAATGCGTTAAAAAAGTGCACGACGACGTTGTATTCGTGGTAACATCAAATCGGATACATAATAGAAAACAATAACATAGATTAAATATATAAACATAGGCTATATTATAACTAAACGCCAAAGATAACTAATGGATTTGCGGTGACAGATTTGAAAGCAAGACACTGGTAGTCCATAGATCCTGACCATTATTCTTGCATTCTTTTTTAACCACCGTTATGCTGAGTTTGTGTAAAAAAAAACTGGTTTTATACGATACCATACAATAATTTAAAATAATAACTCTGTGCACAGATTATACATACCAATTTATGTTTAAATATCTTAATTTAATTTAATTTCAAACGCCTTTTAAGAAAAACAGAATAAAAACCTGTTATATGTATTATGTCATATGTACGGATGTACATGAGATCCATATTTATTATCTGTTTAATTTCAAACGCCTTTTATGAAAAACATAATAAAAACCTGTTATATGTATTATGTCATACGTACGGATGTATATGAGATATATTTTTTATAAAGGTGCAAAAAGCTAGACTGTATATATACTATTGTTATTACATTTAATATATAGTAAATTCATGCCGCCAAAATCGTATGATGATCGGATAATACAAAAACGTAAAAACAATTTTCATACATCTAATTTTATGTTCCATTTGATTTATAATGAGGTGGTACAGCCACGCTGAAGCTATTACTGGTTTCAGCATAAACGGGTCGCCTCACCCGGGGTACTACCACCCGACCCACAGAAAACCGACGTGAAGTAACAGTGCTTGCATTGTTGCGTTTCGTTCGGTCAGTGAGAGCGCCGGATAACCTACCTCCCCTCCCCCTCCCCCAAACACAGGGTGGCAACGCACTTACGACTCTTTTGGTGTTGCAAGTGTCTATGGACGATGGCGATCACTTAACATCAGGTGACCCACCTGTTCGTTTGCCTCCTATGATATATAAAAAAAAGTTGAATAATTTATTTCCCATACAAGCGAATTATATGAATATATAGGTATATTTAAATCAACTTGATAAATGATAAAATTACAGTTCTAATGGGAATGTGAATAAAACAATGATTATACATTAAAAAACTATATACAATAGAACCTGTGTGAATTTTGTTGTATATATGCATTCAATATATTGAAATTAAGTATAACAATTATTTGAATTGTTACATTGTTGAATACAATAATAGTCATTTGTATACAATAAATAAAGATTCTTACGTTAAAAATGCATAGCTAGTGAAAGTTTCCTATATTTCATAACGGTTTGTAGCGAAAGGTCCATTACTTAAGATAATGTGATGAATTATATACCTACTACACAACCACTTTACCAATTTTATAACAGATTAACACCATTATAAGAAGTAAGAGTCACACACAATCAACGTTATATATATAAATAAATGGTTCCTAAATTGTATATTAGTTATTTTTAATAAGCAATAGAAATTTAAATTAAAAAGCATGTAATAACGTATGAAGAGTACTATTATTCCATCATCCATATATGATATAATTTTTATGATTTTTACTAACGTAGATTTTTTACTTTACTTATAGTGTTCATAAAAAACCACCAGAAGCATGTATTATTATTCAAGTTCACAATAATAGAAAAATCTTAATTTTGATCATGAGTTAATGAGAGTAACAAAAAAGATTTCACACATTTTTCATATACGAAATTGTTAAAAAGACAAACAGTTGCTTTTATTGTTCAAATTTGCATTATATTTAGAATTGAAAATTAGAAAAAATATTTATCTAATGTCAAAATATATATACTATGGTCCATATTAAAATTCAATAACAAAAAATGGCGTCTAGGTATATATCCAGATAACAATCAGTAAGGTTTTTTTTTGTTAATAATTTTAGGTTTTACAACAAAGTCCCAAAACATGTCACCAATTTGCTAGATAATAAGTTCAAGCACCATGTCAAGCCGGTTTTGAAATAGGGTGGATCAATATGTGAAGGATAATGATGTGTCTAAATAACACTCTTTTTTGTGCATCCTAAAAAGGATTATAACTATAATGTATTTTTATATAGATATTTAGGATTAAAAGATAAACCTGATAAATTTTCTTGCTGGTAATTCTGATATCTAGGTTGTTTTCCAAACTGGTAGTAGTTGTTCACAGACCCTAAACTGAATAATATTTTGATTTTAATTAATCAAAACATATCTTTAGAATAATACCTAACTAATACAAAATGAACTATTAGATATTTTGTAACATAAAAGTTCAATAGCCTTTCCGAGAGTGATGTAATGTCCCAAATTAATGTCATTACTAAACAGTTATGTAAGTTGTACATTTACTTACAAGTATGTAAATTTAAACCTCTTAAATAATACAGCTGTGTCTGCAGGCAAAGGCATTTGAGTAATAATAATGCAATAGCCATACTAATAATCTAATATTCACATGTTTGATAGATAACTGATCAACTTCAAATTACAAATTTAGTGTCCTTGTCTGCTGCAATAAAATTATTTAGCCAAAACAAAAAGACAAAATCTAAATATATGACAATCAATTGGGGCATGTATGCAGGTGCATCCTTTTGAAATGGCTTCGGGTAATTCTTATTTTGTTGTATTTATAATTGTCATGACAAGGTTTCTAAGCAAGAAAATATTTGAAAAATCATAAGGAAAGTTGAAAAATTTAGGTAAAAAACCGCAAATTAAAAATTCTGTGAGGTAGAAGACAATAGGAAGACCATAGAAAATACTGTCAAAATTGACAGATTGATACTGAGTTGCCATTTTAATTCACTACATGGTTATTCAATAAACGGAAGACTTGATTTCAATGTCTTTGTTACTTCAACTGTGCAAAGCTGGGTGGGTATTTAGTACTTGTATAAAAACGAGTGGTAGGTTTAGACAATCTCGTACGACTGAATTTCGACAGCCATAACTCATGTGCAACATTCGCAAGCATTCGCAACATACAAGCGGCACATTTCGAGATCAGGTAGTGTAAATTCATAAATGAAGCAGTGATAGGATGTCTATACCTTAGTGTTATAAATAAATGGTTCCTAAATTGTATATTAGTTATTTTTAATAAGCAATAGAAATTTAAATTAAAAAGCATGTAATAACGTATGAAGAGTACTATTATTCCATCATCCATATATGATATAATTTTTATGATTTTTACTAACGTAGATTTTTTACTTTACTTATAGTGTTCATAAAAAACCACCAGAAGCATGTATTATTATTCAAGTTCACAATAATAGAAAAATCTTAATTTTGATCATGAGTTAATGAGAGTAACAAAAAAGATTTCACACATTTTTCATATACGAAATTGTTAAAAAGACAAACAGTTGCTTTTATTGTTCAAATTTGCATTATATTTAGAATTGAAAATTAGAAAAAATATTTATCTAATGTCAAAATATATATACTATGGTCCATATTAAAATTCAATAACAAAAAATGGCGTCTAGGTATATATCCAGATAACAATCAGTAAGGTTTTTTTTTGTTAATAATTTTAGGTTTTACAACAAAGTCCCAAAACATGTCACCAATTTGCTAGATAATAAGTTCAAGCACCATGTCAAGCCGGTTTTGAAATAGGGTGGATCAATATGTGAAGGATAATGATGTGTCTAAATAACACTCTTTTTTGTGCATCCTAAAAAGGATTATAACTATAATGTATTTTTATATAGATATTTAGGATTAAAAGATAAACCTGATAAATTTTCTTGCTGGTAATTCTGATATCTAGGTTGTTTTCCAAACTGGTAGTAGTTGTTCACAGACCCTAAACTGAATAATATTTTGATTTTAATTAATCAAAACATATCTTTAGAATAATACCTAACTAATACAAAATGAACTATTAGATATTTTGTAACATAAAAGTTCAATAGCCTTTCCGAGAGTGATGTAATGTCCCAAATTAATGTCATTACTAAACAGTTATGTAAGTTGTACATTTACTTACAAGTATGTAAATTTAAACCTCTTAAATAATACAGCTGTGTCTGCAGGCAAAGGCATTTGAGTAATAATAATGCAATAGCCATACTAATAATCTAATATTCACATGTTTGATAGATAACTGATCAACTTCAAATTACAAATTTAGTGTCCTTGTCTGCTGCAATAAAATTATTTAGCCAATAAAAAAAATCATTGAACTATGGTCGAATGTCGACCACTGGGCGCCCACTATTATCTATAAAGATATGGTTCTTATACTCTATATTAGTTATTTTTAATAAGCAATATAAATTCCAATTAAAAAAAGCATATAATATTATATGAAGAGTACTATTTTTCCATCACCCAAATATGATAAAAATTTTATGATTTTTTCTAATGACTTTTTTAATTTTACATATGGTATTCGTAAAAACCACCAGAAGCATGTATTATTATTCAAGGTCACAATAATAAAAAGATCTTAATTTTAATCAGGAGTTGAGTGTTAATGAGAGTTACAAATAAAAAGATTTCACACATTTTTGGTATACGAAATTGTTAAGAAAACAAGCAGATGCTTTTATTATTAAAATTTGCATATTTAGTATTTCCAAAAATGCTTATCAAATGTCAAAATATATATACTATGGTTGATATTAAAATTCAATAACAAAAAATGGCGTCTAGATATATATCCAACAACCAGTAAGATTATTTTTTTTGTTAATAATTTTAGGCTTTACAACAATGTCCCAAAACACGTCACCCATTTGCTAGATAGTAAGTTCAAGCACCATGTCAAGCCGGTTTTGAAAAAGCTATTATAGGGTGGATCAATATGTGAAGGATGGTGATATATCTAAATAACACCCTTCTTTATGCATCCTCCAAAGTATTATAACTATAACATATTTTTTTATTAAAACATAAACCTGATAAACTTTCTTGCTGGTTATTCCGATATCTAGGCTGTTTTCGAAAACAGTAGTAGTTGTTCCCAGACAATAAATCTATACTATAATATAATAAAGAGGTAAAGTTTGTGACATTGTGATGTTGTAGGGGGTAATATCAGGAACTACTGGTCCGATTTGGAAAATTCTTTCAGTGTTATATAGCTCATTTATCGGGGAAGGTTATAGGCTATATATCATCACGCTAAGACCCATAGGAGCAGAGCAGCAATGAAGAATGTTGATAAATCGGGGTATTTTTTTCCTTTTCAGAGCTTCCCAAAATAACCATTCCACGCGTACGATGTCGCGGGCAGAAGATAATAATTAATTATATTATCTATACTAATATCGTAAAGAGGTAAAGTTTGTGAGGTTGTAGGGGGTAATATCTAGGGAGTCTGATAAAAAATGGTCGAACGTAAACGTTTCTTATGAACACTGCCTTAACGATGAGACATATATGATTGAGTTCTAGAAAAAAGTTGTAGCTTGATAATTCCTATTACCGCCCAACGAAGTGGGCACGGGTCAGCTAGTTGAATAATATTTTGATTTCATCAAAACATATCCTAAGAAAAAGTACCTAACTAATACAAAAAGAGCTATTAGATATTTTGTAACATAAAAGTTCAATAGCCTTTCTGAGAGTGATGTAATGTCCCAAATTAATGTCATTACTAAACAGTTATGTAAGTTGTACATTTACTTACAAGTATGTAAATTTAAACCTCTTAAATAATACAGCTGTGTCTGCAGGCAAAGGCATTTGAGTAATAATAATGCAATAGCCATACTAATAATCTAATATTCACATGTTTGATAGATAACTGATCAACTTCAAATTACAAATTTAGTGTCCTTGTCTGCTGCAATAAAATTATTTAGCCAAAACAAAAAGACAAAATCTAAATATATGACAATCAATTGGGGCATGTATGCAGGTGCATCCTTTTGAAATGGCTTCGGGTAATTCTTATTTTGTTGTATTTATAATTGTCATGACAAGGTTTCTAAGCAAGAAAATATTTGAAAAATCATAAGGAAAGTTGAAAAATTTAGGTAAAAAACCGCAAATTAAAAATTCTGTGAGGTAGAAGACAATAGGAAGACCATAGAAAATACTGTCAAAATTGACAGATTGATACTGAGTTGCCATTTTAATTCACTACATGGTTATTCAATAAACGGAAGACTTGATTTCAATGTCTTTGTTACTTCAACTGTGCAAAGCTGGGTGGGTATTTAGTACTTGTATAAAAACGAGTGGTAGGTTTAGACAATCTCGTACGACTGAATTTCGACAGCCATAACTCATGTGCAACATTCGCAAGCATTCGCAACATACAAGCGGCACATTTCGAGATCAGGTAGTGTAAATTCATAAATGAAGCAGTGATAGGATGTCTATACCTTAGTGTATCACTACCACAGAGACAAAAACTGCCACCCATGGCTCTTTTCTGGTTTATTATGTTTCAGGATCAGTCACTGTAGACTAATCAAGCAGTGATAGGATGTCTATACCTTACTGTATCACTACCACAAAGACCAAAACTGCCACCCATGGCTCTCTTTTGGCTTATTATGTTTCAGGATCAGTCACTGTACACTAATCAAGCAGTGATAGGATGTCTATACTTTACTGTATCACTACCACAAAGACCAAAACTGCCACCCATGGCTCTCTTCTGGCTTATTATGTTTCAGGATCAGTCACTGTACACTAATCAAGCAGTGATAGGATGTCTATACTTTACTGTATCACTACCACAAAGACCAAAACTGCCACCCAATGAGATATATTTTTTATAAAGGTGCAAAAAGCTAGACTGTATATATACTATTGTTATTACATTTAATATATAGTAAATTCATGCCGACAAAATCGTATGATGATCTGATAATACAAGAACGTAAAAACAATTTTCATACACCTAGTTTTATGGTCCATTTGATTAATAATGAGGTGGTACAGCTACGCTGAAGCTATTACTGGTTTCAGTATAAATGGGTCGCCTCACCCGGGGTACTACCACCCGACCCACAGAAAACCGACGTGAAGTAACAGTGCTTGCATTGTTGCGTTTCGTTCGGTCAGTGAGAGCGCCGGATAACCTACCTCCCCTCCCCCTCCCCCAAACACAGGGTGGCAACGCACTTACGACTCTTCTGGTGTTGCAAGTGTCTATGGACGATGGCGATCACTTAACATCAGGTGACCCACCTGTTCGTTTGCCTCCTATGATATATAAAAAAAAGTTGAATAATTTATTTCCCATATAAGCGAATTATATGAATATATAGGTATATTTAAATCAATTTGATAAATGATAAAATTACAGTTCTAATGTGAATGCGAATAAAACAATGATTATACATTAAAAAACTATATAAAACAGAAATTGTGTGAAATTTTCCTATATAAGCATTCAATATATTGAAATTAAGTATAACAATTATTTGAATTGTTACATTGTTCAATACAATAATATTCATTTGTATACAATAAATAAAGATTCTTACGTTAAAAATGCATAGCTAGTGAAAGTTTCCTATATTTCATAACGGTTTGTAGCGAAAGGTCCATTACTTAAGATAATGTGATGAATTATATACCTACTACACAACCACTTTACCAATTTTATAACAGATTAACACCATTATAAGAAGTAAGAGTCACACACAATCAACGTTATATATATAAATAAATGGTTCCTAAATTGTATATTAGTTATTTTTAATAAGCAATAGAAATTTAAATTAAAAAGCATGTAATAACGTATGAAGAGTACTATTATTCCATCATCCATATATGATATAATTTTTATGATTTTTACTAACGTAGATTTTTTACTTTACTTATAGTGTTCATAAAAAACCACCAGAAGCATGTATTATTATTCAAGTTCACAATAATAGAAAAATCTTAATTTTGATCATGAGTTAATGAGAGTAACAAAAAAGATTTCACACATTTTTCATATACGAAATTGTTAAAAAGACAAACAGTTGCTTTTATTGTTCAAATTTGCATTATATTTAGAATTGAAAATTAGAAAAAATATTTATCTAATGTCAAAATATATATACTATGGTCCATATTAAAATTCAATAACAAAAAATGGCGTCTAGGTATATATCCAGATAACAATCAGTAAGGTTTTTTTTTGTTAATAATTTTAGGTTTTACAACAAAGTCCCAAAACATGTCACCAATTTGCTAGATAATAAGTTCAAGCACCATGTCAAGCCGGTTTTGAAATAGGGTGGATCAATATGTGAAGGATAATGATGTGTCTAAATAACACTCTTTTTTGTGCATCCTAAAAAGGATTATAACTATAATGTATTTTTATATAGATATTTAGGATTAAAAGATAAACCTGATAAATTTTCTTGCTGGTAATTCTGATATCTAGGTTGTTTTCCAAACTGGTAGTAGTTGTTCACAGACCCTAAACTGAATAATATTTTGATTTTAATTAATCAAAACATATCTTTAGAATAATACCTAACTAATACAAAATGAACTATTAGATATTTTGTAACATAAAAGTTCAATAGCCTTTCCGAGAGTGATGTAATGTCCCAAATTAATGTCATTACTAAACAGTTATGTAAGTTGTACATTTACTTACAAGTATGTAAATTTAAACCTCTTAAATAATACAGCTGTGTCTGCAGGCAAAGGCATTTGAGTAATAATAATGCAATAGCCATACTAATAATCTAATATTCACATGTTTGATAGATAACTGATCAACTTCAAATTACAAATTTAGTGTCCTTGTCTGCTGCAATAAAATTATTTAGCCAAAACAAAAAGACAAAATCTAAATATATGACAATCAATTGGGGCATGTATGCAGGTGCATCCTTTTGAAATGGCTTCGGGTAATTCTTATTTTGTTGTATTTATAATTGTCATGACAAGGTTTCTAAGCAAGAAAATATTTGAAAAATCATAAGGAAAGTTGAAAAATTTAGGTAAAAAACCGCAAATTAAAAATTCTGTGAGGTAGAAGACAATAGGAAGACCATAGAAAATACTGTCAAAATTGACAGATTGATACTGAGTTGCCATTTTAATTCACTACATGGTTATTCAATAAACGGAAGACTTGATTTCAATGTCTTTGTTACTTCAACTGTGCAAAGCTGGGTGGGTATTTAGTACTTGTATAAAAACGAGTGGTAGGTTTAGACAATCTCGTACGACTGAATTTCGACAGCCATAACTCATGTGCAACATTCGCAAGCATTCGCAACATACAAGCGGCACATTTCGAGATCAGGTAGTGTAAATTCATAAATGAAGCAGTGATAGGATGTCTATACCTTAGTGTATCACTACCACAGAGACAAAAACTGCCACCCATGGCTCTTTTCTGGTTTATTATGTTTCAGGATCAGTCACTGTAGACTAATCAAGCAGTGATAGGATGTCTATACCTTACTGTATCACTACCACAAAGACCAAAACTGCCACCCATGGCTCTCTTTTGGCTTATTATGTTTCAGGATCAGTCACTGTACACTAATCAAGCAGTGATAGGATGTCTATACTTTACTGTATCACTACCACAAAGACCAAAACTGCCACCCATGGCTCTCTTTTGGCTTATTATGTTTCAGGATCAGTCACTGTACACTAATCAAGCAGTGATAGGATGTCTATACTTTACTGTATCACTACCACAAAGACCAAAACTGCCACCCATGGCTCTCTTTTGGCTTATTATGTTTCAGGATCAGTCACTGTACACTAATCAAGCAGTGATAGGATGTCTATACTTTACTGTATCACTACCACAAAGACCAAAACTGCCACCCATGGCTCTCTTCTGGCTTATTATGTTTCAGGATCAGTCACTGTACACTAATCAAGCAGTGATAGGATGTCTATACTTTACTGTATCACTACCACAAAGACCAAAACTGCCACCCATGGCTCTCTTTTGGCTTATTATGTTTCAGGATCAGTCACTGTACACTAATCAAGCAGTGATAGGATGTCTATACTTTACTGTATCACTACCACAAAGACCAAAACTGCCACCCATGGCTCTCTTTTGGCTTATTATGTTTCAGGATCAGTCACTGTACACTAATCAAGCAGTGATAGGATGTCTATACTTTACTGTATCACTACCACAAAGACCAAAACTGCCACCCATGGCTCTCTTTTGGCTTATTATGTTTCAGGATCAGTCACTGTACACTAATCAAGCAGTGATAGGATGTCTATACTTTACTGTATCACTACCACAAAGACCAAAACTGCCACCCATGGCTCTCTTTTGGCTTATTATGTTTCAGGATCAGTCACTGTACACTAATCAAGCAGTGATAGGATGTCTATACTTTACTGTATCACTACCACAAAGACCAAAACTGCCACCCATGGCTCTCTTTTGGCTTATTATGTTTCAGGATCAGTCACTGTACACTAATCAAGCAGTGATAGGATGTCTATACTTTACTGTATCACTACCACAAAGACCAAAACTGCCACCCATGGCTCTCTTCTGGCTTATTATGTTTCAGGATCAGTAAGTGTACACTAATCAAGCAGTGATAGGATGTCTATACCTTACTGTATCACTACCATAATCCACATAACTTTCATCCCAAGATTCTTTTTTAGTTAATCTTGTTTTGGTAACAGTCAGTATATGTCCAGCTCCTGAGAGAATTACAGTTGGCTATGATAGCGGCAACAAGCTAATTGTAGATATCTTGGTTGCTACCATTGTTTTTGGAATTCTACTGTATTTACCATGAGGTTCAATGCCAATCACTTTGTCATGTTAAAATAAAAAAATCCTCTCATATAATATTCTTGGTCTACACCAGCGATACTCAACCTAGTGCTTTAATTTACATTATTTTTAATCTCACATTGATAGAACTATAAACAATGGAGATTGTCTTAATAACTGTCTTAAATATATTTGTATAAAACAAAGTTGTGTTTCCTTTCTGTCTATGTTGTTCCCTTAGTTCTTCTAAATTTTATATGAGATTTAGATATGGTTTTCACTATCTTTTAATTAATTTCTTTATATAATTTAAATAGTTGACATGTTCTCATGGTTTCCTAAGAAACAATTTTCAGATTCTTACATTATTAACACTGGCTAAAAACCTTATGAGATACATAGAAATAATGTACCACAGAATTATACATTTAAAAATGCTTACAAAACAGTCACGGATTGTATGTATCTATCTAATAAGAGTTACTCCCAGTAATCACTATCACTTTTTATATATTATTAAAAAATAATTATTTATTTGGGATGCTATTTTCACCAACACAGTATTAATCCTTATCCAATAAAATATTATAGTTTTGTTGAGCTTTTTAATGAGGTTCTTAGAAGATATCTCTGATTTAAAATGATGTTCATCAAAAAACAAGTTATTTGTGTGAAAATTCTTACATAGCTTCTATGACTTTGGTGAACTGTAAATATCAAAGTGGTATAAATTGTTTACTCACTTGTGATACCACATTAGTACATTATACCCATGCAAAGCCGGTACAGATTGCTAGTGCACAATAAATCGATAACATGGCTTTTGCAACTCAAACTTGAATGAAATTAATTATCATATTTGAAATCTAGTCGTTTGAGGAGTTAACCAGTTTTCAAGTGAAATTTGGTAAAACAGTTCTTATTTAAAACCCATATTATTCACAATTTTCAATTGATCAACAAAATAAAAATATCTTATGTAAATTGTGATGGAAAAGATTAACATTTTAAATAAGGCCTTCATATTGTAACTGTTATGAATGTCTAATTGTCTTATAAATTTGGTACTTAACTACTTTTACAAACCTAATAAAAATAACTAACAGGAAACTCAGTGGAATCTCCAATGATTCCATCTAAAACAAATAAATTTTCACTTCAGAGTAGATCACTTTGTTGTTCACTTAAGGATCAAACAAAGCTCTCAAAAATCCCTTTCAAATTATATGTAATTATTATAAATGCTATGCAAATATAAATAGTCAGGACTCATAACATAAACAAGAAAACAATTTTTTATTGGGAAAATTTCTCCACAATTTGCTTAATTAATGTAATTATTAATGGTAATTTAGTTATTTCAGTTGTATAATTATATATATTATTACTATATTATTCCTTGAGAAATAGGAAACATACAAATATTTAAAATTTTATAAATACATCAAGGCAATCTTGGTAACGTCAAGAATGGTAAAGTTTGACTCGGAAGCACACTGTTTACTGCTATTTCTACAGAAAGCAGCAACCCTATCGCTTATGTGTTTCAATAATGTAATTGGTAACACATACTAATATATGAGAAACTCAACTCAATTCTAAAAACTAGCAATGGTCATTTGGTCAAAACTAGCAAATTATCAATACTCACAGCAATTCAGTTCTTTCGAAGTTTGTCTAGTCTAGGAGTCAACAGTAAACATTTAACATCAGATGAAAAACATACCTGTTTATTACTTAATACAATAAAAACAACAAAATATAGCAAATACTTGTTACTCGTCACACTTTAATAGTACCTAGTGGGGTAACATTATCTACTGACATCACAAGTTACCTGTCAAGTGTTTAGGTAAGATATTTGTCATGACTCATGAATATTTGTGATGAATACATTATTAAACATAAAAAAATGGAAAGCAATTATTTTAACGCGAGCAGCGCATTGTTCGTTTGTGTCGCGCCGCGCAACCATCACTGGTTTATTATTTTGCAACTCCATTATATGTTAGTATTCAGTTTATGACGAAATATCAATTTCGTGCAGTCAGTAGCAAACCACGCATAGTGCAACCGATAAATAAACATCAATTCAGTTAGTAGTGACCTCTAGAACTTACCTTTTCAAACCGCTGCCTATATTCAGCCTTTTCAATCTTATCGTTTTCCAATTGGGAAATTTTTGCTGTCAACTCCTGAAGCGCTTGGTTTTCCTTCTCGTTTCTAACTGCTAGATTCTCAAGGAGCTCTAGTGCATTTATCACCTTCGGCAGGAGCGCTGTTACTGCGTCAGGGCCGTATTTCTCGATAATTATCTCGCATTCCTTGCCAATATCCGATGCCAAATCATACACATCGACGACGGTGACATCGTCCTCGTAATCCTGCATCTTGACGGAGTAGCGCCTGCGGTACGGCATTTAATATCACTTTCTTTTCACTTTACAGCCCTATATAAAATTACAACTGCAAATATAACTTTTGCAAATGCGCCATCATTAGACAGACTAGCTCACTTTGAAAAGTGAATTGTCAAATAAGTTAATAAGTAGGCATGACCATCCTACACATCACTTGCTATATATCATATGATATTTGATATCATTTATCACACCAACTATGTGACTTGAAAGCACCTGTTATAATATATCGCATGAGTATGATTTTATATCTTACCGTCTCAACTACATTACAATTCACTAAATTCGAACGTTTATTATGTACAATGACCATATATTTTAACTTCATCTCGTTGTATGATGACAAAGCTACGTATATAAATTGGTTTATACTGAAGAGATAAACTTTGCAATTAAGCATGTTTTCAGTTTAAGAAGGAACGAAATAAATTATTAAGTGAAATTAAAAAGAATTCACACCAATAAAAACACTGAAGTTTTTATTTACTTTAAGATTTTATATATTAGCCTTGGGTAAGTAACGTGGAATCATTTTATGAGTTTTTTTTAAGTCGTAGTCTATTTATTATAGCCGTATCCCGTCGTGACTCAAAGTATATTTGTACTTATGTATAGTATTTTCTTGACTTATTTTTTAATTTAATGAAATGATAAATGTGAATAATGGTTTTGGGTTTACGTTTATTCCAAAAAGTTGTTATAAATTAACATTATTGCGACTTATGAAATTTTATTCAATTCCAGTAAACTAAGCACTACTACAGCAAGCTGTGACTAGTTATAACAATAAAATTAATGTAACATGTGAAATATACATGGTTTTAAATCATCGCATTTAATTAACGTTGAAAAAATATATCTTTCTAGTAATATGGTGATATTAAAATATAGTTATTTAAATGTCCTTGCCTGCGAATATTTAAAACACATCGATATACTAAAGAAACCAAAACTACTTTTAAATTAATATTTTCATTCTATATAACATTACCCGATTGAAATAGTAATATCCTACTGTGTTACTATACTAAATATACATATAACTACAAAATAAATAACTCGCTGTGGGATTTCGATAACGTATTTATAACTGATACGCAGCACTATTAGTTACCACCACAGATAATATAAAATTGCACTGACAGCACAAATTGACAGTGGAGATAACGTCATAGATACAAAGACGCATCATATCGACATTTTTTATCAATGCTTGGATACATGTCAAAAATGATAAAATGTGACAAAATAAATGGAAAAAGAAATAAAAACCTACATTTCTCAAATTACTATGACAACATATATAACAATACAGTAGATTTCTTTACGTTAATTATTTAAACATCCCAACTTGCTATTTGCCGTTGAAAATTCTCGTACTTGTTGATACGTACTTTAAAAACATTATCAAGTACTGAAGTCTCAACTGAGGAATGAATATCCTTGTTCTAACTACAAGAGAGTACATAACGTATTAGAGATTTCAAATGCTGGCACCTAAAACTCTATATTTTTATTACACCCTGATTTACGACGAAAATATTTATTCTAAGTGTTCCCTAGCAAAAGTTTTCCATACTATATAGGTTTTTACGGTTATAATATATGATGGACGCCGCGAATTTGGGCGCCAGTTCTTGGGGGCACTGCGGGGACTCCAAAACGATCAGCATTCAACTCTTCCAACACGTGTAGGTTGCATCAAGTTAATACTCTCGTATAATCATATAACACGGTCACTATACATGCTACAGCTGGGCATTATTTATGTTTAGACATAAACTATGAATTATTTATCACCCACTAGCTGTAAAGCTTGTATGCAAAAAAACAAAAATATATGAAACACAATATGAAAACAGCTTACACTGATATATTTCGTGTATATATTTCGTTTTCATTATAATTTTAAAAATTAGGAAGAATGAATTTAACTCATCTAATGCAAACGCAAATATGTGTTAAAAATATTTGGTTTTTGTTACATTTCATTGAGATTATCTTAGTCATATGTTGTTACGATTTATTTATCTCGTTGATAAAAGAATGTCGTTATTCGCAACATGGCACCTAAAACTCTATATTTTTATTACACCCTGATTTACGACGAAAATATTTATTCTAAGTGTTCCCTAGCAAAAGTTTTCCATACTATATAGGTTTTTACGGTTATAATATATGATGGACGCCGCGAATTTGGGCGCCAGTTCTTGGGGGCACTGCGGGGACTCCAAAACGATCAGCATTCAACTCTTCCAACACGTGTAGGTTGCATCAAGTTAATACTCTCGTATAATCATATAACACGGTCACTATACATGCTACAGCTGGGCATTATTTATGTTTAGACATAAACTATGAATTATTTAGCATCCACTAGCTGTAAAGCGTATATGCAAAGACAAAAAATATATGAAACACAATATGAAAACATCTTACACTAATATGTTTCGAGTATTTGAAATTATATTACAAGTTTTACACTTACTAGCGAAAGCCCGATATTTTTCATTAATTTATTTTTAATTATAATCGGCATTTAACGTTTGTAGGTACATATTGGAAATTATAATTTGTAATAAAAAAAATTTATAAACCGTTTTCAAGCTTCTAATCTAATTACCATTATAATTTTTGAAAATTGGAAGAACGAATTTAACTCATCTAATGCAAACGCAAATATGTGTTAAAAATATTTGGTTTTTGTTACATTTCATTGAGATTATCTTAGTCATATGTTGTTACGATTTATTTATCTCGTTGATAAAAGAATGTCGCTATTCGCAACATCGTGTTACTTTTCAAGTGCGTTGTTGTTAAAATATCGATTATAAGCTGTCGCCACGCGCGAAGCAACAGTTGGATGAAATCAACAGGCGGGAACGCGCGGAGCGATAATTCCCGCGCATAAACAATATTTTTCAAATTTCCGATTGTGCAATGAATCGTCAGAGTAAAGCAAATAAATATGTGTGCCCGAACGACAGGCAGCTTTCATTGAGAGCAAAGTAAGTACAATTGAAATAATTTTAAATAATGCTTTTTTTTCCATGTAGAAACTTTTCTGAAAATTTCTTAGACTCGATATTAAAATTAATTCATTTAAATACATAATCATGTCATATGTAAATATTATAACTAAACTTTGTCAAAAATACATATGATGTGTACGAATTATAAACTATATTAAAGTAAACGTAAGAGATGCAGTTGCAATAATTAAAATATTGAACAGTGTTAGCTGAATTTAATAATATTTCAAATATGATGAATATATAAATAATTGTGATTTTTAAATATAGCCAAATAATTTCAGGTCTATATCATTGTTTTATAAGTAACAATTATAACTTATAAGTTAATAATGAGATTTGTGTATATTTGTCGAATTAAATATTTTATTATTCTAATTATTTATATTCTATGTTAACAAAGGTTTATGTTTTATATCCTTTTATATTTATGGTTTATATTAAGCAAATGTTTATTGCGATAAGAAGTAGAACCTCCTTTTCTGATAAATAATTTAACAGAGATTGATTACAATAAATTCTCTAATTTATCCAAACAACATTAATGGTCAATTGGATCATTTTTTCTCACAAACATATATTTTTCGTTGAGAAATGTATTTTTAATCCGTATCTTACAACATATTATTTACATTAATAAAGGATTAGTTGAACGTAAACAAAAATAGTATAATCAAGAAAGTACCTTTTATGTAATAAAAAAAAAATATTATAGGTATCCATCAAAGCTATGTAACAATGGGAACTAATTTACGTTTTATTATAAACACTTATTCTTACTATTTAAACACACGTAATTTAAACTTGATAAATAAAAAAAAAAATTACATATATTTAGGTATTGTATGTTATGATAGACTAGCGGACACGGCGGACGCTGTCCCGCCCTGAAAATAAAAAAAAAACCTTGACAAATTATATACCTAAACCTTTCTCCTGAATCATTGTATCTACTAGTGAAAACCGCACGAAAATCCTTTCAGTAGTTTTTGAGTTTATCGCGAACAGACAGACAGCCAGACTTGGCAGAAGACTTTGTTTTATACTATGTAATGATAATCAGATGTTTCATACAATACAACAATTATGAGACGAAACTACAGACAAACCTAATAACGAACGTCCATAGTTATAAACGTACGTAGTGTTATTATTGATTATTTGATAATACACATAACTAGTAACCGTTCGCGACTTCGTATGCGTTAAGTTACGGCATGAAAGTTAATCAACAATATGATATAGTTTACTACCGCCAATAGCAAAATGGGCTGCATAAAAATCATATCCGATAAAAAACATTTAGGCGTATCAACTTTCAAAGTGATAAATAAAATGATCTCAAATATATACATTAACTAGCTTTCGCTCACGCCTTGTTATGTTAGATTATGGAAATAAAATACGTTTACAATGTTTTTTTTTAAATCTGTTTAATATATATTGAGTTTATTCATTATTGTAAATAAAAATAAAATGTCTTCATACTTACTATTATAAAGAGACATTTATATACATTGATGATAAGACTAGTCTGTATAGTATTATAGTTACTATAATCATATATATATATATATATTTCTCGAACTAAGTTCTTGGCCTAGCAAGGCCTTAACAGCTTCACCGGACTGCTAAGGCGAGCGCTTAAGGCACTCAAGGGTGCACGGCACACCTCGGCTTGGGCTGTTGCCTAGTTAATACAATTCGTGACCTAACTTTTTTCTACGTGGAGAAATCCCTTATGCATACACCACCCTCTCGGGGGAGAGAGTGGGGGGTTATGTCCAACTCGCACGGACTAAAGCCCCACGGTGTACGTCTGCCGCTATAGTTGGGGCGACACGAGATCTCTATAGACTTCATCGTGCCGCCCCAGCGGTTGGCCCAGCATCAAAAGTGCCGCCGCCGGGCCTCGTCTTGTTAGGAGACAGCCGTGTACACACCGGCCGTCTCCTCCGTTCACCAGACCTGTGCAATGAGAAGATGCCTCCCCCGACCCGTCTTCCCTAGTCCGGTTACGGTGGGAAGAGGCGGTCGAACTGCCGCCTCCTCCTACCTGTCCTCCGTTGGTGGAGAGGGTCACTTTGAGGGTCCTCCTCACGGACCGTCTGAACCGCCTCCTTCTGCGAGACGACTTCCTCGCAGAAGGAGGCCATAGCATTCCACACATCCTCACTGCCGAGCATGGCAGCAACCACGCTCACCAGCGAGAGATCCTGTCCTACCGCCGCAGCCAGAGTGCGATGTTGCTCCTCGCAAGCAGCACACTCAGACAGAATGTGCTGCGCGGTGTCCGGGTCAACGCCGCACTGATGGCATACGGTGGTCGACTCCCTGCGGGCTATCTGCTGCAGATACCAAACGAAACAACCGTGCCCGGTCAGCATCTGCACCAGATGGAACGTCAGGCAGCCTCATTTCCTCTGATACCAATCCGGCAGGACCGGGCGGACGGCATCGATCGTGTATCGACCGTAACGCACGTCCGCCAAGTCTTGTCTTCACCTCTCCACCATTTCGTCCCTCGTCGTTTCCCTCCTGTCCTCTATTTCTCTGTGAGCTAGAGGCTCCCCCATTCGTTTCTTAGCCGCCGTATACTCATATACGACGGCAAGCACTTCCACCTCTAGCTCTCAAGGAAGGGAGCCGCCGACCATGGCCGCTGCCGAGGACACCGTTCGGTACCCTAATATCACCCTCAATGCCACGGTACGCTGCGCAGCTCGCAGCGCACGGATATTGGTGGTGTTGAGGGCGTCGACCCACAACGTAGGCGACCATGGACCGAAAGACCCCCATGTAGAGGCGGTGGCAGACGACACCCGGCTTTCCCGTGTTGGGGAGGTCTCGTCCGAGAATTCGCGACCTAACTGAGCTAGCCTAAGCTAAGCTACATATTCATACTTATATGAGTTATTAAAATTTATTTGTGTACCAAGCATACATACCTCAGTAAATTTTATATGTATGTACTATAATATAGTATATAGTAGTAGTACTGTATAGTAGTATAGTTAAGTTACTGGGTGGCACTATAACTTGTATGAGGAATGGTGCGCACTTTCATCATGTCAACGCACGACAAATTAGCAATTACACACGTTGGCATATCTGCAATTCTGATTTTCTTACTATTATATGGTACTACTGGTAGTACGAAATATGTATCAGGTGTTCAGGTTTCTTCGTTGTTTGAACGTTCGCTATCAATAAATGTATGCAAATCACGAACAATTCTCTGTCATTACTAGGTTTCTTACAGAATCTTGTTTAATTAGTTGGATCTTGCTGATTTCTATGTAATATTTCCCGAGGCTTGCTCATTCATTAGTATTGTGGATATTTGTCATATACGTATGTTAAAAGAGCTCTATATATTTTCACACATATCTATAGCATAATAATGATAGAACATTCTGCTACAGAGGATACCACATTTTCAAAGTTCAACAAAATCAAATTGTAGCGAACATTTTAAATTATTTATTATATTAACTGTTACGACAAATATTAAGTCAAATAATAATATTAGTTACTACATTTTTTTTTAATTCGTCATGTTTTAGCCGAACCATTTCTAAGGTCCTATTGAACATTCCCTCTTTCGCAATACGAATATACTAATGCTACAACCTGTCCAGAGTATGAACATAATATTAAATGTAATCGTCCTAGAGATGCCGACAATGCGGCACGACATGCACCGCTGAACTTAAGCTTTATTAAGAAGATAGAGCTGGCAGGTTGATGTTACCTCTTAGTTTCGAGTGTCTTGTGTGTATGTGTGTGCATGTTAAAAACATAATTTCCAATGCTATTTTTGGTTTTTCTGAAGGGTAGGAATGAATGGGAATTTGTCTTCACGTGTATGCTCGAGTCCGTTGTCTTGGCTACAAATACTTACCCAAAATCATTTTTCTAAATATACGATTATTTCGATTTGATACAATATCATTGTAATATATTTAATTATTATGTTATATTCAGCTTGAAAGGCAAACGTATTTATGTTGATGAAGTCACGGGCGTCACCTAGTTACGATTATATTTGCTTACTCTATATAGTATAGTACTCTATATATACCAATAATTTAAAATCTAGTCATGTATCTCATAAGGAAAACTGAAAGCAGGTAATAACTTTTTTTTTCTAAAAATAGATAAGTTCACGGTTGTTTCAGCTTGTATGTAGTTTACACGTTGCCATTGGCCTTGCGGGCGACATCGTTTGTTATCTACTGAACTCGTGCCGCATCCGCTTCCTACACACTTTTGTTCCACGATTTTACTATATTATTATGTTATCCGGATCGAACAGAGGTTATTATCGGTCGTTCACGACGTAATACATACTATCACAACAACACTTAACATTTCATCTTTTAATTGTATACTATGATTTTTTTAAATATCATATTACGCTAATGAACAGCCGGGTAAGGGTCACTTGATGTTAAGTGATCATCGCCATCCATAGACACTAGCAACATCACGGGAGTCGCAAGTGCGTTGCCAGCCTGTGTTTGAGGGAAAGGGGGAGAGGAAGGAGAGGAGAGGGTTGGGGAGGTGGACCTCCGGTGCTCACACTGACCGAACGAGCACTGTTACTTCACGTCGATTTCCTGTGAGAGGGTGGTACTACCCCGGACGAGCCGACCCATTCATGCTGAAACCAGTAATAGCTTCAGCGTGACTCTACCACCTACAAGAAATTATTTCTTATTTCAATAGTCGGCCATTGTCGCAAACATAATCCGATCCAGTTATACTTCTTGCTTTATCACTGACTAAGAATAATATAATATCGGCAATTTCTTTAGGTTCCTCAATTCTGCCGAGTACTGTGGCCTTCTTTAGTATCTCCTTAAGGTCTCCCATATTGCCTGCATTGAAAATATTGGTCGGTACCGTTCCAGGGCTAACGATATTCACTCTGACCCCATAAGGAGCAAGCTCGAGAGCTATACACCTCGAGAAATGGTTAAGAGCCGCTTCCAAAGTCTTATATGATACCATTTTAGTAGGACCGATATTCTGTGCAGCGACGCTCGACACGTTCATAATGGGAAGGGGGAGTAAGAGAGATTGGGCCTCTCACTGACCGAACAAAACGCAACAATGCAAACACTATTACATCACGTCTGTTTTCTATGAGAGGGTGGTACTACCCCGGGCGAACCGGCACATTCATGCTGAAGCCAGTAATACCATCAGCGTGGTTCTGCCACCTAAAAATGAAAAAAAATGGATGATACTATGAAAGAATCAAACCTCAGTGGCTAGTATGTTCGGAAACCATTCTAATCATGATGGTAAGTCTTTTCGTAATCTGTCGCTAAGAACTTATAGGTGTATTCCGACATTTGAGAGCCAGTGATCACGTCGACTTTTAAACTTATAAATTTATAAGAAATTATGGTTAATCGCCAAAACCTATAAGCTGTATAAAAAGACCAATGAACTTTTCATTATCATATGCAATAAACAATACAGATGCTAGTTCTGATATTGCTATTATGCATGTGGCCAACAGATATATAAGATGCTTCATAGCCTATATAACATCAAATTATCATCAAAGCCATATAAAAATACAGAATTTTCCCAAAGGAAATTCTGTTTTACGGAAATATTTTTTATTTATAAAAGGGTTCTCTTAGAAACGTAAGAAATATCACAAAATGACAGCTACAGAGCATTTACATTAGTTGCTTTATTACAAACGAGTTGCCCTCCCCGACTTCGCAAGTGTACTGACAAAAAAAATGAGACCGAGTACGCCATTTATAATACGACCATGCAATGAAAATATGAAATAAAATGTCAACTGAACGTCAATCTGTCAAATCTGTCAATATTTTTAAAGATTTCTCTGTTATCTTTTATCTCAGTAACTCATTCACTTTTTATAAAGAGATTGCTAAGCCCAAAATGTTCAATATTCAATATTACCTATGATTTTATCTAACCTATAAACTTTGTACTATGCAATATCACAACACAAGGTTTTAGCAAAAGTATAAGAGTTGAAAAATCATTTGCTTGAGCAATTATCCGATAAATACAGATTTACAAATAATATTTTCTGGTTATCTTATATACACAACAGATTCTCTGTTATCCAATAAACTCTTATATATCTTACCTTTACTTTTTGATATTATTTAAAATGATCTTCAACTGGTTGATTTTACCACGCGTTATTGGGGATTACAAATGGTGGAGGGTTAATCAAACCCAAAAAATAAATAACCTTGAACCATCTATGAAAAAATCTTCATCGAGTAGTCACAGTTCTATACCAATACGTTTAGTAGTTTTAGCGTCATTATGCCACAAAGAACTGTATTTTAATTATATATTAGAATGTATAAAAAGAATCAAATAATTGTATCTCAAAATTCGCACAGAAAGGCTATTTTTATCTCAAAATATCTACGGGGTAGTAAAAAAGACGCTTATGAAAATCGGAGCTCTTAATATTAATTGCCACGGACTGGGGAGTTCTATTTTCCATATAAATAATACAGGAACATCTATTTCTTTATTAACTTTTGTAGCTTGCAAACCAATAAACAGAGTCTAATAAGCGATTTGTGTGAACGGTCTACAGAAAATGTTTCTTATTATTTTTTTATAAATCGACTTATTTAAAATTAAAAGTACATACATTTTCATATATGTCATAAATTTCACAGAAATGAATTAATAAATAAGTCAACAGAATTACTACTAACCAAACCAAGTACAATCGTATCGGTTGACAATAATTTTGGCGGACGTTGACCTTCCTTGATAATAAAAAAGTATCTAAAATGCAACCGCAGCGCCGCCTACCGGCTCCATTTGTGAATCTAAACAATTCTCGGATCCACTCGAACACGCACACAAAACTTCATCTAAATCGGTGCAGCCGTTTAGGAAGAGTTCAGTGACATACACACGTACAGAATAAATTTATATACACTTCACTTATGCACAATAACCAAACTATATTACGTAGAACACCGCCAATATTACAAAATTATAGAGCCAAATAACAAAAGATTATAAGTAACATATAAATAAAAACCACCACATGACATTCCATGATCCCGTCAAAAAAATCTTAAAAATATGTTTAGGGTGTGTTTAAAATTAATCTTCTACATTAAAAAAATCAATTTCCGAATGTATGCACACGCATTTCTTTAGAATGACTTCACCTGTATGGCTAATTTTGTTGTTGTTATGTTCATAATTATCAGGAAAAGGCTTGTATAAAAGAAAATGTAAAATCGTACCGAAAAGTCAAGAACTTGGGTTCCATATAAAAAAGCGACATAGAAAACGATAGGGAAATCCTCAAATAAATTGACGTTCAGTTACCTATCTTTTTATATCGTAGGCAAACGATCAAGTGGGTCAACTGATGTTAAGCGATCAACACCGTCCATAGACACTTGCAACACCAGGGGAATCCCAAGTGCGTTGCTATCCTGTGTTTGGGGAGAGGAAGAGTTAGGAAAGGGAGAAAGGTAGGGGAGGTGGTCCTCCGGCGCTCTCACTGACCGAACGAAACGCAACAATGCAAGCACTGTTACTTCACATCCGTTTTCTGTGAGTGGCTGGTAGTACCCTGGGCGAGCTGATCCATTGAAACCAGTAATAGATGCAGCGTGGCTCTACCACCTACAAAATTTGTTGTATTTTATTTAATTTAAAGATTACAACTAAAAATATAAGGTAATGACCATAGTACGGTAGCATAGGTATTATTATCGAGATTTGTTTTTTTTTTAATTTGTTTTAGATAAACACAAAAATACTTAACCAATTTGAAAAATCGTTTCACCTATACTAAGTTAAATTATCAACAAGTAACATAAACTGTTTTTATTTTCAAAATCTACATTAACGCGAACGAACCTTTGAGCAAAATGTTACAAGAAAATAAAGCCTTTAATGTTTATTTTCTTAGTAATATTTTTGTTATTAGAATTCTAATCATATCCGGCCCGCCTTAGCTTTGACGGTAAGGATGTTACATCTGTGACATTTGCGCAGATGGTCCGAACAAAGAACACCGGCCGGAAAATCCTACCGTGGAATACTTTTTTATTATTTTAAGCCGACTTCAAAAAGGAGGTGGATTTCAAATCGGTTGTATTTTTTAACCTTTACCTACACCAGAACTATGTTATTTATAAACTGACCTGGACAATTTTTTCTATTGAATAGGGGATATTTTCAGGTAGGTTTCGTTTTTTAATTTCTTTAGCATTGGATCTTAGATATCGAAAATACATTAAATTTTGTTAGAACTCCTTAAAATCAATTAGCAAATGTTTAGTGATTGAAATATAAGTAGATTTATGACAATCCAGACTATGTAAGTACTTAGCTATTGTCAAAGATGTTTTGTTGCATTTTTTGGAGTAGATATTTTTGATGTCGGTTTTACTTTTGTTAAATATTTTTATTCAATGACTGAATTCAATTTATTTTATTCATGATACTCTTGAGGTAAAACCATTATAGAATGGCTTTGAAATTCTGATCGGCAATATTTTTGTGTGACGATAAGTGGTGGGTGTAAACGCAGTGCGGGGTAGTGTTGAAAACACCAGTGTCCATACTTGTATGGCACGGTCTGTACTTGGATGGATGACTTTCTGGGAATACCACGTGACGTTGGGTTGTTGATTTATTTTTTAAATTAAAATGTTTCTCTGTAATACAACAGTTTCACTTTTATCGTGTGTCTTTACAACACACCTATTTTTTTCTTCTCCATTTATCTCAAGTGATGTATTTTTTAAATTAAAATATTTTTTTGTAATACAAAAGTTCCACTCTATCGTGTGTCTTTACAGCACACCTATCTCCGTTTATCAATCGATTTTTGCATGGAAACAGTTTTTTCCTTACCGTACGAGTAAGAAATCCTTATTAACAAGTCTCTATTTGTACGTATGCCAATCTATATCTATTAACTCTTTGACAAAAGACAATTAATTAATTAATTCCAAATCCAAAGTCGAACACTGAACGCCTAATAGTAAAATTAATTTTGCAATTTATGTTATATACAAATTTTATAGTACTAAGCAATTGCTGAAACACTCTGTAATAAAATAATATTAACAACCTCATAAAATACTACGGATAGTTATAGCGTCTGTGAGACATGTGTTATATGACCAGTGTATATTATTTCGTACAATGGCTACACCAATAAATAATTTTCATCAGTCTATCCCTCTCTCTCTTTTTTATCAGTTATCACAATGAGAAACGATATAGATCGGATAACACTATACTAGGAGATATTATATCTTCACCCTTCTATCAGATTGAACACGACGGGCAATGGTCGCTCCGGTATCCATTACCGACTGATTTATAACGATAATTTCTTCCATAGACAAAGGAAAGCATCTGCCGTTTTTTGCAATACTGAGTTTAATACATATATTCATCATCATCCTCAGCCTGTAAGAGACCCACTGCAGAGCCATAGGCCTCTTCCCGAATGATGCTATTGGCATAATCAGCACTCCAGCCCACGACTAAATTGTTTTTTTTTTAATTATGTGTAATTTGAGAACAAAACCTTATAGGTAAACAAATGATGTGCTATTTTCCTGATTCTAAATATACATATACTATACGACAAGAGTATAAAAAAAAATTCGCGGTGCCTTAGTGGTTTAACCGGTGGAATATTATTCCTATGTCCGCAGGTTCGAACCCCGGCATGTAACTCCGAATTTTTCGGAATTCCCGCACATTTACTAATTTAAATTGGTAACACTAACCTGGTTTCGCCGGAGGCCCATCTCCCCTCCCCTCTCCTCTCTTCTTCCCCTCTCCCTCCCCTAACCCTTCCCCCCAAAGGGTGGCAACGCAGTTGCGACTCCTCTGGTGTTGTTAGTGTCCATGGACGATGGTGATCACTTAAGATCAGGTGACCCACCTGTTCGTTTGCAACCTATGACATAAAAAAAAACACTATCGACTGACGGTGAAGGAAAACATCGTGAGTAAACCTGAACCTGAGAAATGTTCTTGTAGTACCTACTATTACATTATTTTAGTTTGTTTTTGTAGGTGGTAGAGCCACGCTGAAGATACTATTGGTTTCAGCATTAACGGGTCGGCTCGGGGTAGTACCACTCTCTCACGGAAAACCGACGTGAAGTAACAGTGCTTGCATTGTTGCGTTTCTTTCGGTCAGTGAGAGCGCCGGAGGGCCTCCTCCACTCCCCTACTCCCTCCCTGCCTTTCCCCCAAACACGGGCTGGCAACGCACTTGCGACTCCCCTGGTGTGGCTAGTGTTTACGGACGGTGGTGATCATTTAACATCAGGTGACACTCCTGTTCGTTTGCCTCCTTTTGCCATTAAAAAAAAACTAATATTATAAAGAAGTCAAGTTTGTGACGTTGTAGGGAGTAGTCTCAGGAACTACTGGTCTGATTTGAAAAATTATGTCAGTGTTATATAGCTCATCTATCGAAAAAGGTTATAGACTATATTTCATCACGCTAAGACCAATATAGGAGCGGAACACCAATGAAGAATGTTTCAAAATCGGGGTTTTTTTATTCTTGAGAGCTTCCGCTACGTGTTAGCGTAAGCCCAAAGTAACTATTCCACGCGGACGAAGTCGCGGGCAGAGGCTAGTCTATACTAATATTATAGAGAGGTCAAGTTTGTGAGTCGTGATGTGGTGATGTTGTAGGGGGTAATCTCAGGAACTACTAAACTGATTTTGAAATTTATATTTTTTTTATTATTATTTATTATTAATACTATATTTAATAATAGAAAGCCACGTTATTTGTGAGTGTCATAGGCTATATATTAAAGCGTAAAATGGAAAGACTTTTTTGTGATAGTCGGATTTGCAAAGTAAGTCGGAGAAAAAACAGTCGAACGAAAACGTTTCTTACGAACGCTGCCTTAACGATGCGAGATATATGATTGAGTTCTAGAGAAAAGTTGTATAGCTTGATAATGTCTATAAAATGTCAGTGACAGCATATGTCTAACTTTTATATGTAAGTCACAAAAGGTAGTTAATAAATAATTTAAAATACATAAATAAATGCTACATTTTAAATACATAAATACATACATAAATGTTTACCGCCCTGCGAAGTGGGCACGGGTCAGTTAGTCGTGAATAAACATCGAACCTTTTAAAAGAGTAACAAAATCCAGTTTATATTTCCCAAAAAAAACCTTGTTCTTGTCTCTGTTAATATCTATTATATTGTATCCCGACTTTCCACACGAGGTCATTGCAATCAGTACCTGAATATCTTTCAGGAACAAAACACCGTTATTCGCGTACCGTAATAAAAAGTTTTATAATTTAAACCTCTGGGTAGCGATTTGTTTACTTCCAGTCGACATAATTTGAGCTCGTACCGGGCCGAGGTAGCGAGAATTTATCTCAAAATAGATTCTTATAAAAAGGATAAAATATATTTTTCCTCCACGATCGATTATAAACGGTATTGTTTGATTTTTATTAGAATACTTTGTATGCACGTTAGCACGGGGGTACTAACAAAGACAACGAGAAATCATCCATTTACATTACGATCATGTAATAAAATAATATGATAAATTAATAACCGAACGCCAATCTGTTTTTTTTTTCGAACTGACTACGCTATTGGCCAAGCGAGGTCTTAACAGCTTCACCGGACTACTAAGGCGAGCGCTTAAGGCACTCAGCCGATTTTATTTTGACAACTAGCTCAAGGGTGCGCGGCACACCTCGGCTTTGGCTGTTGCCTGATACATGCAATTCGCGACCTATCTGAGCTAACCTAAGCTAACTATTCATACATATATGAGTTGTTGAAACATATATGTGTACCAAGCATACATACCTCAACAACCCTTATATATATTTCGTATCGGATAAAACGCCAATCTGTCAATAGTTTAGTCTCTTATAGTTATACTCAAGCCTTTTTTGTCACTTCTTTGGGGCACGCTAAACACACAAGTGCCCAAAGTAACTGAGTGCACAATTTTGTACTTTCTGATATATGTTATATAAAAATCGTAGTCATAATTTTTTCAAGGTTTTGGTGCTATTCGATTACTCTATTCAAAAGGAACAAATACGAATCAGACGTCTTTTTCTTAACTTACTGTAACAGTACAGGAAAGATAGATTACATTCTGTATTTGTTATTTGACCTATTTAAAAAAAACCTTTTCTTTTGTAAGGATTATCAACATTTATTATTCAGTTTTTATGGCAACTGCTTGATATTTTCGGAATTCTCTTTAAGGGCACTGCGTGCTTCCGCGTGCCTCCACAATGAAGTCCTGGTTATACTACTGTAGCGAACTGGCCATTTATATTCTCTCTGGTCTTTTTGAAAGCGAACGAATTATTCGATGTGACAGACGGATATATTTTATACTATTGACCCAGCAAGGTCTTAACAGCTTCACCGGACTACTAAGTTTGGAATTGATTGACCGCTGTCACGTATTACCTCAACAGAAAACGTTAATGGAACAACTAAAACAATTAAAAATTGTCGTTGGTCGACGGTTGAACCCGACGTATGCGGATGGTTAAACCTATCGTCGATTCATCGATTGACACTCTTTATATGTATCTGTAAAATATTCGTGCATATCTGTTAATTGTTGTAAATAATCTGTTCAGTGAAAGATAATCGAGGTTTGATAAATGAATATTGAATTAAAACTTCTATCAAATCATAATTAATTTAATTCGTTACTTATCATAGTAATCTGTTCGTACTTTTCTATATTTTATTTACTTTATAACACAGAGTTGGAAAAAATATATCCTGTGTTATTTAAGTTCCGGATTAGCTGATAGATGGCACTACAGATAATGAAGTTTAGATTTAATTTGTTACTTACTTACATTGAAACCAGATGGCAGCACAGTCGCGCGCCCATGTAATTACACATAATTAATTATATTGTATGATTTTTATTATTATTCAATTAAATTTTTTCTTCAAAAATGTTTATTTCGTTTGTTTATATGGACAAAATCAAAAATATTTAAAAAGTTTTACTTAAATCGCGTGTGATGGTCACACGCACTAATTTTTTTATGTATATTAAAGGTTTTACGGTGTTTCAAATAAGATTAATGAACAAGAAGCACAGTTACAGTTTGCGTCCCTCTAAATATAGTCATTAATATATATTCGGAATTTCGCGCAATGAAGTCAAAGAGTTGAATACAAAACGAAGTAAAAATTATATTATAGAAATCTAAAATTGATATTTATTTACACTTATCTCTATATAATAAGTATTAATACCTAAATTTATGTTCTGCGCAACTACATATAGAGCGGTCAAAGATTTGGCGACGACAGTACCTATATCAAGTGATACAAAAAATTGGTTATTAATTATCCCATATAGCATTGTAATTTCTAACTATTTGGTTATTATTTTACCACAATACGGTCACTCAAAATCAACATTTTCGGCCCGACATGATTGTTACCAGTCTGTAAGCTTGTAAAGCTTAATGGCATTAAGTAAATGGCTTCCATTTCTTCGTTATTTACTTTCACTCTCTTTTGAACGTGATTTTAATAATGTATTTCTTCGTTGGAAATGAAATAATGCTATTTTAATTATTATAGTACTATTTGTTTATACGCGAATTGTATTCGCGAATTACTTGACTTTAATTCTTAGTTACGTTTATTCTTGTAAAAATAATTCTAATGTTACAGTTATATATTTTCAAAAGTTATATAATTTTAACTATTATATATAATTATTACTTAGTATAAAACAAAGTCCTCTGCCACCTCCGTCTGTCTGTTCGGAATAATTTCAAAAACTACTCAACGGATTTTCAAGCGGTTTACACCAGTAGATACACTGATTCATGAGGAAGGTTTTGGTATATAAATTGTCAGAATTTTCAATATCAGGGCGGGGCAACATCCACCGTGCCCGTTACTAACATATCATTACATAGTATAAAACAAAGTCCCCCACCGCGTCTGTCTGTCTGTTCGCGATAAATTCAAAAACTACTGAACGGATCTTCATGCAGTTTTCACTAGTGCATAAGATGGTTTATGAGGAACGTTTTAGTATATAATCAGAGATATTTTTATAATCAGGGCGGGATAACGTCTGCCGGGCCCGCTAGTAATAATTAAAATTCTTAACAAAACTTCAATAAATAAATCGACAATAAACATAACAGAGATGTCGTCACTTATTATTATCTTATTTCTATATTTTATATTATATATATACTAGCAGGCCCGTCAGACGTTGTCCCTGATTATGAAAAAATTATATACTAAAACGTTCCTCATGAATCACCCTATCCACTGATGAAAACCGCGTGAAAATCCGTTCAGTAGTTTTCCATTTTATCACGAACAGACCGACAGACAGACGCGGTAGGGGGTACAATGGGCGGCCTTATTGCTATTAGCAATTTCTTCCAGGCAACCTTTGGATGGATTTTTCAATGGAGTAGAATCAGGGGTATTCTGGGTGTACAGGAATAAATACTAGGTAATACCACCTAAGAGATATATATATATATATATATATATGTATAGTGTATCTATATATATATATATATATGTATAGTGTATCTATATATAAATAAGCAGAGACAAAACTTACATCTTTCTTCTCTATTTTTCAAGCGATTTTCTTTATAATACATTGATTAGTAAATATTTTGTTATGTTGCAATGACGGAATTTTACAGTGATCCGTAAAAAATAAGCAAGATAAGTTTTATTCCTTACCATCGACGAGTCTAAGCCTTTACTTATAAGTATCTAGTTGCCATTCTTCGCAATTATCACTGATCTACAAATTAGTATACTCTTTAACGAAAATAATTAATTTCAAAATTCAAATAGAACACAGTTATTTCATTGTTTTGAATTTTTACTTCTTATGACTGCTTCGATAATTTTTTATTATAATTTTGATTAATATATCTATTTGTAGAAAACAATGGTTCTGTGAGGCTTATTACAAAATTAAACACTTGATGTAAATGACTATTTGAAAAATTACTTGTACATGAAAGCATCCAACTTGATACTCAGGAGACGTAATCAACGAGGATGCTATTTGAGACTGCAGATCTGTTTAGGGAGTTATAAATTACTATTAGCTTTCGGTAATCAAATAACATGCTAAAAAATCTAAAACATAGCATTTACGTATGCTTTCCACAAAGTAACGCCTTCATCAATCAAATATTGTATCGGACTGCATACTTCTTTGCTATAGACCAGTGGTTGGCAACTTCGTCACCTAATAGACAAACAAACAATACGAAATAGAAATTTATCCAAAGAGCATTTTTAAACTTAAGCTTGGCTGTACAGTTTCTTTTTATAGAAATAATTGTTATTAAAAGAAGACACTCGATCCTGCCTTTTCTAAATTTGTCTTTTTTTGCGAACGACTACTTCAGGGGTTCCTAAACTTTAAAGATAACGGAACACCAATCAAATATCTCTTATCTTATGGAATCCTGTATCAAATGATTACAAATCAACACCGAAATTTATATAAGAACTTAACTTTTTTTATGAAATGTGTAATATATTTGAAACACGTTATTCGCGCATTGCCTCTGGCTACGTGCGCTGCTGAGCCATACGTAGTCCGGGCTGAATGCTTGCTAACTACTTACCTATTTACATAAAAGTAACCAGTCCTTCGCATGATATATTATGCACTATTAAAAAATAATATTTATAACCGTGGTATTATTTAATAGCTAATAATAAATAATTTTGACGGAACCCTGATGACCATTCTACGGAACCCAGTTTGAGAATTCCTGGACTAGTTTATGACTATCGTTGCTTTCTAAAAATGTGCCTCTTTTCTGTAGGCTTGAATTTAAAAAATGTTTACATGTCTCTCACAAGGCAAGTTAATAAATAATATTCTGTGACTGCACTAAATATTTTCGGTGTTATTACAAAAAAGTTAAATACGTATTGAATACTTTCTTTAAAAATATTTCGAATTAGATGCACCGCGGTCGCTGAATGTTCGTCATCTTGCTCTTTTGTCTCGCTTTTGTTACGTTAGGTTAGACTTGTGAAAAAGGATAACGCGAACTTGCCTCGGCCACGACCGAGCGCGATACATTCAATGCCTTTTTAAAGCGAGTATTCAATACGTATTTAACTTTTTTGTAATAACACCGTTTGTGGCAGAGCCGCAGCTAATGAGTGAAAGAGCCGCTGTTTGTTGACCACTGTTATAGACAATACATAAAAACTATTTTATTATGGAAGGTAGCACAATGTAGCTATGAGAAATATGAATCATACTAAGTATTTGATATCATACACCATCTCGTGCGAACTAAATTCGAATCTCATAATGAGATTGAGTCTTTGGCGAAGGAAAATATCGTGTTGAAAACTTAGGTTGTTTTCTATCGCCATTTTGCAGCACCGACGTTAGCCCTTAATCAAGGTAATGGAGACCGTCTTTCGGCGCTCTTTGGTCGATGATTTGATACCATACATTATGATTCAGTTTATATATATAAAGAAAAACTTATTACCAAGCGCTACAGAACGGCAGGACATATTTAAGTAACTTCTTTTGTTACGTTTAAAACTGTCAGGAGAAGGCTTCTATTAAAGAAAATGCTTCCAAAATTCATACAGAAAAGTTTGGGTCAAAATATCTCCGTATAAAAGAGACCGATTTAGTGAAACAAAAGACGTTAGGGTGATATGTAGGTGGTAGAGCCACACTGAAGCTACTACTGGTTTCAGTATGAATAGGTCGGTTCGCCCGGAGTACTACCACCCTCTCATAGAAAACCGACGTGAAGTAACAGTGCTTGTATTTTTGCGTTTCGTTTGGTCAGTGAGAGCGTCGGAGGCCCACCTCCCCTCCACTTACGTCTCCTCTCTCCCTTCTTTCTCTTTCCCCCAAACACAAGCTGGCAACACACTTTCGACTCCGCTGGTGTTGTTAGTGTCTATGGACGGTGGTGATCACTTAACATCAGGTGACTCCTGTTTGATTACCAGCTATGACATAAAAGAAAAGATATTTAAGAATATTGACAGAATTGAGAGTTTCAAATTCAGTTTCCGTTTTATACCATTGCATGGTCATACCACAGACGAAAGAATTTGTCTCATTTTCAGCGTTAGTGCGAAGCTGGGGCCGGCAGTTGGTGTTAAATAAATAGTAATTAATAACTTTTTAAAAATTACCATTCATTTATCAAAAGTTATTGAATGTAAACGTAATAATAATTATTACAAGAATGTTTAAGCGTAAAGGTTTAATAAATGTATGTATGAGTGAGTGTGTGTGGTGTAGCTTGTGACCCACAAATGCTCTTGAAACTCAAAGGGAAGGTGTATAAAACTATTATAAGACCAGTAATGTTGTACGCATCTGAGTGCTGGGCGTAGAGAAAGACGGATGAGACAAAACTACATATGGCAGAGATACGAATGTTAAGGTGGATGTGTGGTGTAACTAGAATGGATAAGATTAGGAAGGAATATATCAGAGGAAGTTTGAAAATAGCACCAGTAACAGAGAAGTTAAGGAGCAATAGGTTAGCATGGTATGGGCATGTTATGAGGAGAGATGAAGACCATGTAACTAGAAAAGCTTTGAGTATGACGGTCGATGGATATAAGAGTAGAGGAAGACCGAAAAAAAGGATGGATGGATTGTGTGAAAAATGATATGTGTGCAAAAGGTGTGTTGACTGAGATGACATCTGATAGGCGAGCGTGGAAAAGGAAAACATATTGTGCCCACCCTACTTAGGTGGGATAAGGGTAAGAAGATGATGAACGATCGTGTGTGAACAATATTTATTGTAACCATGTAAAATAATTATCGAATTTTTTATTTGTATTTACGTTTAGCTAATGTATTTTGTTCATAGTAGGCATAGATTATTGTTTGTTGTTTTGGTATATTATTGTTGTTTTCTTAATATTTGATCCTTCCATCCCGGTATAGGTTGAACGTCCGTGTATCTCAAGGCCTCTCGTTGAACAAAAACACTGGGGCAATACCGCTCTCCTTAATTTTATTTTATTGAATTCAATTCTCACTTTCACTTAGGGCAGTCTCGCGCCTCTTAAAAGGCGCAATAAAAATTATATTTTTCGCTCGAAATGATTCTTCCTATTTGGCATTTTAGCGCTCCATGTTACCTAGCGCTTTTTTTCTAACTGACTAACGCTATTGATCTTAACAGGATTTTAAAACTTCACCAGACAAGCTCGAGGAAGTCTAAGGCTGAAATCTATAGTGCGCACTCACACTTATCTCAACCTTAAGTCTAGATTTTAAATATATAGTCCTAAGCTTAGCATTCCCTTAGCTTGTCCTGAGCTAAGTTCAAGTCATCAAATTCAACGGCTTACGAAAAACCTTGGTACTGACAAAATAATTATCTAACAGCATTTCTATACTTTTTTGATTATCATTATTAATTTATTGGCATTAGCTTGATTCTTTATAGCGGAAATGTCAAGAAGGCCTCCATTTTCCCCTCTCGGTTGACTTATTTCTTTTATTTTGTCAATATTTGTTTCGACACGCATGGTTCAGTTTATTTTTTACAGTTAAAGACATTTTACAGACTCGACGCTCTATTTCCAATACATAGCTAATCACAAGTTTAGCGCTATTAAACTATAAATTAGACACCTAAGATTGCGCTCAGTAACTACTTAGCGAAGTTTAAACTGAGCTAAGGATAATATATGACTGAGACTCTATATATTTCCAACCCCAAGTGGTCGAACCTCGGCTTGGGCTATTTACCTTGATTGCAATATCGATACTGTTGAATCCGACGAAGCTAAGTTAAACTGGTCAGACGAGATAGAGAGAGATACGCATATTTACCAGCTTCAAACAAGCAATCGCATAAAATACCATATTAAATTTATGTTATGTTTGTGACCCCACCCTCTCGCGCATGGGAGTCATAGAATACCTACTAATGTGTACCCATACTTATTCGTCCGTCCAAGAGATTTTTGACATAATATCCGATCCATTTTATTGTGCTTCGATATCAAATGTATGCTGTAAACTTTGGTAAGGATTTGTTACACTGATGACTGTATTAGTAAACTCATTAATTTTTAATAGAATGTAAAAAAAAATGGTTACTTTGAGTTGTCTTTAATATGCAGATACTTTTAAAATGTATATTTTCCTAGTAAGTTATTTGATGTATCTAACAAGGTGTATCCAGCGTTAGCAGTGTAAGAGCTCTGAAAATACTTTTTACGACTTTATTTTATACATCGTTTTTTTACGACCTTTCTATGAATAAAATATGCATTTATCACAGACTTGTTGATAGTCGTTTATTATCTTAACAATATATTTTATGTACAGAGAAAAAACATAAGACCACACCGCTTTTCCCATTTCTACACGCCAAGAATACATATATCGGTGAACGCGATGTTTCTTACAACTTAATCACTACATATTATAAATACACTACATATCCTCTGACACGTCTGTCTGTTCGTGATAAATTCAAAAAGTACTCAACGAATTTTCATGCGGTTTAACAGTAGATAAAGTGATTCATGAGAAAGGTTATAATTTGTAAAAAGGTATATAATTTGTCAAGGTTTTCATTGGTAGAACAATGACCGCCGGTCCCGCTTGTGTTAAATAGAGTTATTTTTTTTAGTAAGGGCCAAATGTTTACTAAGTAAAACAAAAAAAAATTAGATCAAAATTTATTAAATACTAGCTGACCCGTGCAACTTCGTCTGCACCAAAACGGTTATCACCGGTTTCAATTGTATTTTAAAACCTAAAACCCGATTGCAGCCCCACCTACCGTTTCCAATTGTAAATCCAAACTATCAAGGGGCTCACTCAAACATGTACCCAGATGGTATGTGAAAAATCTTTTAAAATAAGCCTAGAACCCGTTCGTAGCGTCATCTACGGGGTTCAATTAAGATAAAAACTAACCTACATATATTGGCGGTAACGTAAAAAAATAACTTGAGGGGTCTATAGACCCCAGTTGGAACCAAATTACTTTCCCTTTTTTGTAGACGTTTACTATACAGTCAGTATAGTTTACATTATAAAATATCAATTTGATAGAGTTCAATTGTAAATTAAACGATAAAAATATTTATAAAATAAATAATAATAAATTAAACACTGAATGATCTGGGATAGTCAAGTTAATACATCAAAAGGTAATCCTTGAGTTGGTTTGCTATTGAAATGAAAATTATATGTATGTATATATTGTATACACTCTCTCTCTCTCTTTTTATCTGTCACGACACCTAACCTACTGTACATAGAATCTGCACATCCTCAATACGTAAAAATAACATTAAATAATCATCTCTACCACTTACTTTATCATAACTATATTCTACTTGTATCAAAACTTTTTCACACTCCATTGTGTTGAAGAAAACTATAAATATGAAAAAATATGAGAATCGCGTTGACGCGTCAAATGTCACTTGCCTGTAACTATTCGTCTAAGAGCTAGCAAAGGTATCGACAGCGAAGTCAATAAGCCAGTTTTTTATATATCTTTATATTCTTCTACATAGCATGCGGGCTACCTGGCTGCCGGTAAACGTTGCGTTTAATTGTGCATATCGCACCTTTATTGACAAAAATATTGATTTTTAAATAATTTTAGCATGTTTTGTCACTAAATTTGATATGCTATTAAAACATTATATTATTATTGCCAGACATTTTTGTTGTTGACAATAATGTGTGTAATGCTATTTTTCGTAAATAAAAATAATTTCAAACCATGATGAGATAGCCATAATTTTATTTAGACATAAATAACACAAAACACAAACTTAATCTTCCAGTCAGTTATTTACTCAATAGTCAACTTTTTGTACGTGGTAGAGCCACACTGAAGCTATTACTGGCTACAGCATGAAGGGTTCGGGTCGGACGGAGTAGTACCACCCTTTCACAGAAAACCGACGTGAAGTAACAGTGCTTGCATTGAAATAACTCCATCTTCACGGTTCGATGCTTTCTGTCTGTTTAAAGTTAGATTACTTAGTAATTTAGATACGTTCTTGTAATTAAATATGCGATATTTGCTGACGTCATATCTTTGATATGTGTTTACTTTGTTGTAATTATTTCACTGAACGTTTCTAAAGGCATTGCTTTAACATTTTTCATACAGATACTTAATTTAATTTCTTTTTCTATACGTTATTTGGTAGGAATAGTTACTATAAAACACGAAAAGGGGCAGGAATGTTTTTCGGACTTGGTAATGATTTGAATAAGTATGAAGTCATTTCAGATGGAGCATATTTTTGCCTTTTCTATGTATAATACGGCGTTTTCCTGTGCAATATTATGTGTTGTTTCGTTGTTATTATTATTTCTCTTTGAAATATAATATAAAAGGTCGGATTTTACTCTTTTATTTTTTACTAGCTGACCCGTGCGACTTCGTCTGCACCAAAACGGTTATCACCGGCTTCAATTATCTTTTTAAACCTAAAACCCGATTGCAGCCACACCTACAGTTTCCAATTGTAAATCCAAACTATCAAGGGGCTCACTCAAACATTTACCCAGATGGTATGTGATAAATCTTTTAAAATAAGCCTACAACCCGTTCGTAGCGTCATCTACGGGGTTCAATTAAGATAAAAACTAACCTACAAATATTGGCGGTAACGTAAAAAAATAACTTGAGGGGTCTATGGACCCCAGTTGGAACCTAATTACTTTCCCTTTTTTCTAGACGTTTACTATACAGTCAGTATAGTTTACATTATAAAATATCAAGTTGATAGAGTTCAATTGTAAATTAAACGATAAAAATATTTATAGAATAAATAATAATAAATTAAACACCGAATGATCTGGGATAATCAAGTTATTATAAGTTAATACATCATCAAAAGGTAATCCTTGAGTTGGTTT